>WOXC01005647.1:1522500-1964364 GCA_011680675.1 Gymnobelideus leadbeateri | reverse complement strand
GTTGGAAGCACCCACTTGTGAAAAAGGAAAGGATCAAAGTAGGGAATCGACCAAGTGGGAGGTGGGATAGGAGGGAGGGAAATATAGTCAGTCTTTTACAATATATCTACTATAGTAATGTTTTGCATAGCTACACATGCACAACATATAATGAACTGCTTATCTTCCCAGTAAGGGTGGGTGACAAGCAAGGAAGGGAATGAATCTGGAATTCAAGTTTTAAAATAAAATGTGCAAAAATATATAAATACCATTATTAATTCAAAAAAAGTCAAGCATTTTTCTGGGAAGATGAGCAAACAGCATAAAAAAGTCTCAGACTGTAGAATCTTACTTTGGTGACAAAGAAGATCAAAATACAACCAGAAGAACACAACATAATCAAAGCACCTACATTAAAAGTCTCTGAAAAAAATATGAATTGGTAGCAGGCTGTGGAGGAGCTCAAAAAGGATTTTGAAAATCAAGTAAGAGAAGTAGAGGAATAATTGGGAAAATAAATGAGAGTGATGCAACAAAATAATGAAAAACAAGTCAACAGCTTGTTAAAGTAGATCCAAAAAAATACTGAAGAAAATAACACCTTAAAAATAAACTAACCCAAATGGCAAAAGAGACAAACTGTGCCCTTCTTTCACCCAGAGTTTTCCCACTGACCTTCTATGCTATCTTTGGTGTTTGTGGGTTGAAAGGTCTGGAAACTGTCACAGCTACCAGTTATTCAGTCCCCTGAGGCCTGCTCTGACCCTATCTGTGCTGGCATGGCCCATGCCAGACTGTGCTCTGCTCCTAGTGAAGTGTGATATACCATTCCTGTTGACCTTCCAAACTGTCTTGGCCTGGAGATTTGTTTCACTCTCTCATTTTTTAAATTCTGTAGTTCTAGAATTTTACAGGTATTTGGTGGGGTTTGGTGGAAAGCTCAAGCAAGTCCTTGCTTTTACTCTGCCATATTTGTTCTTCACCCCCCATAATTATATTTAAATTAAATTTCTTAACTCTATTGTCATTAATTTTTTTAAACAAATGCTTTATTAACTTCTGTTTTACATCATTCATTTCCGCCAGATTTTGTGTTACAATCATTTTCCCCCCATTATTCCCCTACCCAACCTCCCAGAATAGTAGTCCCACAAGATATCACTTCCTCCAATCTGCCCTCTCCCATACCTTCTCCCATACCCCCATCGACTTTTCCATTAGAGGAAGGTGAATCTTTGTGTCCCAATGCCTGCACATCTTATCTCCCTATTACAAGCGAAAGATTATTACTAATAGTATTTATATATATTTGAAACATTTGATGTTACGACCTCGAATTTCAGATCCATTTCCTTCCTCCCTTGTCACTCATTCCTTCTTGGGAGATAAGCAATTCAGTATATTTTGTACATGTCTAGCTATGCAAAACATTATCATAGTAGATATATTGTACAAGGCTGCTTATAATTCCCTCCCACTCATCCCACCCCACACCTGGTCCATTCCCTACATAATCCTGTCCCTCTTCTATAGTGGGTACTTCCAACCTCCCCTCACCCCAAGGATGCCCTCCCATCCATCATCCCTCCTCTCATCCCCCTTCCCCCTATCCTGCTGCAGGTTGAGATATCCCATTTAGTATGTATGTCATTTTCTCCCTGAACCAAATTCAATGGGAATGTGGTTTTGTCTTTTTAGCCTTCCTTATTCTCCCCCTCCTTTGCAACCACTTCCCCTTGCTTCTTCTACATGGGATAGTTTACCCTACCCTGTCTCTCCCCATCTCCTCTTGCCACTTTCCTCTCACCTCATAATTTCATCCCTTGAGTATTCTCCCTTCCCAACAAATTCAACCTATGCCCTCTATCCATATAACTATAACCATATACACACACATTCACATATGTATTCATATGACCACACCCCCTTCTTCCATTATTTTCATAGTGAGAAAGATATCATCAGTCACAGATATTACTTTTCCATATAGGAATGTAAATAGTTCAACTTTGATAAGTTCCTTTTGATTTCTTTTCCCTGATTACCTTCTCAGGCATCTCTTCCTTCTTGTGTCTGGATGTCAAATTTTCTATTCAACTCTGGTTTTTCCTCAAGAATGCTTGAAAGTCCTCTATTCCACTGAATGACCATATTTTCCCCTGAAACAAAATACTCAGTTTTGCTGGGTAGGTGACCCTTGGGTTCATTCCAGTTCTTTTGCCCTCTGGAATATCATATTCCATGCCCTTCTATCCCTCAGTGTAGAAGCTGCCAGGTCCTGGGCTATTCTGATTGTGTTTCCACAATATTGAAATTGTTTCTTCCTGGCTGCTTGTAGTATTTTCTCCTTGATCTGGGGATTCTGGAACCTGGCTATAATATTCCTGGGAGTTTTCTTTTTGGGATCTTTTTCAGGAGGTGATCTGTGGATTCTTTCAACCTCTATTTTGCCCTCTGGATCTAAAACATCAGGGCAATTTTCCTTGAGAATTTCTTGAAGGGTGATTTCTAGGTTCTTTCTTTGATCATGGCTTTCAGGTAGTCCAATAATTTTTAAATTGTCTCTCCTGGATCTATTTTCCAGGTCAGTGGTTTTTCCCATGAGATATTTCACATTGCCTTCTAATCTTTCATTTGTTTGGATCTGCTTAACAGCATCTTGATTTCTCATAAAGTCATTAGCTTCCATTTGCTCCAGTCTAACTCTGAAGGAATGAATCTCCTCAGTGAACTTTTGAGATTCTTTTTCCATCTGGCAAATTCGACTTTTTAAGGCATTCTTCTCCTCATTGCCCTTTTGGGCCTCCTTTGCCATTTGAGTTAGTCTATTTTTTAAGGTGTTGTTTTCCTCAGTCAGGCTGTTGACCCTCATTTCATACTTTTCCTTCATCCTTCTCATTTCTCTTTCCAATTTTTCCTCCACTTCTCTTATTTGATTTTTAAAGTCCTTCTTAAGGTCCTCTATGGCCTGCAACCCGTTCATGTTTTCCCCTGGGGCTTTTGGAGCAGGACTTCTGACCTCACAGTCCTTTTCCCGCTCTATGCCCCCAAAATAGGAGTCTAGGGTTGCATTTTTCTGTTTCCTTTGCCTTGGCATGTTGCCACTTAATTGCTTGACTTTTGGGCTTGTTGCCACACTATGGCTTTAAGGCCAGCTAGAGGAATTTTCGTCCCGAATGTATGGGGGGGCAACTTCCGTTTCTGGCAAGCTGTAAACCCACCCACAACTTCCACCCTAGATCACAATCCAGATCCAGAGAGGTTAAAGCAAGAGCGATTACCCCCCAAGACTGATCGCTGGATCTCCCCACGATTTGTAGGCTGGGAGCCAGACCTGCCTCTGAAAACTACAAAATGGTGTGTCTCCTCAGAGGCTTCTAGCCCCCAGGGGAGGGAGCTGACGCATTCCCCAAATAAAGGCCCCAAAGTCCATAGGACACTAACCTCTTACTTTGTCCTAGGCATGTCTATGTTGATAATTCTGGAATCGCCACAGCTCCTGGTGTTCTGGGGTTCCTCCAGCAGGCTGCTGGCCCTGCCGCCCTGGAGCTAAAACCTTGGCTCACGCGGACCTGGGCTCGGCTCGGCTCCGCTCCTGCGCTCTGCGCTCTCTGCGCTCTGCGCGTTGCCGGCTCCCAGACCGCTGCACTGGTCCTTCCTGCAGGGCTGCTGGGCTGTCCTCAACGGGAAGTTAGCTTCTCTGTGTCGTTCTGTGGGTGCTGGGGCTCCAGAAGTTGTTCACAGTCCTTTTTTACATATTTTGTGGGGAATCTGGGGGCAGAGAGGCTTGGAAGAGCTGTTTCTACTCCGCCATCTTGGCTCCGCCCCTGTCATTAATTTTTAAAAGTGAAATAATACACTTTTCAATGGGTCAATACCTAACTGGTTTGAAGGAAAAGTCAACTGGAATAAACTAAAAGTAATGTTCTACAAAGTCATTAAAGGCAGCTTAAGTCACAGAAATACAGAAATGCAGATCAAAAAGCCCTTGTTGATGCTCCATACTCTGTACTCTGTCATACTCCAAACTCCATTCATCAGAGACCATACCTAAAAGGACCTATGATGCTCTTCTCTGGGTTTTCTCTGGGACTGTGCCCCTCAGGCTATTAACCTCTCCTCCTGCCCCTCCACTCCCTCCCCCCACTTAATTCCACTTCTTGCTTTAAGAACTATAACAAGATCATCACTATCATTTCCTCTGGAAAAGGCATGTCAGTGGTCTGTCCTATAATTTCAATCACCATGTTTATGACTTTCCGGACTATAACTTCCTTCTCTGATCACCACTCTCCTTTATGTTTTGTTTACTGTATTAGAATATAACCTTCTGAATGGCTGGGACTGTTTCATTTTTGTATTTGTATCTCAGTAGAGTACCTAGCATAATATGAACTTAATAAATGTTTTTAATTGAGAGCAAATAAACACTATTATTGATAGAGGAAAGATAATTTTGTTTGGTTTGTATGAATGTTTCTTATGGAAAAACCACAAAGTCTAATAATTTGAAATGATATCTTGAAAGAATACATGAAAAATACATTGATAATACCAAAGACATTATCCAGAGAAAATTAGATATTTTAATTATCTAGGAAAAAATTTAGAAGTGTCTATAACTTCAAATAGATTACCTTCATCATTACAGAGTATTAATTATGAAAATATTTCATTCTATAGAAGAAATGCTGATGCTACCTGTAGTTATTGAAAAGTTAGAATTGCTGCTTGCAATACAGCTTTAAATGGTTCTTCTTGTAGGTAATGCCATTTGATGGAGAATTGCTCATATGTCTAAACACTTTTGTGTTTGATGAATTCAGAGACCGAGGTTTAACTATTTTGTATTGCATTGTAACGATGCAATAGAAACTCAAATATAATGAGATACTCATTTGATTATACAAATAGCAAGTATGATACGGCTTTCTTCAGACCCCCATTACACACACACACACACACACACACACACACACACGCGTGCGCGCACGCACACACACACAGTGCGCGCGCACGCATGCACACAATTTATTGTTAAAACGCTTAGTAAAGGCTTTGAAATTGACAAACATATTAATGGCAAACACATCAAGATAAATGCTTGGTATAATTGATGAATTTTTATAAAAAAGAAAATGATCACAGGGTCATAGATTTTGTGGTGAAAGGAACCTTAGTGATCAAACAGTCTAATTCATTTACTGTACATATGAAGACATTGAGACACAGAGATATTAAATAACTTGCCAAGGGTCTCAAAGCTACTGAGTCTCTGAAGTGGAATTTGGACTCAGATGTTCCCAACTAAATTTAATTGCTTCCTTGAATTTTTCTTTTCAAACTAGTTAAGTATTTAATGAAGGGATACTATTTTACCTTTAAAAATTAGATATAGGCTGGAGCCAAGATGGCAAAGTACAGGCAACAACTCAGTGGAACTCTCCCAACATTCTGCTTGAGACAACTTGATAATAAGGCCTCAAATCAATTCTGAAATGAGAGAGCTAATAAAAGGTCAGGGTGAGATATTTTTCTAGCACAAGACAACCTAGAAGGTCAGCAGGAGAGGTCTGTGATAATGGGGGTGGGGAGGCCTGGCGCACATGTGGTGGCAACACTGGCAATCGATCTTGGAGGTAGCTGTGATAGCAGCAGTGGTGGCTTTGGGAGTTCTCAACCCAGAGATGGTAAGGGGATCAGACAACTGGTCAAAAAGAGATTACAAGGGAACCTTTGCTGGCACTAGATGGAGGACCCAGTTGCATTGCCTATACACAGTTTTGGGTCACAGTTCCAGGGTGAAGAGAAGCACAGAGCTTGTGTTTAGAAGCCTTTGTCACATTTCCAGGACACAGAAGATGGTTTATGGTAGCTCAAAAGAAAGCAGGGGTCCCAGTCACAGTTCCAAGGTTTGGACTGGAACTTTGCTGCTGCATGAGAGCAGGACACCTGCTCACAGTTCTAGGGCCAAGAGGAGTGCTAGCACTTATGGCTAAAGAAGAGCAAGGAACTTTCCTGGATAAAGACCAGAGCATAGGCCAGCAGAGCAAGAACCACACCTTTCCTCGGATTATGCCACCTTGGAAATAGTGAAATCTTAAAGACCCTCAGAACTAACTCTGAAAATAGCAGTGCAAAAAATTGAAGCTTGGAACAGTGGCCTCTCTATCCTGGGAGCAGAGTTCAACTTTAACAGAAAGTTAAAAGTAAAGAAATAGCATGGGGAAATGAGCAAACAACAAAAAGAACGTGCCTGTAAAAATCTACTATGCAGATGGGGAAGATCAAGACACAAATCCAGAAGAAATCAATGTCAAAACAGATACAAGCAATGTCTTAAAGAAAAAAAATGAATTGAACACAAGCAAAACAAAAATTTCTGGAAGAGTTTAAAAGCATTTTAAAAGTTAAATAAGAGGTAGAGAAAAAAAATTGGGAAAATAAATGAGCGATGCAAGAATGCAATGAAAAGAGTAAAAAATTTGGTTAAAAAGGCACAAGAATATTGAAAAAAATAACATCTTAAAAAACATTTCCCAAGTGGTATTAAAGAGGCATAAATATTCACTGAATATAACTCCTTAAAAAGCAGAATTTGCCAAAATGGAAAAAGAGGTACAAAAACTCATCAAATAAAATAATTCCTTAAAAATTATAAATGGGCAAGTGGAAGTTAATGACTCCATGAGACAACAATAGACAGTAAACAAAATCAAAAGAATGAAGAAATAGAAGAAAATTGTGAAATATCTCATCAGAAAAACAACTGACCTGGAAAATAAATCAAGAAGAGATAATTTAAGAATTATTGGACTACCTGAAAGCCATAATCAAATAAAAGAGGCTAGACATCATATTTAAGAAACTATTGAGGAAAACTGTCCTAATATCTAAGAATCAGACTATAAAACAGTAATGGAAAGAATATACTAATCAAATTCTGAAAGATATCTTAAAATTAAAACTCCCAGGAATATTATAACCAAATTGCAGAACAACCAAATCAAGAAGGAAATATTGCACCAACTTGAAGGAAACAATTCAAATATTGTGGAGACATAGTCAGGATCACATAAGATTTAGCAGAGAAACACAGGTAATATATGAACACAATTGCAAAACCCTTTTCATACAAATAAAGACAGATCTAAACAATTGGAGGAATGGTAATTGCTCAAGAGGATCTATAATAGTCTGAGCCAATATAATAAAAATTACAATTCTACCTAAATTAATTTACTTATTTGGTGCCATACCTACCAAATTACCAAATTTATTTTAGAAATCTAGAAAAAATATTAAAATTCATCTGGAAAAACAAAGGTCAAGAATATCAAGTGAATCTGTGAAAAAAATGTGAAGAAAGGTAGCTTAAGAGTACTAGATTTCAAACTGTGCTACAAAACAGTAATCATAGAAACAATCTGGTATTGGCTAAGAAATAGAGGGGCGAATCAGTGGAATGGATTAGTGCATAATCTACATAATCATAAATAAAATAAATGGCCACAGAAATCTAGTGTTTGACTAACCCAAAGTTCCAAACTTTTGGGAAAAGAATTCACTACATGATAAAAATTGCTGGGAAAGGGGGGGCAGAGCCAAGATGGCAGAGCAGAAACAGCACTTCCAAGGTACTCTGCCCCACATCACTTCCAAACTATGTAAAAGGGGACTCTGAACAACTTCTGGAACCCCAGCACCCACAGAATGACACAGAGAAGCTAACCTCCCACTGAGGACAGCCCAGCAGCCCTGCAGGAAGGACCAGTGCAGCGCTCTGGGAGCCAGCAGCACAGCGCACAGCGCATGGAGAGCTTAGCCCAGGTCCATGTGAGCAGTTTTAGCCCCAGTGCAGCCAGACCTGCAGCCTGCTGGAGGGACCCCAGAACACCAGCAGCTGTGGTGATCCCAGAATTATCAACACAGACATGCCTGGGACAAAGTAAGAGGCTAGTGCCCTATGGACTTTGGGACCACTATTTGGGGAACGCATCAGCTTCCTCCCCTGGGGCCTAGAAGCCACTGAGGAGACACAGCACGTTTGCCATTTTGCAGCTCCAGTGGCAGCATCAGCTCCTGGCCTGTGAACTATAGGTCTTGAAGGTTAATCACTCTTGCTTTAACCTGCTTGGATCTGGATTGTGATCTGGGGGGAGGTCTGGAGTGGGTATCCAACTTGCCAGAACTGGAAGTTGTGAAGACCCCAAAGTTCAGGACAGAAGCTTCCCTGTCTGGTGGCAGAGTCCTACTATGGCAACAAGCCCAAAAGTCAAGTAATTAAGTGGCAACATGCCTGGGCAAAGGAAATAAAATAAACAGAAAAATGCAACATTAGACTCCTATTTTGGGGGCAAAGAGGATCGAAGCAGGGAATACGAGGAGGACTGTGAGGTCAGAAATCCTGCTCCAAAATCCCCAAAAGAAAATATGAGCAGGTTACAGGCCATAGAGGACTTTAAGAAGCAGATAAGAGAAGTGGAGGAAAAATTGGGAAGAGAAATGAGAAGGATGCAGGAAAAGTATGAAATGAGAGTCAACAGCCTGACTGAGGAAAATAACACCCTAAAAAATAGACTAACTCAAATGGCAAAGGAGGCCCAAAAGTGCAATGAGGAGAAGAATGACTTAAAAGCTGAATTTACCAGATAGAAAAAGAATCTCAAAAGCTCACTGAGCAGATTCATTCCTTCAGAGTTAGACTGGAGCAAATGGAAGCTAATGACTTTATGAGAAATGAAGATGCTGTTAAACAGATCCAAGCAAATGAAAGAATAGAAGGCAATATGAAATATGTCATGGGAAAAACCACTGACCTGGAAAATAGATCCTGGAAAGATAATTAAAAAATTATTGGACTACCTGAAAGCCACGATCAAAGAAAGAACCTAGAAATCACCCTTCAAGAAATTCTCAAGGAAAATTGCCCTGATGTTTTAGATCCAGAGGGCAAAATAGGGGATGAAAGAATCCACAGATCACCTCCTAAAAAAGATCCCAAAAAGAAAATTCCCAGGAATATTATAGCCAAGTTCCAGAATTCTCAGATCAAGGAGAAAATACTACAAGCGTCCAGAAAGAACAAATTCCAATATTGTGGAAACACAATCAGAATAGCACAGGACCTGGCAGCTTCTACACTGAGGGATTGAAGGGCATGGAATATGATATTCAAGAGGGCAAAGGACCTGGGATTAAAACCAAGAATCACCTACCCAGCCAACCTGAGTATTTTGTTTCAGGGGAAAATATGGTCATTCAGTGAAATAGAGGACTTTCAAGCATTCTTGAGGAAAAAACCAGAGTTGAATAGAAAATTTAACATGCAGACACAAGAAGTAAGAGATGCATGAGAAGGTAATCAGGGAAAAGAAATCAAAAGGAATTTATCAAAGTTGAACTGTTTACATTCCTACATGGAAAAACAACTGTGACTGATGAAATCTTTCTCACTATGAAAATAATGGAAGAAGGGTATATGGGCATATGAATACATATGTGAATGTGTGTATATATGCTTACAGTTATACATGGATAGAGGGCTCATGTTGAATTTGGTGGGAAGGGATGATGCTAAGGGGTGAAGTTATGAGGTGAGAGAGGAAAGTGGTAAGAGGAGATGGGGAGAGACAGGGTATGATAAACTATCTCATTTAGAAGAAGCAAGGGGAAGTGGCTGCAGGGGAGGGGAAGAACAGGAAGGCAAAAAGGTAAAACCATATTCTCATTGAATCTGGCTCAGGGAGAGAATGACATACATACTAAATGGGATATCTGACACTGTAGGAGAGTAGGGGGAAGGGGGATGAGAGGGGGGATGATTGAGGGGAGGGTGTTCTGGGGGGAGGGGAAGTTGGAAGTACCCACTATCAAAGAGGGACAGGACCAAAGTAGGGAATGGACCAGGTGGGGGGGTAGGATGGGTGGGAGGGAATTATAAGCAGCCTTTTACAATATATCTACTATGGTAATGTTTTGCATAGCTATACATGTACAACATATACTGAATTGCTTATCTTCCCAGAGGGAATGGGTGACAAGGGAGGAAGGGAATGTATCTAAAATTCGAGGTTTTAAAATTAAATGTTTATAGTTTAAATGTTAAATAGTATAAATACTACAATTAATACTATTTTGCATGTAATTGGTACATAAGGTGTTAAGGCATTGGGGCACAGAGACTCACCTCGCCCTAATGGTAAAGTCGAAGGGGATATGGGAGAAGATATGGAAGAGAGCAGATTGGATGAGGGGATATCTTGTGGGACTGCTATTCTGGGATGGTGGGTAGGGGGAAAAATGGGGAAAAATTGTAACTCAAAATCTGGCAGAAATTAATGATGTAAACCAGAAACTAATAAAGCATTTTTAAAAAAAAATTGCTGGGAAAACCAGAAAGTAGTTTAGCAGAAACTTGGTATAGACCAACATTCCACACCATATACCAGGTTAAGGTCAAAATGGACAGAATTAGAAATAAACGGTGATATTATAAACAAATCATGGGAGAATAGAAAAATGTTACTTGTCAGATCTATGAATAAGGGAAGAATTTATACAAAGAAAAGAAGGAAAATGAATATTTGATTGTATCAAATTAAAAAGGGTGTGCACAAACAAAACCAAATGCAACCAAGTTTAGAAGGAAAGTATTTTTGCTTTTACTGGGAAAAAACTTTTATGGCAAGTCTTACTGATAAATGCCTTGTTTCTTAAGTATATAATGAACTGGTCTATACATACACACATACACATATACACACATACATCTACAATACATACATATACATATATACATACACACATGCATGTGCACACACACAATATATTATATATAACATATACAATACATAATATATAACATATTATAGATAACATATATAATATATGATATATAATATATACAATAGATATGTATAACTGATATATATGTTATATATAATATATAACATATATAGATATAGATATAGATATAGATCAGTCTTTCCTCTATTGATGAATGGTCAAATATATGAAACAGGTAGTTTTCAGAAGAAGAAATCAAAGCTTTTATAGTTGTATGAAAAAGTGCTCTAGGTTACTATTGATTAGAGAAATTAAAATTAAAACAACTCTGAGGTATTTGAGGTACCACCTCATCAATGTCTAACATGACAGAAAAGAAAAATGACAAATGTTGAAGGGAATGTGGAATAATTAGTTCACAGTTGGTGGAGTTGAACTGATCCAACCATTCTAGAGAATAATTTGGAACTATGGTCAAAAAGTTATAAAAGTGTACATACCTTTTGACCTAGCAATACTACTAGTAGATCTGTATTCCAAAGATATCAAAGAAAGAATACATATATGTACAAAAAATAGTAGCTCTTCTTGTGGTGGCAAAGAATTGGAAATTGAGAGGATCTGTCCATCAATTAGGGAATGACTGAACAGGTTGGGGTATATTATTGTGATAGAATACTGTTGTGCTATGACAGGGCTTCTTAAACTTTTTCCACTGATGATCCCTTTTTTGCATTTCAGCAGCATTCATTGGCATTGTAGGGGCTAAGGGATGCACAGTGCAAAGTGCTCGTGCTTTGTGTTCAAACCAAAGGCTCAGTGAAGTTGTATGATGCAGCATGGGCAAGTGCTACCAGAAACACCTTGGATTCATTACACATTTGATTTTTAATTAATTTTGGTTATTACACATTCAGAAACCTTTTCCTGACTTGTCTTATGACAGCACATTGAAACAAGTTTTGAACCTGAAAATCTTACTATGTTTTCACTGCAGGTGAATAAAAAGTTCTCGATTCCAACAACAACAATAAAAGGAATTTATATTTTACTACCATTTGTAACATTGTATTTGTGAGATACAGCATTTTCTGTGGTAGACATTATAAAACGATCTCAATTAGTGGTTGAAAAAGGATTATGAATAGAAAAATGACTAATGAATCAATGTTTTGAGAAATTTCATGCTAAAATTTGAGTCGCCTATCAAATTAATATTTTGAGGTAATTATTTCATAATGAATGAATGTAAATTTATAAAGAATTTTATAATACATTGTTATTTGTTATACTTCAACATTTCTTTGTGTGTTATAAAATCTTAATATGTTACCTAGATTCTCTGAACACGTGAGCTAAGGAAATTAGTTGTGTAGACTGTCTTATGAAAAGTGCGAGGGATAATTTTTTGTTGTTGGAAAATAAAAGTTATGGCATCACCACATAGAATTTGGGAACAATTGGCTTAATGTTTCTCTCCATATTCAAGAAACAGGGTCAGTTATCCTGAATTATTAGTGGGTTAATGTCACAAGAATTGCCTCTATCTGGACTTATTTGGGCACTTAAAAACAAAACAAAACAGATGTTTGAGTAGAGTTGCAACAAGTTTAGACTTGTTCTTTGGGAAGAGATGCCATGGGGGCACTAGCGAAAGTTTATTATTTTCTTCCCCTTTGTCACTATAACAAAAGCAGAATGGCGGAAGGATAGAGTAGGAAAAAAATTAGATTTGGAGTGAAATAATTTGCAATTGAATAATCTCTATTTTTATGCCTACTAGCCGTGGGGCCTTGGAGAAGTCTTAACTTTTCTAGAAGTCTTAACTTTTCCTCCATTTCTTTACTTTCAGAATGAGAAGTTTGGACTAAATTAGGATGGGATGACCTGTTACCTTGAGGCCACATGTGACCCTCTATGTCCTCAAGTATAGCCCTTTGACTGGATACAAACTTCACAGAACAAATCCCCTTAATATTAAAGGGTTTCTTTTATAAAACTTGGACTTGGTGAAAAGGCTGCATCCAAGGATCTAGAAGGTTACATGGGCCTTGAGGTCTTAGATTCCCCACCCCTGGACTAAATAAATGAAAGATGTCTTCCTTTTCTAAGTCTATGAGTGATCATAGTCCCCAGGACTTCTTGTTCCATGTACAATGAAATTTAGGATAGCATAACCCAGAGTAGTTTTTTGCAGCAATACTATACCAGTATGCTAAAGATCTGATTTTTTCTTCCCTTTTTCTCCCTCTGATCCCAACACTATAATATGTCTGACTGTATTTATTTTATTTCTACAACACTTCCCAAAGATTTGCTTTTCTTGTGTTGTGAAATGCAAACTTCATGCTCTGAAACTCACCTTAGAGCTTAACATTCAAAGGTACAGAAGAACTGAAAGAACATTTCTACCTTCTCCTTCCTCTACCCTTCTTACTTTCTCAAGAGCTTTCAGTTATTTCCTGTTCCCTCTCTACTCCTTGCATCTTATTTCATATTACTTCTTGGAGTGGAGGAGCTTGTTACTGTGTTAAGTGCTCTCTGGTTTTCCCTAAAAATGTTTCCTGAAAGCCTGAGAAGTGCCTTGGTGTCTTAAGACATTCTCACTGCTTTTTCTAGTAGAAAGAGGACAACCACAAAAGCAAAAGAAAATACTAAATAGCAACTTTGATTCAAAGAAGAAAGTAGCTTTATTTGTTGATGAAAACAGTAAGGAAGAAAAATAAAGTGATTTTTATGTAACTTGTGGCCCAGAGCCCTACCCAAGGACTCTGGGCTTAGATGGAGCACATCAAATCCTGAATTCCTGACTTAAAGAGTATTAGCCTTCTGCCTTTTTCTTTGGGTTACTATACCTAGTTTGGAGTTTCACTCTCCAAAATAAAGTTATGGTATAGCTTGTGGTTAGATTTCCCCAAATATGGGGAATAAAGTCAATGACTAAAACAAAGATGCTGGATGTTCTATGTGAATATCAGCTAAAATACTGGGTGATGCTCCAAGTTGTTTTCTGTGAAGATACTTTCTATATATGGTATTTTCCTTTTTGTAGTGCCAAATGTATATATTGAAACTGATATTGTAGTGTTAATTTCTTTAAATATATTATTCTTACTTAGCTTTGGGCCCAAGAGGGTGTGTATGTCTCATGGCCTGAGACCCAGCCCCAGGGACAACACAGCCATGCTGTCCTGGGATGGTGATGTAATAAGAAACCACTGAAGATTTCTGAGGATGGAAGTTACACAATCATATCTCCCAGAAGACTAATTGACTTGGCCATTATGTTGAATATGGGTTCAGAGAAGTGAAGATGGGAGCAAACAGCCCTGTTAGTAATTGGTTACAACCACAGGGACAACAACTTTTACTTTTTCTAAAGCAAGATCATGAAGGAAAGGAAAAAAGAAGAAATTATTTCTGAGCTCTCAACAGGTCCACACATTTATTATCTTTGTTGTCAGACCCTGATGGAGACAGGTCAGATCCTTAATCCCAGGAGCCCAAGAAAGCAGGGCCATGCAAGACCACTGGCCTTGCTTCTGGCCTGTCCCCCACAACCATCATTCAGGAGATCAGTCTGGTAGAGAAAGGACCTGCCAATCCTGACAACATCCATGCCAACCAATGGACAGGTAAGCCCCCAAATTTTGAGCCCTTGAATGACTGCTCTGCTTCTAGTCCAACCTCCACATTGATCATCCAGGAAAGCAACTCTTGGTGTCAGTGCTTCTGCAGGAACTGCATCACCCACTTCCCCAAAAGGCTGTTGGGTATTAGCTATTGAAGATTCCTAGAAGAAAGTCCTCACCACCAGAGCCCTTTTTACCATGAAATGGCTCAACATAAGAGATGGATATTGTTTTATCTGTGGACATTATATTAAAGAATGGGTATTATCATCTGTATTTTGACTGTACCCAAAGGACCTTGGAGATTTTTTCAAATGACTAGCTGCTGAAACCTCCTGTGTATGTTGTCTTCTCCATTAGAGTGTGAGATACTAGAGAGCAGGGCTTTTCTTTCTTTTTGACATAATCTCAAGATTCATAAATGGAGCCTTCAGTTTCTTAGTGTATATTAAGAATATACTTATATCTAAATGACATTGTAATATCATTGGAGAAAGATTCCATAAAATGAAAAGACTGAAGTTTCCAGGGGTGCTATACAGTTTGAGGTTATCTATGCACATTAAATAATTACTAAGATACTTTGGTTGAACTCCTCATTAACTAGAAAGGCACGCTTTGTTCTACTCAGGAGAAATGGTAATGCATTTGAGACTAGGCAAACCAAAACAGGCTCAAACTGCCCGCCTTGGAAAATAACATGTTTTTATAAATGAATCCAATGATGATAATGTTTTAAACAGAAAGCAGTTCTCCATGTAGACATCAAATGTTCCAGCATACCTATACTTGAGTACATTTTATGCATTTGCAGGACATGAACAAGTCACGGGTATTTTGTCCAGTATTTTTAAGGATCACCATTCTGTAATTTTTTCCTGACGATGATATGATCCTAAATTGTCATCAAGACATCCCCCTGTTTGCATAAACAAATCTGTATGACTTAGTAGTTTGTTCAGTGCTTCTTTGTAACATTTGTGGCTGAGCTTATATGAATTTCATCCATTTGAGAGACTTTTGGTTCCATTTTTGAATCTTAACCATTTCATAATTGAAAAAAAAAAAGCTTCATGATTCATCCTTTATGAGTCCATTGATATCATCCTCAATGAAGTTCTAGAGGCAGAGTGATAGGATGGATGGTATGTAACATCTATTACCACAGTTTTGATCTCAGTCAAGTCATTGTATCCTCAAACTTTTTCTTACCCATAGTTTGGAGATCACGAGTATTTGTAATGATGACATCTATTAACATCTTTGTACTAAATTAAAAAACAATCTGTATTAAAGGAAAAAAGAAAAGAAGAGAAAAAATCAGCAAACTATAATCAATCCATAAAATATTTGAAAATACATGCAATGTTCCAACGGATGCAAGGATGTTCTTCCTTTGCAAGGGAGGTGGGGCAAGTATCTTCTCACATTTCTTCTTGGGAACCGCATTTGCTCTTTTTAACTCTGAAGCTTTTACTTTCAGTTGATTTGTGGTGGTTCTTTCCATTTTCATTGTTTTAACATCTTGTGGGTTTTTAAAAATCTCTGCTTACTTCACACTCTATCAGTTTATATGTCTTTCTATGCTTCTCTGTAGTTATAATTTTTGCTTCTTTCAAAATAGTAATAATCCATTGCATTCATATTTAGCCATTCCCTAGTTGATGGATGTTTACTTTATTTACAATTCTTTGTTATCACAAGTAGTACTGGTATTAGTATATATGGGATATTTTTTCTCATTGATGACCTCCTTGAGGCATATTGTTAGTAGTAGATCCTTTGAGTCAAAGCATACTGAAACTCACTTTGGTTGCCTAATTATTTATTTTTGCATAATACTGGCCACTAAGTAGGACAGTGTATAGAATGCTGAACCTGGCATCAGGATAATCTGAATTTAAATCCAGCCTCAAATATTTGCTAGTTGTGTGTGACCCTGAACAAGTCAATCAACAACTCTCAGTCTCAGTTTCCTTATCTGTAAAATGGGAATAATAATACCAATTATCTCAAAGGTTTTTTGTTTGTTTGTTTGTTTGTTTTGGTGAGGATCAAAAGAGCCAGCATATGCTTTGCAAACATTAAAGCACTACATGAATAATTGTTTTCTTACTAATTATCATTAGAATTAAATTGCTTTACAAAATGGTTATACCAATTCATGCCTCTATCAACAATGATCTATTGTACCTATCTTCCACAATATCTCCAACATTGACTATTTTGTCAATTATTTCTGTTGTGCTAGCCATAAATTTTGTTTTCTATAATTTACATTTCACTCTTGACCCATTTGGGAAAATTATGCTATGTTTACATGCTCTCTTGGAAATCTGCAGGTTTCTCCCTTTCATCAGGTTTTTGTTCAATTTCATTTCGACCCATTTAGATAACTTAATGGCCATCTTCTTTTTTAATTTTAATATCCTTCTTTTTGGTTTATTTTCTGATAGTTAAGGTTTTAACTAAGTTTTCTTCTCAACATCTTCAGTAATTTTAATAATTTTCTTTATATGTTTCTATTCTTTACTTTCTGACTTTTCTTATTTTGATGTTAGGTCTTTCAAGTTATGGTCCTTAAAGCTATGTCTACCTCCTTTTATACTGAGAAATTCACTTTTCATTGACTTCCCTTCCCTGTGTGACTTTTTAGAGAGAAAGCTTTGGCCCCAGCTGGATTCTAGCCTCCTCTCCTTCAGGCCTTGTGCATCTCCACAGAGCTGCTGGTTCCATGTTCCAGGTCCTTCTACTCTTCATTTTGCTAGCTAAGCACTACTGAAACATAAAGAACATGATTCTATTTTTTTTATATCTAACCCTCTTCTGCAAGGGGCTATGTGTGCTTCCAGAGACTGAAACAGGAGCAAGAGAAAGGATGAGTGGATCTCAGTGCACAGCCCTGGTAGTCAGCTTGTATAGTCCTGCAGAATGTGGGGACTAGTAGAGAAAGGGGTACTATATGAGTAGATTAGTGATTAGAAATTAAGCTTATTTATTGTTAATTTGTTAGGCTATTATCTTGTTCAACTTCCTGATGTCTTGGTCTGCAGAGACCAAGACTTCTACTACTTAAGAATAATTACTTTACTACTTGAGAATAATTATTATTTAAGAGACTTTTGAGAGTTTGTGAGGATCAGGGAAAATGTCTGTTCTACTGTATTGTTATTCATGTGACCCTTGCAAATAGCCTTATAATGTATTCAGCCATTACCTCCTCCTTGATATCCATATGCTTAGTGTGTTTTTCTAGATGAGAATAAAGCATTTGTAGGTATCATTTCCACATATTGGCTCAAAATAATGTCTAAATTCAAATCTTTATCTTTCCTTTGTGTATATTAAGAATTTTCACTTATTGAGTCCAAATAATATTTTGATAGCATCAGAGAAAAATTCTACATAATGTAGTTATTTAATTTGTTTTAGTGGAATCATATTAACCTGATTTCATCTATTCACATGAAAAGTGATTAATAAGATGATTTAATTTTAATCCTTGTTTAATTTGTGATCCATCCTCAGGTCTATTTAGAAAAAAATGATAGCCTTAAATTTGTTATTATTATTACAATGGCCATGGGCAATTCTTCAATTGTCTGAATCTCAGTTTCATTATCTTAAAATAGGGATAGCACATAATTGTATTACCTACCTTGCTAGTTGTTTGTGAGTAAAGCATCTTGTAAACCTAAAAAGGATTAGAAATGTGAGTTATTATCCTTATTACTATTTTGTTATAACTATTTTACAAGTTAAATGCTTGATCAATCTTATAGGGTTAAAATAAAATGAAATTATGGATTTGAAAGTGCTTTGAAAAGTTAAGGGCATCATACATTGCAAAGGGATTTTTGTCACTTGATTTCTTATATCCTTCAAAAATAAGCACAGGAATTTCGAAGTCTATGTAATGAAGCAGAATTTTCTGAGATCTGTTTACATCACCAACCCTACACTCTCAATACACACATTAGAAAATGGAATATATCTTTCCTTGGGTTTTGATTTAGTTCCACAGAACATCAATGCCTTTTTTACAGTACCCATGATCTACTGAACAAGTTTATACCTGAGTTGTGTAGCCATCAATCTGGAAGGAAAATGTGCCAGTTTTCTTGATATCATTGTAACACATTTCTTAATTAACTCCCTATTCCTGACAATAACATGGCTTCTCATTGTTTCCTGAAAAACTTTTATTTAAACATTTTTTTTCCTCTGCAATTTTTATTTGCTTTAGCTGTTAGAATCCCTCATTGTTGTTGTTCAATCATTCAGTTGTGTCCTACTCTTTGTGACCCCATGGACCACACCATTTTAGACCCTTCTATTCTCCACTATCTCCTGAACTCTGTCCAAGCTCATGTTTATTGCTTGCATGATTAGACTCCCTAGATTCTTTCAAAACTTAGTTCGAAGTCCTCTCCTGTGAGACTTTCTGTGTTATACATGCTTCCCATATTTGGTCCCCAAAGTTATCTTGTATTTACCTTGAATTTATTGAATATACATATGACAATATTCATATTTACATATATGCTCTTTTCCTTTCCACAGAATGTAACTGTGGACTATTTAATTTTTGCCTTTGTAGTCCAAGTGAAGTAAAGAGCTAATCTTAGGAATCAATACTAGGTTCAAGACTTGCCTGTGACATATTCTGGCTATGACACCCTTGGCAAATCATTTAAACTCTTAGCACTCTAGAGAATGCTCCATGACTATAACTTACAGAGCAGGTACCCACTTGCATTAGTAAAGGGAGTTTTCTCCTCTGGAAGCTTCCTACATTGATGAAATCTCAGCTATAGTTCCTATCCTTCAGTATCTATCACATAGTAGGTTTCCAGTAAATCTGGGATGATTGTTCACAGAAGCATCATTATCTTCCTTCTTTTCCTGTAGTATATCAAGTGCCAAGTAAGATAGAATTGATAATAAGTCCTCTCATATTGAGATCACTAATCGATTGTTTCCTACAAAATGGTCCAACCATTCTTAAAAGCAATTGTGAAATTATGTCCCTAAAGTTACTAAACAGTGAATGCCCTTTGACTCATCTATTCCATTGCTATGCCTATACCCAAAATACATAAATAAAGAACAAAGTCTTTTATGTGTAAAAATATTTATAATATTTCTATTTGTGAGGCAAAAGACCTAGAGACTGAAAAGTGGTTGAATTGATTGTTATATGAATGGGATAGAGTACTATGTTACCATAAGAAATAAAGAAATAGGGGCGGCTAGGTGGCTCAGTGAGTAGAGCACCGGCCCTGGAGTCAGAAGGACCTGAGTTCGGATCCGGCCTCAGACACTTAACACACACACAAACAAAAACCTAGTGGTGTGACCTTGGGCAAGTTACTTAACCCCAATTGCCCTCCAAAAAGCAAAAGAAAAAAAAAGAAATAAAGAAATAGACGATTTCAAAGACAGATTTATATTAACTGATGGAAAAATGAAGTAAACAGAATCAGAAAACTTTATGCTACTATATCAACATAAAAACTAACAATTTTGAAGCATTTTATAAATTGAGGGAGAATGAAATGAACAGAATCAGAACAATTTATACAATAATAATAACACTGTAAAAAACAAACTACTTTGAATGCTCTAAGAACTATTATCAGTACAGTGACCATCTATGATTCCTGAAATCCAGTGATTAAACATACTATTCATTACAGACATGATGGATTTAGAGTATAGAATGAAATGTATAAAATTTTGTCTTCAGTCACTGAGGGAATTTGTTTTTCTTGAGTATGTGTGTTTGTTATAAGAATTTTTTTTTCTTTTTTTCCACAATGAAGTGGGAAGTAGTAGGGAGAGAAAATAGGTTTCTTTTGCCTTTTTTAATATTGTAATTCTGGAATTTGGCTACTATATTTCTTGGATTTTTCAATTTGGAATCTCTTTCAGGAGGAGTCCAGTGAATTATTTTGATAACTATTTTATCTTCTGATTCCAGGACTTCAGGACAGTTTTCTTTGACAATCTCTTGGAGGATGTTGTCTAGGCTGCTTTTTTCATCATGGCTTCTGGTAGACCAATAATTCTTAAGTTATCTCTACTGGATCTGTTCTCTAGGTCAGTTGTTTTTCTAGTGAGATATTTTACATTTTCTTCCAATTTTTCAATTGTCATGTTTTGTTTGACTGACTAATGGTGCATCATACAGTTCTGAGTTTCAATTTGATTGATTCTAATTTTTAGCAAATTTTAGTCTTTGGTTAGTTTTTGAAGGTCCTTTTTTTAGGGAGGTATTTTCTCCAATTACTTCACTAATTTTACCTTTTTTTTTTTTGGTTTTTGGAGAGCAATTGGGGTTAAGTAACTTGCCCAAGGTCACACGGCTAGGTTTTTGTTTGTGTGTGCGTTAAGTGTCTGAGGCTGGAACCGAACTCAGGTCCTTCTGACTCCAGGGCTGACGCTCTACTCACTGTGCCACCTAGCCACCCTTATCAATTGATTTTTAAAAGGGCCAAGTAGGTAAATGGTATGGTTTAGGATTACAGGTTGCCAAATGAACATGAAGGATCTTCTAATTTATTATTTATTTATTTTTTTTCCGAGGGAAATTGGGGTTAAGTAACTTGCCCAAGGTCACATGGCTAGGATTTTTGTTTGTGTGTGCATTAAGTATCTGAGGCCAGAACCGAACTCAGGTCCTTCTGACTCCAGGGCCGGCGCTCTACTCACTGCGCCACCTAGCCTCCCCGACTAATTTTACTTTTTAAGGATTTGTTTTCTTCAGTGAAACTTTTTTTTCAAGTTGGTCACTGCCTCCCTGATTTGGTCTTTAAAATCTTTCTTAAGCTCCTCCAAGAATGCTATTTGGGCTTGAGACCAGTTCGTATTTCCTTCTGTGGTCTCAGTTGTGAGTAAAGAATCCAAGTTGTCCTGTGTATTTGGTTGTTCTTGACCTACATAATAAGCTCAGATCTATTTTCTTGCTTTCCCCTTCTCCTTCTCAGCTTCCTTCCTTCCCACTGTGATTTCCTACTTCTTAATTTCTCAGGCTGTGAACTAAGGGCCTGGTCCTTGAATTTGAATGCTGTAGCCTCTGGGTGTCTAGTTTGAGTCTAAGGCAGAGTCTCAGAGAGGTATGCAGATGTGCACAGAGTAGTCTGTGGAGGAGGGGTACTCTGGCCACTTCAGATTTCTGCCTCTATACCCCTGGGCTATAGCTCAGGCAAGCTTTTGTTGGTCAGGGAGGTGGGGCTTGCTGGGACCCCTCCCTCTCTTCTCTTCAGACTCCTGGCTGTCTCAGTTACACCCCTTCTTGAAGACTCCCAAGCCTGAGGCTATTTCCACTAATTTAGGATTTCAATCTGGGTGGGACACTTATCTTTGGGTTTTCTACTTCATGAAGAAGGGATGAGGGAAGAGAGCAACTAGAATTTACTTTGCCATTCTAGCCCCTGCATATACAGGCAGGCAATTTCTTTCTATTTTTTTTTTTGCTTTTTGGAGGGCAATTGGGGTTAAGTAACTTGACCAAGGTCACACGGCTAGGTTTCTGTTTGTGTATGCATTAAGTGTCTGAGGCTGGATCCGAACTCAGGTCCTTCTGACTCCATGGCTGGTACTTTACTCACTGCACCACCTAGCCGCCCCATAGGCAGGCAATTTCTAAACTTCCAGGCTGGGGCTGATAGTCCCAGGAGAAGCTGCTGTCTCTGCTGGGGGCCCTGAGCCCTTTCTTACCTGGCTCCAATGATTCCTCCTGTCCCTTCCTGAGATGTCCATGAGATGACTGGGATTTGTCCTTGGTAAGTCGGCTGGCTGTGGCTTCTTCTCTCCCTGGTGTAGTCTGCTTGTCTGCTCTCAAGTCTGAGCTGTGCAGACCCCACATGCTCTGCACTCCCCCTGTCCGGACCTACTGGGCCCTTTCCTGGAATGGATTCTGCCACACTCTGTCTCCAAGTGGATTCTGTCACTCCAGAATCTTTTCAGATTTGCTTTTTAAGGTTTAGTGATGGGATTCACAGAGGAGCTTAGAGAAGTTATGGCTTCCATTCCACCATCTTGGCTCCACCCTTTTGCCTTTTTTTTAAAAAGAGAAGTGAGGGGGCGGCTAGGTGGCGCAGTGAGTAAGAGCGCCGGCCTCGGAGTTTGGATGACCCGAGATCAGATCCGGCCTCAGAAAATGAGCACCCACGCATAAATAATGACTAGCCGTGTAACCTTGAGCAAGTTACTTAACCCCAATTGCTTTAAAAAAAAAAAAAAAAGAGAAGTGAGTGGTGCTACAGATGTGAAATTTTACATGTAATTTCATATGAGATCATTGTAATATTAGTTTTACTTTTCCAAAAAATCTTTCACAGGAAGAAAACATGAATGCTAGTAAAGCAAAAAACACAACATAACAATAAAATAAACAAAAGAACCAGGAGTTTTAATTTGGAGTATTTTGCTCATATTTGAAATAAAGAAATTAAAACCAATTGAATAATATATAAAATGATTATAATAATGTAAGTGAAAACATTACTAAAAGGGAACTAATTTCATATTAAACAAAATAATCAATTTTCATCTTTGAAGACAGATGATAAAACATGTTTTTTTCTTCTCCATTGAGAGGTGGGAGGACCATGGGTGATTAATGGTGAATAAATTGTCAAATGTGGTTGTAATGTTGGTTGGCCTAGTTTACCTTTTTTTCTTTTTCGCAAAAGAGGGTTCTAAAGGATATATTGGAAAATGATTGAGCAACAAAAGGCAACAGCAAAAAAAAGAAAAAATTAAGAAAAACACAAGTTCTTTTTAAATTCTTTTTCTCTGACAATAAATATAGGGGTTAAAATGTTCTAGGGAAAAAAAAAACAAAAGATATTTTATGGCTATGACTTATAGCGGTTGTACTCATCATTCTTCTTGAAATATTCACATGCCTGTTCCCAGTCTTTCTGAATGGAAACACATGTTATAATAATAATAACAATAACAACAATAATAATAATAATAGTTCTTATTATTAAGATTTGCATATCACTTACTAAGTGCTACACCATGCTATGTGTTTTATAATTATTATCTCATTTGATCGTTACAACAACCCTGGGAAATAGGTTTTGTTATTATTTCCATTTTATAGATGAGGAAACTGAGGTTAAGTAGCTTGCCTCAAGTTACATGGTTAATGTCTATGACTAGGTTTGAACTTGTGTCTTCCTAACTAAAGACCTAGAGCTATATCTGTTGAGCTATGTATTCTATGCACGAGCAAGGTGTTAGTTTCACTTTAATACTGTGATGGATCTTTGACCATGTTAATTTGTACAAGCCCTTCGTTAGTGTGGATTGTAAATCCTCACCTTATTGCAACTCAGCCATCTTACTACATATGTGACCTTTGACCAAACCACTTAACTTCCTGGGCTTCAGTCTCTATAAAGCCAGGTGTTAGACTAAATGACCTATAAGGTACCTCCCATCTGTAACTCTATGATATGATCTTTCCATAAATTCTCAAAAACTGTTTAACTACAACTCTGAAAAATCTTTGACTGTTTTTCCCCCCTGAACATTTTCTGTTCCCATTTTAAATCTATGTGCCAACAATCTCTGGTAATATGCCACAGCCTACTTGAGCTAACCATGGGTATTTCCAATGCCATTTGGATTGTCTGCAATTTTTACTCTTCCAAGTTTGTATTGGTAAATAATTCTGAGCCAGAGTAAATCACTGGGAGAATACTGGATTTGAATATAGGGTTTTGGGGCAATTTGGGAATGTTCCATAAGCATTTTTCCAAAAGAAGTCAAACCCACTGTCTTCTGATTCTGGTTTCATTCTCTATCTGCAGAATGATGTATATGTACATACATTCATACATACAAAGGGTGTATACATATGTGTGTGTGTGTGTGTGTGTGTGTGTGTGTGTGTGTGTGTATGTATACAGACAGCTAGAAAGTTAGACTGACAATGGATTGCCTATTCAATTGAATCTCATAATTTGAGGAATATTTATCCTTCATCCCCTTAATTTTTTCCTGGGTAGATTTCTAGGCTGATCTTCTTTGAGTGACCATGCATCTCACAGAGTAGGCACTGTAGAGTTCTGGGGTTTGCTGTAAGAAGCAGTGTGGGGTGGAGCCAAGATGGCAGGAAGGAAGAAGTAACTTCTTTAAGCTCCTCTTTGAATTCCATCACTAAACCTTAAAAAGCAAATCTGAAAAGATTCTGGAGTGACAGAATCCACTGGGAAATTGAGTGTGGCAGAATCCAGCCCAAGAAAGTGCCCAGTGGGTCCAGACAGGGGGAGCACAGAGCATGTGGGGCTGTATAGCTCAGACCAGCAGACTACACCAGGGAGAGAAGAAGCCCCAGCCAGCCAACTTACCAAGGACAAATCCCAGTCATCTCATGGACATCTCAAGAAGGGACAGGAGGAATCATTGGAGCCAGGTAAGAAAGGGCTCAGGGCCCAGCAGAGACAGCAGCTTCTCCTGGGACTATCAGCCCCCAGCCTGGAAGTTTAGAAATTGCCTGCCTATATATACAGGGGCTATAATGGCAAAGTAACTCTAGCAGCTCCAATCCCTCCTTCATGAAATAGAAAACCCAAAGATAAGTCTCCCACCCAGAGATAAATCCAAAGATAGTGGAAATAGCCTCTGGCTTGGGAGTCATCAAGAAGGGGTATAACTGAGGCAGCGAGGAGTCTGAGGAGAAGAGGGGGAGGGGTCCCAGTAAGGCCCACCTCGCCTGACCAGGAAAAGCCTTTCCTAGCTGTAGCCCAGGGGTACAGAGGCAGAAATCTGAAGTGGCCAGACCACTTCTCCTCCACAGATTACTCTGTGTGCATCAGCATACCTCTCTAAGACTCTGCCTTAGCCTCAAACTAGACACCCAGAGGGGACAGTATTCAAAGTCAATGACCAGGCCCTTAGCTCACAGCCTGAGAAATTAAGAAATAGGAAATCACAATGGGAAGGAAGGAATCTGAGAAGGAGAAGGGGAAGGGGAAGGCAAGAAAATCGATCTGAGCTTATTATGTAGGTCAAGAACAACCAAATATACAGGACAACATGGACTCTTTACTCACAACTGAGACCACAGAAGGAAATACAAACTGGTCTCAAGCCCAAATAGCATTCTTGGAGGAGCTTAAGAAAGATTTTAAAGACCAAATCAGGGAGGCAGTGACCAACTTGAAAAAAAAGTTTCACTGAAGAAAACAAATCCTTAAAAAGTAAAATTAGTGAAGTAATTGGAGAAAATACCTCCCTAAAAAAGGACATTCAAAAACTAACCAAAGACTATAATGTGCTAAAAATTAGAATCAGTCAAATTGAAACTCAGAACTCTATGATGCACCAAGAGTCAATCAAACAAAACATGAAGATTGAAAAATTGGAAGAAAGTGTAAAATATCTCACTAGAAAAACAACTGACCTAGAGAACAGATCCAGTAGAGATAACTTAAGAATTATTGGTCTACCAGAAAGCCATGATGAAAGATATAGCCTGGACAACATCCTCCAAGAGATTTTCAAAGAAAACTATCCTGAAGTCCTAGAATCAGAAGATAAAATAGTTATCAAAAGAATTCCCTGGACTCCTGAAAGAGACCCCAAATTATAAACTCCAAGAAATATAGTAGCCAAATTCCAGAATTATAAGATTAATGAAAAAATACTGCAACCATCTAAAAAGAAACAATTCAAATATTGCAGAACTACAGTCAGGATCACACAGGACCCAGCAACATCTACATTAAAAGACTGTACAGATTGGAATTTGATATTTCATAGGGTAAGAGAGCTAGGACTACAACCAAGGATTAACTACCCAGGAAAACTGAGCATAATCTTTCAGGCAAGGAGATGGTCATTTAATGAAATAAGGGATTTCCAGACTTTCCTGATGAAAAAATCAGAGCTCAATGGAAAATTTGATCTCTGATTACAATTCTCAAGAAAGACATAAAAAGGTAAACAAGGAAAACACAGACTCACACATACATACATGCACACATGCTCACTCATGCACACATGCACATAACTTGGGATGGAACAAGAGCAAAATGTTCACATCCCTATATGAGGAGTTGATAACTGTCAGTATTGAAATTTATATGATTATCGTGACCTTTAAAAGGGTTACACATAGATAGAGGGTGTGGAAATGAATGAAATAACCTGAAGATTTAAAAAAAAATCATCCTTATTAAGGGGATCAAAGGGATTGTAGTGGGATAAAAGAAAAGGATGAGATAGAAAAAGGTAAAGTATGCCATTCAAAGAGGCATAAAAACACACTATAGTAGAGGGGAAAGAAAGAGGGAGAGGAACATCATTTAAACACTATTCTCACTGGTTCTGGTTCAAAGAGGGATCAACATAATCAGTTAAGTTTAAGATTCTTACGGGAATAGACACGTAAATTCATTAAACAGAGGAAAAGGAAGGAGGGAGAGGAGCACTGTTTGAAATTTACTCTCATTAGTTTGGTGTCAAATGGGGAGTAATATACTCTAAGTATAAAAATGTACTGTGTCCTATAGGCAGTATGAGGGTAAGGGGAGTGGATAAAAAGGAGGAGAGTAAAGGGGGAGGATTAGAGGGGAGGGAAATAGTAGTAGGGGGAGAGGGTAGGTAAAGAAAGGGGGTAACTGGGTGGGAACACTGAGGGAGGGGGTGGTCAAAAGGGAAAACTTCAAGGAGGGGAAGGGAGAAGGAAGAAACAAAAACATAAGCAGGGGAGGGAATAGGATGGAGGGGAAGAGACAGATAGTCATCATTACTGTGAATGTGAATGGGATGAGCTCTCACATAAAACAGAGGCAGATAGCAGAATGGCTTAAAAACCATAATCCTACATTATTCTTTCTACAAGAAACACATTTGAAACAAAGGGATACTCACAGGGTAAAGGTAAAAGGCTGGAATAGAATTTATTATGCCTCAGCTAAAGTAAAAAAAAAAAAGCAGGGGTAGCAATCCTTATCTCAGATAAAGCAAAAGTGAAAATAGATCTAATTAAAAGAGATAAGGAAGGAAACTATATCCTGCTAAAGGCACCATCGAGAATGAAGCAACATCATTACCTAACATATATGCACTAAGTGGTATAGCATCCAAATTCCTAGAGGAGAAGTTAAAGGAATTAGAGGAAGAAATAGATAGCAAAACTATAGTAGTGGGGGACCTTAATCTCCCCCTCTCTGAACTTGATAAATCTAACCTCAAAATAAACAAGAAAGAAGTTAATGAGGTGAATAGAATTTTAGAGAGACTAGATATAGATCTCTGGAGAAAGCTTAATGGGGATAAAAAGGAATTTACTTTCTTCTCAGTGGTGCATGGTACATACTCAAAAATAGACCATGTGCTAGGGCATAAAAACCTAACAATTAGGTGCAGAAAGGCAGAAATATTAAATGCATCATTCTCAGATCATAATGCAATAAAAATTATATGCAATAAAGGGCCATGTCAAGATAGACTAAAACTAATTGGAAATTAAACAATTTAATCCTAAACAATGAGTGGGTCAAACAAGAAATTGTAGAAACAATCAGTAATTTCGTTTAAGAGAATGATTTTAATGAGACAACATACCAAAATTTGTGGGATGCATTAAAGGCAGTTCTTAGGGGAAGTTTTATATCCCTGAGTGCATACATCAATAAATTAGAAAAAAGGGAGGTCAATGAATTGGACATGCAATTGAAAAAGCTAGAAAAAGAACAAATTGAAAATCCCCAATAGTACTAAATTAGAAATATTGAAAACCAAAAGAGAGATTAATAGAAATAAGAAAACTATTGAATTAATAAATAAAGCTAAGAGCTGGTTTTATGAAAAAAAAAACAATAAAATTGATAGACCCTTAGTCAATATGATAAAAAAAGAAAGAAGAAAACCAAATTATGAGTATCAGAAATGAAAAGGGTGAATCTACCTCCAATGGAGAGGAAATCAAAACAATAATTAGGAATTATTTTCCCAATTGTATGCATAAATATGACAATCTTAGTGAAATGGATGAATATTTACAAAAATACAAGTTGCCCATATTAACTGAAGAGGAAGCAAATTACTTAAATAACTTCATCTCAGAAAAAGAAATAAAAAAAAGCCATCAGTGAACTCCCTAGGAAAAACTCCCCAGGGCCAGATGGGTTTACTAGTGAATTCTATCAAACATTTAAAGAACAATTGATTCCAATACTCTACAAACTATTTGGGAAAATTAGTGAAGAGGGAATACTACCAAATTCTTTCTATGACACAAATATGGTACTGATTCCTAAATCAGGAAGAGGTAAAACCAAGAAAGAAAATTATAGATCAATTTCCCTCATAAATTTAGATGCAAAAATTTTAAATAAAATATTAGCTAAAAGACTACAACAACTTATCACAAGAATAATACACTTTAATCAGGTAGGATTTATTCCAGGAATGCAAGGATGGTTTAATATTAGGAAAACCATCAGTATAATTGATCATCTCAACAATAAAACTCAATAAAACTAGCAGAAACCACATGATTATCTCAATAGATGCAGAAAAGGCTTTTGACAAAGTACAACATCCATTCCTATTAAAAACACTAGAAATTATAGGAATAAATAGAGCCTTCCTTAAAATAGTAGATAGCATCTATTTAAAACCATCAGCAAGTAGTGTATGCAATGGGGATAAACTAGAAGCATTTCCAATAAGATCAGGAAACAAGGGTGTCCACTATCACTCCCTTATTCAATCTGGTACTAGAAATGTTAGCAGTAGCAACTAGAGAAGAAAAAGGAATGAAATTAGGCAAAGAAGAGACAAAGCTATCACTCTTTGCAGATGATATGATGTTATACTTAGAGAATCAAGTAAAAAACTAATTGAGACAATAAATAAATTTGGCAAAGTTGCAGGATATAAAATAAACCCACATAAATCCTCGGCAATCCTGTATATCTCTAATGAAATTCAACAGCAAGAGATAGAAAGGGAAATCCCATTTAAAGTCCCATTTATAATGTAGACATTATAAAATATTTGGGAATCTACCTGCCAAAACAAACCCAGGACCTATATGATCACAACTACAAAACACTTCTCACACAAATAAAGTCAGATCTAACTAATTGGAAAATTATCAATTGCTCATGGCTGGGTCGAGCTAATATGATAAAAGTGACAATTTTACCCAAACTAAATTATATATTTAGTGCCATACCAATCAAATTACCCAAAAAAACTTATTTATAGAGTTAGACAAAATAGTAACAAAATTTATTTGGAAGAACAAATGGTTTAGAATATCAAGGGAATTAATGAAAAGAAATGCTAGGGAAGATGGGCTACCTATACCAGATTTTAATCTGTGTTATACAGCAACAGTCATCAAAACTGCTTGGTACTGGCTGAGGAACAGAGCAGTGGATCAATGGAAAAGATTGGGTGCACAAGATCCAGCAGTTAATGAGTATAGTAATCTATTGTTTGATAAACCCAAAAACCCCCATAAGAATGCACTATTTGACAAAAACTGCTGGGAAAACTAGAATATAGTATGCAGAAACTGGGTGTAGACCATTATCTAACACCATATACCAAAATCAAGTCTAAATGGGTGCATGATCTAGGTATAAAGGATGATACTGTAAGCAATCTGGGAAAGCAAGGAATAGTTTACCTGTCAGATTTGTGGAGAGGGAAAGACTTTAGGACCAAACAAGAATTAGAGAGGATTATAAAATGCAAAATGGATAATTTTGATTACATTAAATTGAAAAGCTTCTGTACAAACAAAGCCAATGTAACCAATATCAAGAGGGAGGTGGGAAACTGGGAAAGAATTTTTACAACTTATGTCTCTGATAAAGGACTCATTTCTAAAATATATAGAGAATTGAGTCAAATCTATAAGAATACAAGTCATTCCCCAATTGATAAATGGTCAAAGGATATGAACGCACAGTTTCAGAGGAAGAAATTAAAGATATTTATAAGCATATGAAAAAATCCTCTAAATAACTATTGATTAGAGAAATGCAAATCAAAACACCTCTGAGGTACCACATCTCTCCAGTCAGATTGGGTAAGATGACAAAACAGGAAAATGACAAATGCTGGAGAGGATGTGGGCAAATTGGAACACTAATGCATTGCTGGTGGAGTTGTGAACTTATCCAACCATTCTGGAGAGAAATCTGGAATTATGCCCAGAGGGCTATAAATAATTTCATACCCTTTGACCCAGCAATACCACTTCTAGGGTTATATCCCAAAGAGATCATAGTAGTGGGAGGGAAGACCTATATGTACAAAAATATTTATAGCAGCTCTTTTTGTGGTTGCAAAGAACTGGAAATTAAGGGGGTGCCCATCAATTGGGGAATGGCTGAACAATTTGTGGTATATGTATGTAATGGAATACTATTGTGCTATAAGAAACGATGAGCAGACAGACTTCATATTTGCCTCGAGAGGCTTATATAAACTGATGCTGAGTGAGAAGAGTAGAATCAGAAGAAATTTGTGTACAATCATAGACACGTCATATGTGTGATGACCAACTATGACAGACTGGACTCTTCTCAGCATTGCAGTGATACAAGTCAATCCCAAAAGACTCATAAAGGAAAGAGATGTCTACATCCAGAGAAATAACTAGAAAGAACTGAGTTTGAATCCTGATGGAAGTAAACTATTTAATCTTTTTCTTTTCATTGTTTGGTTTTATTTCCTCTTTACCATTTTTCATTCCATCTATACAATACTCTTTTGTAACCTGACTAATGTCTAATGTGAAAGTATTTGCAGATCCTATACTGTAGGATGCCGTCATGGGGTTTGGGGGTAGGGAGGGAAGGGAAATTTGAAACTCAAGGAACTATGGAATTGAATCCTATAAACTAAAAATAAACAAACAAATTAATAAAAAAAAGAAGCATAGTGTCATCTAGAGACAGATGCAGCTAGAGAAATTCACTATTTTTAGAGATAGCTTTTTTTTCTATTTTTTGACCACTCATAGGACACCTAAATGGCAATCCCTTTTGGTGAGCATATGTCTCTCTATTTCATATTGTTCTTAATACTGATTGAGATTCAGTGGTGGTATTATAGTGGATAGTGCTGGTTTTGAAGCTAAGAAGATCCAGGTTCAAGTTTTGCCTTTTATATACTGGCTCTTTGTTTGAGCAAGTAATTTAGCCTCTTAGTGCTCAGTACTTCTTAAACTGTTTAAGGAGTGCTGAGGGGTTTCCAGTGTAAAAAGTTTAAGACAAAGTTTAAGACCTTTGTCCTCTTATGAGAGTGGGAGCTCCTTGAGAGTAGGGGCTATCTTGTTTTTCTATCTATAATTGTAGTTCTTAGCACAGTGCTTTGCACTTATTAACAACTTAATAAATGTTTTTTTCATTCATTCCCTCTTAGCCAAACAATTAAATCAGATAAACTAGTCACTGAGGCATAATGTAGGGCAACTGGAGAAGATCAATAGAGAAAGACAGAAACAGTATTGATAAGGGAGCTTAATGCAGAGTGCCTTGACAGGATGAAGAAATATAGGTGTTCAGGAAAAAGAATAAAACCTAGCATGATTTATAAGTGATCAAAGATTTCAATTATCCAGGTATATTTGGAACTGTCTCCCTACCAAAGCATAATAGCTATTATATTCTCTGCCTTATTTATCACTCATTTCATTCTTCATAGAATCGAAGAACTTGAGGGAACCTCTCCAGTCATCTGATCCAAACCCTACATGAAAGAAGTCCCCACTGTAGCATAATGGACAATGGATCATCTAGGCTCCCCTTGAACCTCTAAGAAGAGAAAAGGTATCACCACTTGAGGCTGTCCCTTGCACTTATGGACGCCTCTAATTGCGGGCAAGATTTTCCTGATGTCAAGTGTAATTTGGTCTCTTCACGATTTCGACCCATGCCTACTGGTTTTGTCATCTGGGTCCAATCAAATGAACATGTATTTATTGAGCGCTTACTAAATGCCAAACTCTGGGCTAAGCTGGGAATACAAATATAAGCAGAAATATAGTCCCTGACCTAAGGAAACTTACATATTCTAGTGGAGGAAAACAACAATTAAAATGGACCTGAAAAGAGGTGGAGTGAAGCTTGGGGCATAGTAGAAAAAGTTCCAGTGAGTCAGGAGGAGAGGAATATTTCCTCCTTGTCATGATGGTCCTTCAAATATTTTAAGATGGCTATAATTCACCCATTTCCTAAATTTGTACCTAGTCTTTTCTTTTTCATACTCATCTTCAGTTCCTTCAACTAATTCTTATATGACATGGGCTCAATGCCCTTCACCATTCTGGTTACTCTCTTCTGAATGCTCTCCAGTTGTTAAATGGCCCTAGACCAAGCACTGATCTTTAACATACTTCATTAGAAACCTCTTGCTATGTTGACATTAAACCAGTGGTGACTACTCTTAAAGTCTGATGATCTAACCAGCTCTAAATTCTGTGTTCTCATATATGCTCTTATAATTACTCCATCTTCTTCCCTAAAATAGTATGAGATACTTTATTCAAAACTTTGCTAAAATCTCGGTAAACTATATCCGCAACATTTGCTCTTGTAGTAATTCTAATGAAACAGAAAGTTAGGCTCATCTCTTGGGTCATTATATCACTTAGATGTTCATATAGATGTTCTTAGATGTTCATATAATAATCTTTTAAATAATTTTTTCTAGAATTTTCCCCAAGACTCTGTCAAGTTTAGCAGCCTCTAGTTTTCATACTCTGTTTTATCCCTTTAAAAATTGGGACATTTGTTCTTCTTCAGTCTGAGACATGTTTCCTATTCTCCATGATCAAGGGTGGGGAACCTGTAGTCTTGAGGTTCTAGATCCTCAAGTATGGCCCTTTGACTGAATACAAACTTCACAGAACAAATCCCGCTAATAAAAGAATTTGTTCTGTAAAACTTGGACTCACTCAAAAGGCTGTCCCCAAGAACTTAGGATGCTACATGTGGCCTCAAGGCCGCAGGTTTCCCACCCCTGTCCATAATTTTAAGGTATCATTAACAGGGCTTGGCATTCACATTTACCAATTCTTTCCATACCTGAGGATTTATTTCACCTGGACCAGTTGTCTTGAATTCTCTAGGACAACTTAAAAAATTTGGAGACATAGATGAATGGAACAAATATTCTGAACTTGATTCCTAGCAATAAATGGGAATTTATTGTTGAAGGGAAATGGTGAAAACCTTGATTGCCATTGGCTATCCCATCTCAGAATATATTTCATAGAATTTAGAGTCAGAAAAAATAGTAACGAATACATGATTTTATCTTAGTTTATAGGAAGGTTTCTAACAAAGATCTGTCCTTATGGATCTGTCCTTAGGCCTAATGATTTTAATAGTTAATTTGAATGAAGATATAATGGCATGTTCATCAAATTCATCTCTAGTTTATCCTGCTTGTTTGTACATAGTGGTTTGCATATTCTCTCCCCCATTAGACTATGTACTTCTTGAGAGCTGGGTTTGTCTTTTTGCTTTTTTATTTTGTATATATAGGTTGGTACATAGTAGATGCTTAACAAGTATTTATAGACTGACTGACCCAGTCTCAAATAAATACTAAGTAAATTTCATTATTTTTATCCATTATTCATTTCTCAGATTCAGCTTCTTGCCTAAATATAAGTTAGTTTGGGACTGTTGTACTTTTTTGGGGAGCAATATCTTATTCTCTCTTCTGTTTATTTTGACCTTTAGTATATCTAGTTGTAGCTGAGTCATAAATGACACTGGTAACTAGTCATTAGATATCCTTTAAGACTGGATTAATTTCTTTTTTCCTCTTTCTTAAAAAAAAAAACTGCTTAGTGTTTACAATGTCCAAAGCTTTCCACCTCTATTTTTGAAAAAAACTATTCAGTATATACAGTTATGTGACTTTTACCATCTTTTAGCCTCCTTCATTTTTTGATCCAAAGTCATATTTTTCAATCTTTTCTTTTTTGCACTTTTGCATCTAAGTCACCAAATTTCAAGGTTGTTTTGTTCTGAATAAATGAATGAAAAAAAACATTTATCAGCCATTTACTACATGCAAAGTGAAACATTTCAAAGGACCTTGATATGTTTCCCATAGAATTCCTTTCTTTCTTCAGTCTCTGTAACAGATGTTAGAACAGAAACTGCAATTATCTTCATGGCGGTCTCCTCCTCATTTGTATTCATCATCAGCACTGATGGGAGATGACCAAAGTCATTCATAAAATGCCTACCAGAATATGTGATTGACACTATGTGAGGCTCTGGGGATACAGCAACCAAAACAAAAGTCTCTACCCTCACAAAGCTTATAGTATATTTTACTCCTTCTTTAACCATTGTAGGCAAAGGTAGAGTATCCAATAAATATTCACCTTTATGAAATGTGACTAATTAATCATCTATTGTGCATAAAGTACTGATAGATACACGGTGATAAGAAGATAAACAAAATATATCCCCTACCTTTGAGAAACTTGCAAGACAGTATGGTGTAATAAAAAGAACACTGGATTTCTCATCATTATGTGGCTGGTTTCCAGCTCTACTCACTCCTTGTGAGACCTTCAGGATTTAGATTTCTGGTGTCTAAATAAATATTTCAATTCTCTCTTCTACATGGAGAATCTGTTATATTTTGCAATTGAACATCATGCAATATTTATAGTCATGGTATTTATTGTGATCATGAGTGCCTTGAATATTGTCTTGGCACTACAGACCTGAAGAGGGGTAAATGTTTTAACAGGTAGAAAAGGAAAGTAGGGTGGGAGTGCATTTTAAACATCTAAGGCATTATTCCAGGTACGTGGAGTATAAAGACAAGATGTTAGATGGGTACTTTCTTCAAAGTAAAGGACTGATCACATTAATTCTGCCATTATTCCTGGGTAAGGTGTGTCAATCTTTTCTGCTTTGGTCCCATTCACTATCCCTATAACTTATTCCTCCAGTCTCTACTAATGTGTCTTTCCTGGCTACTATTTACATATTTATGTTGTATCTCCCTTCAGAATATAAGGTCCTTGAAGGAAGGAACTTAAAAAATGTATGTATAAACTTTATACATAATTGTTGCTCAGTCATTTCAGTCACGTCCAGCTCTTTGTGACCCCATTTGGGGTTTTCTTAGCAAAAAAACTGACTTGGTTTTCCATTTCCTCCTCTGGATCATTTTTTTGAATGAAGGAACTGAGGCAAATGGGACTTGCCTATCATTATACCACTAGTAAGGGTCTGAAGCCAGCTTTGAACATGATAAGTTTTAATAAATTCTTTCCTATCCATTCATTCAAAATGCTTACATTTCTACTGGATAGGAGATGGCACAAACACAATTTGCTTGCCTAATGCATGTGGATTTTTTAGAGCTTCTGGCATTAGGCAAGGCATAATGATACCATCTTCTGTGGATCTCTTAGTCTTCACCAATAAGTATATTGTGATCATTGACTCTTACTTTGAGAAATAGTTTATCTTATTTGTAATTAGGTCAGATAGCTTTTGATTATAATTAATAATCTCCTTTTAAATATACTTTCCCAAGTTCTGTGAAATATATTTTTGGAAGCTATTCTTCACGGCTAGAATTAAATTACTTCCAATGGTAATGGAGAGTCGCCAGCACTGATGTAAATGAGTTGTTAACATGGCACTTCATTGCTACAATAATTTAGCGCCACCAGCGAGCTTGATGTGTCTGCAATAAATGTTTTATTATTTAGGAAAAATACACTCTACAAGTTGCAATGTGCCATGCTCATTCATGCTGTAAATCAACAAAGATCAGTCGCCTGAATAGAAAAATGAAAAGCTTATTTAGAAACTGACATAAGCTTTCAGATGAGCAGGGATGGCTGAAGTTAACTGCATTCATTTTTCTCTGCTTGTCAGGGTTACCATTTGAATTTCACTGCTAAAGATAGTGGATAGTTTTGCTTTATGGAATTATATCTACAGAAACCATGTTTGCATTTATATAGAGAGAGTCATAATAAAGTTGGGCGTGAAACAGCCATGCCCAAGTTATAGGAGCCATGAATTTATGAAGCATTGAAGGTAATTGGCTACTTTCACATCTCTTGGGCCAGAAAGAGCCTTTTGAGGAGTTCAAAGCACATATTAGACATTGTGGCGTGATGACATTGTTTGGCCATTTGATTCAGACTGACAGAGGACCTAATGGTGTTTAGCATCTTTAGACCAGGTACATTGGAAAATTAATCCCCAAACCTTTTTCTTAGGTGTTAGGTAAGGCAGCATTACAGTACTGAATGTTAAACTGACCCAAGAATCTGGAAGGCCAGGATTTGGGCCACTTACCAGTTGTGTGACACTGAGCAAGTTACTTCACCTCTCATTGTCCCAGACATCCTTTCAAGATGGCTAATCAATCAATCAATAAACATTTATTAAGTACCTACTGTGTGCCGGGTACTATCCTAAGCATGGGGGCTATAAATATAGGCAACATAGAGTCCTTGCTTTTGAAGAACTTAACAATCTAATGGGGAAGACAATATGCAAAAAAAAAAAAAACTAATAATCTACATAGCATACTCCCCACAGTATAATGAAGGAATCTTAGAAATTTTTTTAATGGTTGAGACTAATATCAAATTCAAATCTGCCTCTTTGCAACTCCAGACCATTATTTCTAGCCCTGCTCCCTGGGGCCAAGTAATGCCTAGAGGTTGCTAAGTGGCACAGTAGCTAGAGTGCTAGGCCTAGAGTCTGGAAGACTTGAATTCAAATCTGACTTAAGACACTTACTAGCTGTATGATATTAGGCAAGTCACTTAATGTTTGCTTGCCTCAGTTTCTAAAATGGAGATAATAATAGCACCTGTTTATTTAGGTTGTTGTGAGGTTCAAATGAGATCATGTCTGTAAAGTTCTTAGCACAGTGCCTGGCATAGTATTCCCTTCCCCCAAATCCTTATGCCTTTTTTTTTTTTTTTTGCTTTTTGGAGGGCAATTGGGGTTAAACGACTTGCCCAAGGTCACATAGCTAGTAAGTATGTCGAGTGTCTGAGACTGAATTTGAACTCAGGTCCTCCTGACTCCAGGGCTGGTGCTCTATTCACTGTGCTACCTAGTTGTCCCTTTCTTACATATTTTTATGGTTAGGTTTAGCTGTTTCTGGGGGGAGGAAAGTGGAGATCCACCATTAATATACTTTTACTGTCTATTTCCTCCTATAGTTCATTTAACTTTTGCTTTAAGAATCTGGATGCTGTGCCATTTGGTGTACATGTTAACTATTGGTATTATTTCATTGTCCATGTACCTTTTGGTAAGTTGTAGTTTCTTTGCTTATCTCTTTTCATTAGGTCTGTTTTAGCTTTTGATTTATCTGATATCATGATTGCTACCCCTACTTTTTTTTTTTAACTTTAACTAAGGCATAATAGATTCTGTTCCAGCCCCTAATTTTAACTCTGCATGTGTTTTTCTGTTTCAGATGTGTTTTTTGTACACAACATATTGTTGAGCTCTGGTTTCCAAGTCATTCTGCTATCTGTTTCAATTTTATCAGTGAGTTCATCTCATTCACATTTACAGTTATGATTACTGACTGTACATTTCTATTTACCTTATTTTCTTCTGTTTCTTTTTCTTTTTTTTTTCTTTTGGTCTCTCCTCTGATATCAGTTTTGCTTCTTACCACTACCTTCCTTTATTTGCTCTTCCTTTTATTAACCATCTATCTTTCTTTGATCCTTTCCCCCTCCTACTTCACTGTTGGGTAAGATAGATTCCTATATTGAATTAAGTGTTTATCTGTATGTAAGTTATATGTATGTAATTTTTTTTTCTCTTTAAACCAATTTAGATGAGAATGATGTTCTAGTGTAGCCCATCCCCCCTCATTTTCCCTTCCATTGTAACAACTCTTCCTTGTGTGCCTCTTTTATGTGAGATTGTTTTTCCTCATCTTCCTCTACTTACCCCCCTCTCAGAGGACATCCCTCTTTCTTTCCCAATCATTATTATGTCATCCCAACATAATTAAATCCTCCCCATACCCTGTATCTATGTGAAATCCTTTCAACTACCCTAATAATGATAACGTTTTTAGTGGCTATGTGTATTATCTTCTCATATAGGGATGTAAACAGTTTAATGTTACTGACTCCCTTGTGGTTCCTCTTTCATGTTTATCTTTTTATACTTCTCTTGGGTTTTGTATTTGACAATCAAATTTTCTGTTCAGTTCTGGTCTTTTCATTAGGCATGCTTGGAAATTATTTATTTAATTAAATATCCTTTTTTTTTGCTCAAGGGATTATATTCACTTTTGCTGGGTAGGTTATTCTTGGTTGTAATCCTAATTCCTTTGTTTTCTGAAATATCATATTTAAAACACTTCACTCCTTTAAAGAAGTAGATGTTAAATGTATCCCAGCTGTGGTTCCATGATATTTGAATGTTTTTTTTTTTTTTTGACTGCTAGAAGTATTTTCTCTTTGACTTTGGAGATCTGGAATATGAATATAATACTTCTGAGCGTTTTCATTTTGACATCCCTTTCAGGTGGTGATCAGTGGATTTTTCTATTTTACCCTCTGCTTCGGGGGTATCTGGGCAGTTTTCCTTAATAATTCTTTGAAATATGATGTGTAGTCTCTTCCTTTTATCATGGTTTTCAGGCAATCCAATAATTCTTAAATTATCTATACTTTATTTTTCAGGTCAGTTGTCCTTCTGAGGAGATATTTCAAATGTAATTCTATTTTTTTCATTCTTTTGACAACTTTATTTTTTCTTTATGCCTCACAGAACTTCTACTTCCCAATTCTAATTTTTAAGAAATTATTTTTCTGATTTTTTGGGGGGTGAAATCAAGATAGTGGAGTAGAAACAGGACTTCCATGGAGCTCTGGCTTCCACCTCCTCCAATTCATGTAAAAGGTAACTATAAAGAAACTTTGGAGTACAGAACCCACAAAATGACACAAAGAAGCTAACCTCCCACTGAGGACAGCCTGGCAGGATGGCAGGAAGTGGCCAGTGCAGTGCTCTGGGAGTCAAGACCAGCCCTGCATGAGCCAGAGCTTTTAGCCTCAGGGTGGGCCTGACCAGCTGCCTACTGGAGGGACTTCAGATCACCAGCAGCTGTGGCGGTTTTCCAGAATTATCAACACATAGATGCTAAGGAAAAAGCAAAATGTCAGTGCTGTGTAGACTTTGGGATCCAGTAGTTTGGGAGTGTGGTTGGCCTTTGCCCCTGGGGCAAGAAGCAGCTGAGGTGCAGAGGCCGTGCAGCCACAGCTACATGGCAGCTTCAGCTCCTGGCCTGCAGATTGTAGAGGGATGAAGCGACCAGTATGAGGAATAATTGCTCTTGCTTTAACCTGCTTGGATCTGGATTGCAGTCTAGGGTGGATGTCCTGGGGTGTGTGTCCAGCTTTCCAGAGCACATGGAGTCTTCAGAGAGGGCACCCAACTAATACCTTTGGCAGCTGAGAAAACCCCAGCAATTGGGATAAAGCTCCCCTGTCTGGTAGTAGAGTCCTACTGTGACAAAAAAGCCCAAAAGTCAAGTAATTGAGTGTCAATATGAGCAAATGAAGGAAGCAAAGCAAGTGGAGAAACTGAAATTTACACTCCTATTTTGGGGACAAAAAGGAACACCACATGGAACAGGAGGAAGACAGCAAAGTCAGAACTCCTGCACCAAAAGCTTCCAAAGAAAAATATGAGCTGGTTACAGGCCATAGAGGACGTTAAGAAGGATTTTGAAAACCAAATAAGAGAACTGGAGGAAAAATTGGGAAGAAAAGCTCACTGAAGAGAACCATTTCTTCAGAATTAGATTGGAGCAAATGGAAACTAGTGACTTTATGAGAAATCAAGATACTATTAAACAGATCCAAACAAGTGAAAAAATAGAAGGCAATGAAAAATATCTCATTGGAAAAAACCACTGACCTGGAAAATAGATCCAGGATAGATTATTTAAAAATTATTTGAGGACCTGAAAGCCATGATTAAAAAAAAGAACCGAGAAATCATCCTTCAAGAAATTCTGAAGGAAAACTGCCCAGATGTTTTAGAACCAGAGGGCAAAATAGAGTTTGAAATATTCCACCAATCACCTCCTGAAAAAAAGATCCCAAAAAGAAAACTCCTAGGAATATTATAGCCAGGTTCTGGAGTTCCCAGATCAAGGAGAGAATATTACAAGCAGCCAGGAAGAAACCATTTAAATACTGTAGAAATGCACTCAGGATAACACTGGATATGGCAGGTTCTACATTGAGGGATCAAAGGGCTTGGAGTATGATATTCTGGAGGGAAAGGAGCTGGGATTATAACCAAGAATCACCTACCCAGCAAAACTGAGTATCATGTTTCAGGGGAAAATATGGTCATTCAGTGGAATAGAGGACTTTCAAGCGTTCTTGATGAAAAAACCAGAGTTGAATAGAAAATTTGACAATCAGATACAAGAAGCAAGAGAAGCATGAGGAGGTAAATAGGGAAAAGCAATCATAAGGAACTTATCAAAATTGAACTATTTACATCCCTACAAGGAAAAATTATAATTGTAACTGATGAAACTTTTCTTAGTATGAGAATAGTTGAAGGGCATAGAAATGTATATATATATACATATATATGTTTATACATATATATGTATACATTGGAGGGTATATGGGTGTATGACTATATATGTGAATGTCTGTATAAATGCCTAGAGGTATACATAGATAGAGGGCACAGGACCAATTTAATAGGAAGGGATGATACTTAAAAGGTGTTATTAAAAGATGAGAGAGAAATATAATGAGAAAAGATGGGGAGAGACAGAATGGGGTAAATTATCTCATATAGAAGAGGTAAGGGAAAACTGTTACAATGGAGTGGAAGAACAGGAAGGCAAAAGGGAATGGGTTAACCTTATTCTCATAGAATTTGGCTTAAGAGGGAATGACATACACACTAAATAGGGTATCTCACCCTACAGGAGAGTAGGGGGAAGGGGATGAGAGGAGGGATGATGGAGGGGAGGGGAAGTTGGGGGGAGGGAAGTTAGAAGCACCCACTTTTGAAAAGGGACAGGGTCAAAGTAGAGAATAGAACAAGTGGGGGGCAGGATAAGATGGGGGGAAATATAGTCAGTCTTCACAATATATCCACTATGGAAATGTTTTACATAGCTACACATGTACAACAACTTATACTAAATTGCTTATCTTCCCAGTAAGGGTGGGTAACAAGGAAGGAAGGGAATGAATCTGGAATTAAAAGTTTTAAAATCAAATGTTTAATACACACACACACACACACACACACACACACACACTATTATTAATTTTATTTTACCTGTAACTGGGAAATAAGACATACAGGCACTGGGGCATAGAGATCCACTGTGCCCTACTGGAAAGTCAGAGGGGGTATGGGAGAAGATATGGGAGAGAGCAGATTGGAGGAGGGGATATCCAGTTTTATCACTATTTTGGGGTGGTGGGTAGGGGAAAAACAGGGAGAACTCAAAATCTTGCAGAAATGAATGATGTAAACTAGAATTTAATAAAGCATTTGATTAAAAAAAAGAAATTATTTCTTCAGTGAGCTTTTGTTCCTCTTTTTCCATTTGGCCAATACTGCTTTTTAAATAGTTATTTTCATCAGCTAAATTTTATATCTTTTTCCATTCTGTTTTTTGAAGTGTTATTTTCCAGTATTTTTAGTGCCTCTTTTACCAAGAGGTCAATTGCCTTTTAATAATTTTTTTCATTCTTATTTCTTTACCTAATTCTTCCTCTAACACTCTTATTAAGAGTTTGAAAATCATTTTTAGCTCTTCCATAAATTGTCATTGGGCTTGTGTAAAATTCACATTTTTTCCCCTTTGATGCTTTGCTAGTAGCTATTTTGATATAATTGTATTTTTTTTTTTTTACTTTGTGTCTTGATCTTCCCTTGTGATTTTTATGGCCAGGTTCTTTTTATTTTGTTGTTTGCTTATTGTTTCTAGTTTATTTCTTAACTTTGAGCTTTCTGCTCCTGCATGGATGAGGGGAGGGGCATTGTTCTAAGGTTCATGATTTTACACTGCTGTTTTGTTTTTGTTTTTGTTTTTTTGAGGGCAATTGGGGTTAAATGACTTGCCTAAAGTCACATGGCTAGTAAATGTATCCAGTGTCTGAGGCTGGATTTGAACTCAGGTCCCCCTGACTCCAGGGCTGGTGCGCTATTCATTGTGCCACCTAGCCACCCCTAAAGAATTTTGTTTTGTTTTGTTTTTTGCTTTTTGGAGGGGGAAGGCAGGGCAGTTAGGTTTAAGTGACTTGCCCAAGGTCACGTGGCTAGTTTTTGTGTTAAGTGTCTGAGGCCACTTTGAACTCAGGTCCTCCTGACTCCAGGGCTGGTTCTCTATTCACTGTGCCACCTAGCCACCCCTACACTGCTATTTTTAAAGCTAGTTCTGGAGGGCTGGAAGTTTTCAGTGCTTCTATAGTGGTATGAGCTGGAGAGAGATGTGGTCACTGCTCAATTAATCTGCATTCTGATCCTTATCCAGGAAGGGCCCTCGATCCTTTGGGTTCGCAATTGATAATGCTCCTCAGGGTCCCTGCTTCTTGGAGGTCAGAAGTGATACTGCTCTTCAGGACCCCCACTCCCTTGGGATCTGAAGTGATAAAATTCCTCAGGGGCCCTGCTCCTTTTAGACCAACAGTACTCTTCTTCTCCTTTAAACTGTCACCAAGAAGTTGGTAGAAACAACGGAGTTGCCAAACAGAATCTTCTTCTGTGTTCAGTACTAGCACAAAGGTCCCCAATTATAGCTTTCTGATCAGTTGCCAGCTCCCCTTACTGTCTCTGGTTTGTGACCTCAAAAAGCTGCTGCTGCTTTGGGTGCTACTGCCTAGCCCAGCCAGTGATGTGGCATCCATGTGGGCTCCAGGAGAGCCTCCACTCTCACATCACAGCATTCTTCTTCCAACCTCCTGAGTTGTCTTGGGTTTGAAGAAATTTTCACTGACCTTTTGTTGACTGTGCCACTCCAGAATTCACTTCGAAGTGTTGTTTTAAAGTTGTTTCGAGAGGAATGTTGGGAGAGGTTGGGTGAGCATTTCTACTCTGCCATTTTGGCTCTAACCTTCAAAGTCCATTATACTTCTTTCTAATTCCTTGTTTAGAAGACGGAAAAACTTTCTATATAGGGTAAGTAAGACACTATATGTCTACAGTCCAAAGACCAGATTTATAAAATTCATAGGGGTTCACTTTAATAAAACAGTATTAATTTTTAAGGATGATCTAATAAATTGTAGAGGGATTGCAAAATGCATTGGCTAAAGGAGTACCCATGATTACAAAACCATAGGTCCTTGGAATATAGAATAATTTGATCATAGGAAAATAAATTTAAATCAAGAAGGGGCTTTAGAGATTATTTAGTTCAGATCCTCATTTACCAGGTGAGGAAACTGAGTCCCGAAAAGGTTAAGTGATGTGCCTAATGTCTTATCAGTAGAAGTTTGTTTTATAAGAAGTATTATGTAATAGTACTTTATTTTAATTTTAATTTAAAATATATTTAAAATTGGGGAAAGCTTATACTTGATACCTAGTTTCCCTAAAATCTGGAGTCTGAGAGGTCACATCTTATGGGGATTAATGTTAAGACATGGGAAACGTAAAAATCTTTGGGATTCCAAATATGTTTGACAGATAAAGTGAAAAAAAATCCTTGTATAGAGGATGAAGCCTACCTGGTAATATTTCAGGTAGTAAAAATAATAGAGGGAAGGTCAGGAGTCAGTCCAGTATAAAATGTAAAATTAATGAGACCACACTGATACCACAAAGCCAGATCCAAATGTAAGTTATGAGTCTTGAATACTGAGGAAGCACACAAATACCATAACATAGTATTACACAAGCACACATGTGTACCTGAAGGGAACTAGAGTAGTATGAGCCATAAATACTGAAATCAGAATTCATTGCATCGAGTTTTCTCTGTTGACATTTATCCTTATGTTGTTTTTTTTATAAATCAGCTTATTTTCCTATTACGGCAGTGAAATATCATGTATTAATATTAGCTTTATAAGAAAAATACAAGCCTTTTGAATGCAGTACTTCGGAAGTAATTTAACAATACTATACCCAGAAAAAAAACAAAAACCCTATCTTCTCTATGTTCCAATCTAGAGAAAGATCACTCGGTGGGAAGTCAGGAGATCAGAAGCTAGTTCTTGGCTCTCCCCTGAAATTATTGAGAAGTGACTTACCCTCACTAGGCCTTAGTTTTCCTCCTCCTAAACTGAAAAATAATCCTCTAAGAAGGAAAAGGAAAGAAAACAGAAACTGTTGGAGTTGAACTTTGAACTCCTTGGAGACTAGTGTTATATAAATACTAAGAAGATTTATTATTTTTTTATTGTTCTTGGGCTCAAAAATTTCTTGGATAATAGTGTCACCAATGGGAAAACCTTGCCACTGATAAATAGATTACTTCTCCACAGTAGATTAGATGGGGTCAAAGAGTAAGAAAGCAGTGGCCCACCTTTTCTTCATTTCTGCTCCTATACTCCAGGCCTATACTGTCATCTTTATTCCCTACTCACATGCTTAAGGAATGAATGGAAACTTCCAAAGTATTTGATTGACTTGGATAAAGGCAGAACAGTATGTTTATGAAATTTGTTAAAACTGACAGTAGGTGGAGGGATAGCTAACACACTGCATGACAGAATCAAAATTCAAAACTTTGACAGATTAGAATAATAGGACAGAATGAATAAGATAAAATTTGATAGGGATAAATGTAAAATGTTATAGTTCTGCTAAAAATAAGTTCACAAGTCCAAGAGAAAGTATGTTAGACAGAAGGTTGTTTTTTTAAAGACCAATCAACAAGTATTTATTAAATTACTACTATGTGCCTTGAATTGTGTCAGGTGCTTATGAATTCAAAGACAAAAATGAGGGGTGGCTAGGGGGCACAGTGAATAGAAAATCAGCCCTGGAGTCAGGATGACCTGAGTTCAAATCTGGCCTCAGACACTTAACACAAAAACTAGCCATGTGACATTGGACAAGTCGCTTAACCCCAATTGCCTATCAAAAAAAAAAAAAAAAAAGCAAAGACAAAAATGAAAGCCACCACCCTGGGAGATGATATTTTATTGACAGAGACAACCCACAATTTTGTCATTGTACAGAGACTGTAAAGTGTAACCAACTTTTTAGAACTACTGTAGTCTGATGGTGATAATGCAAAGTAAGAGATAAATAGGTTGATAGTAGATGATAGTAGTTAAAAGACTGTTCAGATTTCTGTCCTGTGATTTTGTCTTTTAGTATGTTGTGTTTCTCCAAGATAAACCAACATGAAATATCCCCTAAGTTTAATTCTAAACTAACCTCTGAGATATCATTTCTTATATTCAAAAAAGTATGCTATGCAAAGCAGAGTTTCAGTTCACTGTTCCACTGTGATCATTTGGCCATATCAAAATTAATGTAGCTAAATTTTAGGTTCCTCAATTATGAAAGAAGATAATACTACCAGTTAAGGCATGGTGATTGATTAAAGAAAAAAAAAGCCAGTTCAAGAGTGTGACCAGAAAGTTTTCTACCTGTGGCAAGAAGTAGAAAAGACATGTTTCAGGGATGGGGAACCTTCAGCCTTAAGGCCATATGTGGCCATATGTGGCCATTTGACTGAATCCAAATTTCACAGAACAAATCCTCTTAATAAAAGGATTTGTTCTGTAAAACTTGGACCCAAAAGGCTGCACCAGAGGACCTAGAATGTGGATATAAGTCTAGAAGTGGTATTGCTAGGTCAAAAGGTATGCACTTATTTATAGGCTTTTGGTCATAGTTCCAGATTGCTCTCCAGAATGGCTGGATCAGTTTACAACTCCACCAACAATGCATTAATGTTCCAATTTTTCCACATCCTCTCCAGCATTTGTCATTTTCCCATTTTGTCATCTTAGACAATCTGGCCGGTGAGATGTGGTACCTCAGAGTAGTTTTGATTTTCATTTCTCTAATAACTAGTGATTTAGAACATTTTTTCATATGCTTCTAGAAAGTTCTTGAGGCAAGATTCCAATTCAAGTCTTCCTGATTCCAATTCCTACTCTTTTTGACCTGTACCAATTAGTTGCTTTAAGATCCCACAGTTTGCTCTCACAAATCCCCACATTCTAGCTTTATCTTCTACTGATTTCAATATTTATAATAGCTAAAAGAGGGACACTAAATTATCATAATGACCTGGTAGGTCCTTCCCCCTCCACCATACTTACCCTGATCTAACATATGATGAATGACTGCCTGAAATATACTCGTGTCAAATGATGTATAAGAAATAATTTCCTACATTCTTGTAGAACTTAGAATAAAATACAGAGCACAGAAACAGAAGATGAATAATCAATAAATAAGCATTTATTTTTGTTATATGTGAATGAAATGCAATTCTATTGTGTAGCAAGAAATAAAATGGATGATCTTAGAGAAACCTGGAAAGACTTGTATGAACTGATGCAGAGTGAAGGGATCAGAACAAAAAGAATAATTTCTATAGAAACAGCAATATTACAAAAAGAAAAAACCTTGTATAGATGAATAACTCTGAAAGACTTAAAACCTCTGACCAATACAGTTACTAACCATAATTCCAGAGAACAGTTGAAGAACAGTTCTGTCCACCTCCTGATAGAGATGTGATAGACTTAAAATACATGATGAAATATATACATACATTTTACATGGTCAATGTGAACATTTGCTTTCCTTGACTATACATATTTCTTACAAAAATTTGATTTTCTGTTTTTTTTTTCTCTCAAAGGTAAAGAAGGGGGAAGAAAAATGCTTCATTGATTTTTAAATTTAAAAATAACACAAACGGGGTGGCTAGGTGGTACAGTAAATAGAGCACTGACCCTGGAATCAAGAGGACCTGAGTTCAAAGACACTTAACACTTACTAGCTGTTCAACCTTGAGCAAGTCACTTAACCCCAATTGACCTCCAAAAAAAGAAAAAATAATAATAAAATAAAAATAACACAAGCATTTATTAGGTACTTACCATAAACAAAGCTCTGTGCTAAACAATAGGGCAAATAAAAACAAAAGTCATCCTTATTCTCAAGGACATCACATTCTAACGGACAAAACATATGTAAATCATTAGGTACATACAAAATATATACAGAGGTAGAGGGTAATCTCAAATGGGAATGCATTAGTGGGGCCTCAAAAGTTTTCTATAGAAGGTAAGATTCAAGATGGCCTTGGTGATCTGTCAGAACAGAACGACAAAAAGGACCCTTAGATTGTAACAGGTTGTGTTTAGAATATGTGTATAGAGAAAAAAAAATATTTAGCCTGAAGTGATATCAGTCATCAAAAGAGGCTTTGGAAAAAAAAAAAAAGCAAAAAAAAAAGAAGCTGTGGAATCTTTTTTTTTCCTTTTTCAGGTTCAGGGCAGTGTCAATAATTATGTCAATACTGGCCTTCTTGGAGGCTGCAAAATGGTTTATGAAGTCCCTTCTAGAAACTCACTCTCCATAGCACCCGCTAGGCTCTCCTCACTTCCCTAGTGAAAATCTTGTCCTTTGTGGTTCATTGACAGTTTTGAATTGAATTGTAAATGCCTTCCTTAGAACAATGAATTGATTTGGATATCTTCTATGGTGTTTTGGATTTTTTTTTTTTTTTTGAGATTGGGTCTCCTAATTTTGCCTAGGCTGGAAGTATAGCAACCTTTTATGAGTTCAAGGTCACTGAAGATTGGCATGGGGGTTTGACTTGCTCTTTTTCTGATCTTGACTGGTTCACCTCTCCTTAGGTAGCCTGGTGGCCCTCCTACTCCTACAGCCTCACCATATGGATGCCAGATAGTACCAACATCCAATCAGCATAGCATCCTGTAACTCAGAACTCCTGAGCTCAAATGGTCCACTGGCCTCAACCTTGACAGCAATAGGGATTACAGTCCTGCACCACCTTGCTTGGCTCCCTATAGTTTTACATTAAGGAAGGAATATTTTTTTTTTTTGCTGAAGCAAGCCAAGAAGGCCCCTTTATGATAGCTTGTTTAGAGGGGAACAAATAACCTTTCCAAAATTCTGTTTTATCTTTTGTTGCCCTTAAAGAAGATTCTGTATGTGGACTGGAAAGATATATATACAAAATTTTTTTCCCTAAGATATGCAAGAACTACCAAGCACTAAAATAAAGAAGGAAAAAAGATGCTTTCTTACAATGCACATAGCTAGTATAATTGAGAATGACACATGAGCCCAATTTATGTTTGGAGGCGGGAAGGAGGGGGAAATTGACATTATTTACTCCCCAAGAGGTATTTTCCAATTATCAATATGTTTAAGGTAAGGATATAATCCTTTCTTAAAAAGAAAAATATAAAACCCCTTCAATTTTGTGCAGAAGGTTAAGAAAAAAATGACACATGTAACAACAAAAAGACAGGTTGTTTTAGGAAGGTGATGTATGCCATCAGAGAATGTATAATTGATGCGTGTGGTTGTCTGTATGGTAAAATAACAATGCCATCCATTAGAGATGAGAGCTCTAACAACTCAGGCAGTGAGGCAGTATGTATTTTATAGGTCATCTGGGCTCCATTTGGATCTACAGGTTGCCATTCCTTCTCCATACTTGAAAGCATTTAATGGATTATTATAAAAGAAAAAAAGATGGTATGTAATAATGGCTGAAATTGAAGCGCTGTGTGTATATCACCACTGTGTGACTTCCAAATGAGAGCTTCATTTTTAAATTCTCATATGGCATGCTTGAAAGTTTGCCAGTGCATCAAGGAATCAAAACAATGAATTCAGCAGCAGGAGAGAAGGACACGGGACTCCAGGGAAAGGTGGGCTTTCTTTCTGCTTTTGCTATTCTTCTCCAGCACTGAAAATTCTAAATAGGGGAAGTTCATCAAAAATGAAATTGGGTGTACTTGTGAACTTCACACAAGCCTCAACTGAGCAAAACTTTCAAAGATATATTGATGCTGAAGAGAGAGGAGTAATGACCACCATCACTCCCCTGTCCCCAAATAATGAAGCTAAAAAAATAAACAAAACCTGATCAAGATAGAAATAATGGATGGAAATCAAATTACGTATCAGTTCATCTGGAAAAGACCTTCCTGAGACTGAGATAAGCTTTAGGGAGGGGATTCTTTACTGCATTGATAGCCATGAATATCAAAGTTAATTTCTTCTTTTAATGGGTAGTCGTTTTACCAATGTAAAGGCTTTCTCTGAAAGTGAACCTGCCTGCCATTATATAGGCAAACCCATCCAATTTCATATAGTGTCATAATTCACATGAGTATGTATAGGCATCTTGAGTTAAAAGAAGATGGGATGGGGGGTGGAGCCAAGATGGCAGAATAGAAACAGCACTTCTAAGGTGCTCTGCCCCCGGATTACCTCCAAACCACGTAAAAGGGGACTCTGAACAACTTCTGGAGCTCCAGCACCCACAGAACGGCACAGAAAAGCTAACCTCCTGCTGAGGACAGCCCAGCAGCCTTGAAGGGAGGGGCTAGCGCAGTGCTTTGAGAGCAGGCAGCACAGCGCACTGGGAACCGACAGGGCAACGCTCTGGGAGCTGAGCCCAGGCCTGCTTGAGCCACGGTTTTAGCCCTAGGGTGGCTGGAGGGACCCCAGAACACCAGCAGCTGTGGCAATTCCAGAATTATCAGCACAGGTATGCCTAGGACAAAGTGAGAGGTTAGTGCCCTATGGACTTTGGGACCAGTATTTGGGGAAAGTGTCTGCTTCCTCCCCTGGGGGCGAAAAGCTGCTGAAGAAACACAGCACAGAAACAATTTTGCAGTGTCAGTGTCAGCTCTAGCTCCTGGTCTGCGAACTGTAGGGAGATCCAGCAATTAGTCTGGGGGTTAATCACTCTTGCTTTAAACTGCCTGGATCTGGATTGTGGTCTGGGGTGGAGATTTGGGGTGGGTATCCAGCTTACCAGAGCAGGTGAAGGCTTTACAGAGGCCACCCAACCTGTGGAAGCTGTGAAGACCCCATATTTGGGCGGAAGCTCTCCTGTCTGGTGGCAGAGTTCTACTGTGGCAACAAGCCCCAAAATCAAGTAATTAAGTGGCAACATGCCTAGGCAAAATAAACAAAATAAACAGAAAAATTCAACATTGGACTCCTATTTTAGGGGCAAAGAGGATCAAAGCATGGAGGAGGACTGTGAGGTCAGAACTCCTACACCAAAAGCCCCAAATGAAAATACAAGCTGGCTACTGGCCATAGAGGACCTTAAGAAGCAGATAAGAGGAGTGGGGGAAAAATTGGGAAGAGAAATGAGAAAGATGCAAGAAAAGTATGAAATGACAGTCAACAGCCTGACTGAGGAAAATACCATCTTAAAAAATAGACTAACTCAAATGGCAAAAGAGGCTCAGAAAGGCAATGAGGAGAAGAATGCCTTAAAAAGTCGAATTTGCCAGATGGAAAAAGAATCTCAAAAGCTCACTGAGGAGATCCATTCCTTCAGAGTTAGACAGGAGCAAATGGAAGCTAGTGACTTTATGAGAAATCAAGATGCTGTTAAACAGATCCAAACAATAGAAGGCAATGTGAAATATCTCATGGGAAAAACCACTGACCTGGAAAATAGATCCAGGAGAGATAATTTAAAAATTATTGGACTACCTGAAAGCCATGATCAAAGAAAGAACCTAGAAATCATCCTTAAAGAAATTCTCAAGGAAAATTGCCCTGATGTTTTAGACCTAGAGGGCAAAATAGAAGTTGAAAGAATCCACCAATCGATCACTTCCTGAAAAAGATCCCCAAAAGAAAACTCTCAGGAATATTATAACCAGGTTCCAGAACTCCCAGATCAAGGAGAAAATACTACAAGCAGCCAGGAAGAAACTGTTCTAGTATTGTGGAAACACAATCAGAATAACCCAGGACCTGGCAGCTTCTACACTGAGGGATCGAAGGGCATGGAATATGATATTCCAGAGGGCAAAAGAGCTGGGATTGAAGCCAAGGGTCACCTACCCAGCAAAGCTGAGTATCTTGTTTCAGGGGAAAATATGGTCATTCAGTGGAATAGAGGACTTTCAAGCATTCTTGAGGAAAAAACCAGAGTTGAATAGAAAATTTGACATTCAGACACAAGAAACAAGAGATGCTTGAGAAGGTAAACAGGGAAAAGAAATCAAAAGGAACTTATCAAAGTTGAACTATTTACATTCCTACACAGAAAAGTAATAACTGTGTCTGATGAAACCTTTTTCATTATGAAAATAATTGAAGAAGCGTATATGGGCATATGTTTACAGGTATACATGGATAGAGGGCACAGCTTGAATTTGATGGGAAGGGATGATACTTAAGGGGTGTGAGAGAGGAAAGTGGCAAGAAGAGATGGGGAGAGACAGGGTAGGGCAAACTATCTCATGTAGAAGAGGCAAGGTTAAGTAGTTGCAGGGGAGGGGAAGAACAGGAAGGCAAAAAGGCAAAACCATATTCTCATTGAAGTTGGCTCAAGGAGAGAATCACATACATACTAAATGGGATATCTCACCCTGCAGGAGAGTAGGGGAAAGGGGGATGAGAGGAGGGATGATGGAGGGGAGAGCATTCTAGGGGGAGGGGAGGTTGGAAGTACCCACTTTTGAAGAGGGACAGGATCAAAGTAGGGAATGGACCAGGTGGGGGGTGGGATGGGTGGGAGGGAAATATAAGCAGTCTTTTACAATATATATACTATGGTAATGTTTTGTATAACTATACATGTACAGCACATACTGAATTGCTTATCTTCCCAGAGGGAGTGGGTGACAAGGGAGGAAGGGAATGGATCTGAAATTCGAAGTCTTAAAATTAAATGTTTCAAATGTATATAAATACTATTATTAATACTATTTTGCATGTAATGGGGAGATAAGATGTTCAGGCATTGGGGCTCAGAGACTCACCTTGCCCTAATGGCAAAGTTGAAGGGGGTATGGGAGAAGATATGGGAGAGAGCAGATTGGATGAGGGGATATCTAGTGGGACTGCTATTCTGGGGTGGTGGGTAGGGAAAAATGGGGAAAAATTGTAACTCAAAATATGGTGGAAATGAATGATGTAAACCAGAAGTTAATAAAGCATTTATAAAAAAAAAATTAAAAAAAGATGGGATGTTATTTTGAATACTCAGAAGACAATGAAGAAAAAGAAAGGGATACAGGGTATGATAAGGCTTTATTGTGATAGCTCTAGCTATCTGATAACAAAATATAACCTAAAACTAATGTTTCTCAAGGCATGTCTTTTAGAATGACCAAATTTAAGAGTGGGACAGCTAGGTAGCACAGTGGATAGGAATGCTGTGTCTGGAGTCAGGAAAACTCATCTTCCTGAGTTCAAATCCAGCCTAGACACCTACTAGCTGGTGACCCTGGGCAAGTTACTTAATCCTGTTTGCCTCAGTTTCCTCATCTGTACAATAAGCTGGTATGGGGTGGCTAGGTGGCACAGTGAATAGAGCACCAGCCCTTGAGTCAGGAGGACCTGAGTTTAAATCCGGCCTCAGACACTTAACACACACACACACACACACACACACACACACACACACACACACAAACTAGCCATGTGACCTTGGGCAAGTCACTGAACCCCAATTGCCCTCCAAAAAAAAAGCAAAATAAAATGAGCTGGTGAAGGAAATGGTAAACCACTTCAGTACCTCTGCTAAGAACACCTCCAAATGGAGTCAGAGTTGGACACATCTGAAATGGCTAGATAACAGTGTCTAAGGGAGTATCTATGTCTGACCTGGAAGTGGGGGAAGGGAGAGAAAAATGCTCTCTATTTAATACTTTCCTCAGTTCATATGTAAATGCAGAATTTCTAAGGACAGAGAAGAGACATATGAATAAAGCACAGAATCTGGAGCAGGAAACTGGTATTCAGATCTCCACTGAGTGACTGAATAAATCACTTTTCTGGGCCTCAGTATTCCCATCTGTAATATAAGAAGGTTAAGCTAAATTATCTCTAGGGTCTCTTCCTTCTCCAAACCTATGACTCCCAGATTTGCTGCCGAGAGAAGCATGTTGTTAGGGCATTAGGAGCTATGATTTGGAGCCATTGTTGTCTCCAATCTGAGGGCTCCCTTCAAGAGGCTCACATGGGAGAGAACCCCCTCCCAGGGCCCAGATGATTCTCTGGCCATTCTTCAGGCCCATGGTCATCAGCGGCTTCTCAAGATGGCATTTCTTATAATCTCTTTCACGGGTCATTGCTCTGGTGCTAGAGGTGATCTCAGCTGCCATTGAATCCAACACTCATTTTATAAATGAGGAAACAGGGGAGGACAAGGGATTTGACTAAGGTCACACAGGCAATAAGCATCAGAAGTAGGATTTGAATACAGAACATCTGTCTATTTTCAGCACTCTTTCCATCCTTCTATCCTGCTTATCCATAATGTTTTACAAATGTGTTTTACGAATGTATTTTACAAATTGTATTCTCCATCATTGTTGCTTTTGAAAGCTGTGTCTCTTTTCTTGCCAAGCTGAGACCATGTATTTATTAACTGCGATAACTTTGGGTTACTTTCTGGCTTTAGGATTATAAATTTAGAAGTCTTTCAGCTCATACAGTTCAAACTCCACCCCCCCCTTTTTTTTAATAGAGGAGGAAACAGGCCTAGAAATGTGATTTGCCCAGGGTCTGAAGTGAGATTTGAATTGAGGTCTTCCTGATCCTGAATTCAGCTCTTATCTCTAAAGTGAAGGAGATTGGGGGTGGCTAGGTGGTACAGTGAATAGAGCACCAGCCCTGGAGTCAGGAAGACCTGAGTCCAAATCTGGCCTCAGACACTTAACACAAAACTAACCATGTGACCTTGGGAAAGTCACTTAACCCCAAGTTCCCTACCTTCCCCTCTCCAAAAATAAATAAATAAATAAATTAATTAATTAAAATGAAGTAAAGGAGATGTATACAAGCCTCTTTCTAGTTCTAGTATCTGTGTTGCTACAAATATAACACCTTCTATGAAAAGTAGCACTAGAAAGCACCACGTACAGTAGGGTCCAAGGCTGAGTCAGTTTTAGATGTTATGACCAAAAACCAAAAGATAAATTCTCTGTTTCCTACTTGAATATTACTCTTTCAGTAGCTTAGGACCAAAGCTATTGGGGAACTTGCTATCTCAAGGTCACGTGTGACCTAGCTTGGGCACAGTTTTTAGACTGAGTCCAAGTTTTACAGAACAAATCCTTTGATTAAGGGGATTTGTTCTGTGAAGTCTGGATTCAGTCAAAGGGCTGCACTTGAGGAACTAGAGGGCCACATGTGGCCTCCAGGCTGCAGGTTCTCCACCCCTGACTTATGTCATTGGTTCTTAGCATTGAATCAGAGAATTTTCCAAGTGTGAGCTTTAGATGTAATGTTCATTGGGAAGCCTCTTCTTTTTTAGTATTTTTTTTTAATAGGAACTCTGAAAATAGTGATACCCAACTGGATGGTTGTCATTATGGGGTAATAATAAGGAGTTAGTCTAGGATTCCTGCCATTGTGACCTCTGACCCCTGTTATGGTGTGAAAATAGCATAGATTGCTGGTCAACGGGATGGGATGGGTCAGTGGGCCTGATACAGTCGAATACTTTCTTTATGGGGGTCGATAAGTCAGTCTTAGAGTCCCATCATTGTGACCTCTGACTCCTATTTTGATGACACTAGCCGGTTATCCTTTGAGCCCCTCCTCCTAAATTGGGTCCCCATTCAAATCTGATGACAGCTGAGTAGCTCAGTGGCTAGAGCATGTGACCTGGAGTCAGGAAGACCCAAGTTAAAAATCAGCTTCATCCATCTGCTAGCTGTGGGTAAGTCATTAAACCTCTTCCTTTCCCAGGTCTCTCATCTGTAAAATAATACAATAACAAACTTACCTCATGGGGTTTCTATAAGGATAAAATAATATAATAATTGTAAAACACTTCAGAAACCTTAAGGTATTATATGAGTGTTAGATGATGATATTTATTATTGTTCCTCTTTTTTTTTTTTTTTGCTTTTTGGAGGGCAATTGGGGTTAAGTAACTTGCCCGAGGTCACACAGCTAGGTTTTTTTTTTTGTTTGTTTGTTTGTTTGTGTATGCATTAAGTGTCTGAGGCCGGAACTGAACTCAGGTCCTTCTGACTATAGGGCTGACTCTCTACTCACTGTGCCACCTAGCCTCCCTATTGTTTCTCTTCTTGTTGTTGATGGATATGTCATGTCAGCTGGGTAGAAGGTGGTAGGGGTAAAGAAGCCTCCTTAGCTTTAGGGATAATAATGCCTTCTCTTAGGATTGTTGTTGTATTACTAAGTACAAGTGCAGAGTGATAGAGGGTTCTTCATCTGTTCTACTTGCCCTTTATACTTCTGCTATATTTTCTAATTTTTTTCTCTTTATTTGTTGTTCTTTGGTCATTTTTGTTATGTCTGAGTCTTCATGACCCCATTTGGAGTTTCCTTGCAAGAACACTGAAGCAGTTTGCCATTTTCTTCTTAAGCTCATTTATATATATATGAGGAAGCTGAAGCCAAAAGGGGTTAAGTGACTTGTAGAGGGTCATACCTCTAGTAAGTGTCTGAGGTCAGATTTGAACTCTTGAAGTTTTTCAGACAGCAGGCCTGATGCTCTATCCACTGTGCCATCTAGTTCCCCTTTCTATTTATCCGTGGACATCTCTAATCACCCCTACTGGATTCTAAGTTCCTTTGTGGGAGGTACCATGACTCTGGAGTCAGAGGACCTGCATTCAAACCTTGCCTCTTAATACCTTGGACAGTTCATATGGCTTTCTAGGGCTTCAGTTTCCTCATTTGTAAGATGAGAGAACAGGACAGATGACTTCTAAGGTCTTTTCCAGTTCTAGGTCTCTGGTCTTATAAACTAGCACTTAGCACAACAATAGTGTGGCATAATGAAGGGAATGTTGGACGTGGAGCTTGGGTTCTAGACTTAGATTCAGGAGGACCCAGATTTGAACACTGACTATGGTACATATTAGATACATGACCCTGGACAATTCATGTAACCACTTGTTCTTCATTTGTAAAATGAATGAGTAAAAGGTGAAATAATAATTATACTATGTGATCCATACTATGATGATTTGGATATATAAATAAATACAGAAGGAAGAGTTCCTGCCTTCAGGGAGCTTACATTCTAAGTACTCATGATGGTGACTAGCATTTATATGCCACTTCAAGTTTTGAGAAACACTTTACACATGTCATCTCATTTGATTCTAATTTTCATTTGATTCTTACAACACATAAGTAGTAATGCTACTTTTTTTTAAAGCAATTGGGGTTAAGTAACTTGCTCAAGGTTACACAGCCAGTCATTATTTGTGTGTGTGCTCATTTTCTGAGGCCGGTTTCGATCCCAGGTCATCCCAACTCCGAGGCCGGCGCTCTTACTCACTGCACCACCTAGCCGCCCGAGTAGTAATGCTACTTAAGGCAGGATATTTAGGTCTGAGCTGTCACAGAGATAGAGAGTGGAACAAGAGGATGACCTATAAACAATGGAAGTATTGATTTAATTGTAGTACTCAAAGCAAGAGGCAGGTGCATACTCTTGTTAGCTGGGTGAAAGGTAGCAAAAGTGAAGAAACATAGTTAGGTTTGGGCATAATAATACACCTACATCATAGGGTTGTTGTGGATACCAAATAAAATAATGTACATGAGACACTTCGCAAAACGTAAAGCACTATATGTTAATATTATTACTACCTATTAGGCACTTAAAAGGCATTGTGGTATCCTGGATGGAGGAGAGATGGCCTTGGAATCTGGAAGACTTGGGTTGCAATCCAGCTTCTAATGCATACTGGCTGGGTGATGCTAGGGCAAGGGACCTGAACTCAGTGCCCCAATAAACTCTTTAAGACTGAGTTTCTAAGAAAAGGTCTACTTGTTCTGGTGGAGGGAGTTTCCTAGATCAGTGAATCAGCAGTGCAGTTCTTGACATTTTTTGTGGTCAACACTTTTGCGTATCTGGTAAGGCCTTTGGATCTCTCGTTAGGATATTATTGTAAATGTCTAAAATAAAGTATAAAGCACTTATTTTGAAATACAGCCATTAAAATCTTCAAAGCAAAACAAGGTCACAGAACACAGGTTAAGATTCCAAGACTTGATCATTGTTGAATGAATGAATACAGTTTACAGGGAGTATGGAGCTGAGTAAAGGAAGGGGCCCTCTTATTGAAGAAATCTGCATACTTCATGGAAAGTAACACCCCCCCCCCCAACATAGACCACCATTATGGTTTTAAGGAATTTCAAAATAGGCCAAGAAGAGCCTTACATCACCTATATAGAGACTTCAGATGTCTATGTAACAGGGATGGTTTAGTTTGATCTGTACTCTCTATACTAAACTTAAATTGAATGTAACTATAGAGAAGGGCCCTAAAATCAATAAGCTTGTTGGGTAAATTGCCTGAACTTTGAGGCTCACCTGACAGTGGAGAAAGATATTATTAGGTCCCTGAAACTACTATAGGGTTTGAGGGGTTTGCCCTCAAATAGTTTACCTCTTCCTGCTTTGGTAGCCAAAAACTAATGAGGTGAGGGCATAGACTGGCAAAATAAACAAAAACCAAACTCCTAGAGAGCTCCTTTAAGATGTTATTGGTTTTGCTTGTGTTCACTGTTGTGTTTTTATTGCTGTGGGGTGCTCTTAGTATGGAAACACTGTGCGGACCAGGAAACCCCTTATTTATAAATGGAGAATAAGTCAGGGCCAGGCATGGTGGTGAACACTTATGATTCAAGGTACTGGGAAGGATGAGGCTGTTGGATTGCCTGAGCTCAGGAGTTCTGAGATAGAATTAATTAAGCCAAATGGGTGGTCACACTAATTCTGATACCTAGTGAGATGTTTGTTGCAAGCAAGGGAACAAATGAGAGTGGGCACTAAATTGTTTATGAAGGGGCAAACTGACCCAGGTCAGAAATAGAGAAGGTCAAAGCTCCCCTGCTGATCAGGAGAGGAATCACACCTATGAATGGATGCTACATTTCTAGTCTAAGCTAGAAGAGATAGGAAGACCCATTAGAAAGAAAGAGAGACAGAGAAACAGAGATATAAAAAAACAGTCACATTACTGCTATGTGTCAGGCCAGATTTAGACTCAAGTTTATGTGACTCTAATATTTTATATATTTTGTCTATTTCCAACATAATAATAACATTATACAAAAACAAATTGGAATAGAAGGGAAGGATAATTAGTAGAGAGAGGGAAATAACATTAGATGTAAAGGAATAAAAAAAGGTAATAGTTAACATTTACCTAATGTTTTTTGGCTTACTGTGCTCTTTATATCCATTAGCTCATTTGATTCTTGAGATTGAGATAATTAGCACAGATATCATTATTCCCATTTCACAGAAGCTCCCATTAATAAAGCACCTTAAAGCTTACAAAGTGCTCACAACAACCCTGAAGGTAGATGCTATTATGAATCTCCATTTTTTACCTGAGGCAACTAACAGTTAAGTGACTTGCCTGTAGTCACACAGCTAATAAGTGCCCAAGGCAGTATTCAAGGATTTTCCAGATTTCTCCTCTGTTATTCAATCCCCTCTACAATGATCTTTCTTTTTTTTTTCTTTTTAGAGGGGGGAAGGCAGGGCAGTTGGGGTTAAGTGACTTGCCCAAGGTCACATGGCTAGTTTCTGTGTTAAGTGTCTGAGGTCGGATTTGATCTCAGATGCTCCTGACTACAGGGCCAATGCTACATTCAATGTGCCACTTAGCTGCCCCTACGATGATCTTTCTTTCTGGGGAAACTGAGAGATTAAGAGATTTGCGTAAAATCACCAAGAGTTCATATTCAAACCTAGTTCTTCTGACTTGAATGAAATCTGGTACTCTTTTCACTGTACCCTATGTTGAAGAGACAGAGAAGAATAAAGGAACAGTGATTTCATGGGCTATATTTCATAGTTTTGAAAGGGCAATCCCTAATTCTACCTCGTAAATTTTTAATATGCAATTAGTTAGAAGGATGAATTTTCCAGGTGAACCTATTAACTCTGATATCATTTGACACCTGGACATACAAGCTGTATGGTTTAATAATTGTCACCCATAAGACTTCGTAGTATTTTAATTTACTTCTGGCCAGTTTGCCCTACAGATCTCAGTGGTGTTTGGAAGTGTGAAATTTAAAATTAGCTAAGACGCTTTAAAAATAAATTTGGCCCTGCCTGGCTAGGCTTCCTCTCCTCATTCTTCAAATTCATTTATCTACCTCTTAGAAGAACTAGGTCATTCCACTTCTCTGTACTGATTTGCTTTGAACTGAATGATTCTACAAGGAGCTATAGAGATACATCTTTGCTTATTCTGTAAGATAGAGCCAACTTACATAGGAGATAGCTTCTAATCCTCATTTTCTACTCCAACCTCAGGGCAGATCTTCTCATTGAGCAGCTGTAGGATTTTTCCAAAGAATATCAGATACCAGTCTAATATACTTTTAGCTATAATTCTCTAAGATTTAGGACAGGCTCTGCACTTCCCTCCCTACCCCCTATAGTGTGGTAGGTCTCTGAGTAGATATTTCAGATAAAATATGAAGTTTCCTCTGAAGTCTTTTGTTAACAGAACACTGTGTCTTGGCATCCCAGTCCCATATAGAATATATCCTTGTGTTAGGAGAAAATAATGTCTTATATTTGAAATGTACTTATCTATCCATCAATCAAGAAGTATTTATTAATCACCTACCTATGCCACGTACTGTGTTGGGTTCTAAGTATAAAAAGGTCAAAATAATTATGAGTAATAATTAATAATAAAAATTAACATATAGAATTTTAAGGTTACAAATCACATTACATGTTATTACATTTGAAATGAAATTGCCCCTGCCTTCAAGAAGCTTACATTCTCCAAAAAGATAGGTATACACATATCTATGTATCACAGATGAAATAAATACGAGGGAAAAAAAACAAAATAAATACAAGATACCTTGGGGGAGGGAGGTGTAGAAATACTATTATGGGAGAAATATCTTCTCTCTGAGTTCATGTGCTGCCAAATGTATATTCTAAGGAGAAAAATGGCTCTCAGAAAAGCAAAATTAGAGGCATCCCAATCCTCTTCCACTGGAGTCTGTCCCTGGGATGATATGGTTCTAAAGTACTGCACAGATGCTGCATTTAGCACAACAGAAATTATAGAGGAACAAACCTAATTTTTATTATCATATTATATATTTTATTATGTTATATATTATATATAATATTATATGATATATATTTATTATGTTATATATTATATATAATATTATATGATATATATTTATTATGTTATATATTATATGTAATTATATTACGTCAAGCAGAGGTCAGGCCTCAGAGAAGATCTGAATAACCATTAAGGTTCTCACAAGGCCTACTGATACGCCAAATTATGTCATGACAGAGGAATAATTCTTTTATGTGTTGCAATGGTGTACATCCCTCTTAGGCTAAAATAGTTAAAGAAAACACAGCACATTTCCTTCAAAATAATATAAGTTGAACAAACTGTTAGTCATAATCTCATATATTCCCTAAGGAAACAATCCTTATCAAACAAACTCTATAGATAAACTAACAGGTTAAACTACATTTAGAGGGTTCACAAATTGATTAATTGAGAAGGAAGATTTACATGTTGTCTAGGAGTCAGGGACAGTTGAGACACTTCTTATCTAATGAGTGTTTAAGGCACTAAGTAATTTTCACATCTCATGGGACTTGTTTTGGTCATCTCAACAATGTCTCAACTAGGAGAAATGGCCCTCACCTTTCCTCAACATTATTATTCCTGGAGTCAGGTTTTGATCAGTGAGATTAAAAAAGTCAAGAATCAAAAATCCCCGTTACAGTACACTGGCAGCTGGAAGGATCCGGAAAGACTCTGTATTAGAAGTATTTGAATTGTGTTGAAGGAAATTTGGCATTCTAAGAAGCAGAGGTAAAAAAAAAAAAGCATGCATCTGGTCATTGGAACAGTCAGGGCAAAGGCACAAAGATAGGAAATGGAATATTTTATGTAAGGAATAGTCAGTTCGCATGTATTTATTAAGCACCTACTATGTGCCCGAACTACTACTATGTTGTATTTGAGATACAAAGAAAGGCAAAAGACAATCTTTGCTCTAAAGGAGCTCACAGTCTAATGAAGAAGGAAACATGCGGACAACTTTGTACAAATGATATAGATGGTATAAATTTGAGATCATCAATGGAGGGAAGACATTGGCATCTTAGCAGACTGGGAATGACTTCTTATAGAAAGTGGAATTTTCTGGGGCGGCTAGGTGGCGCAGTGAATAGAGCGCCTGCCCTGGAGTCAGAAGGACCTGAGTTCAGAGCCGGCCTCCGACACTTAATCCATACAAACAAAAACCTAGCCTTGTAACCTTGGGCAAGTTACTTAACCCCAATTGCCCTAAAGGGGCGGCTAGGAGGCGCAGTGAGTAAGAGCGTCGGCCTTGGAGTTGGGATGACCCGAGATCAGATCCGGCCTCAGAAAATGAGCACCCACGCATAAATAATAATGACTAGCCGTGTAACCTTGAGCAAGTTACTTAACCCCAATTGCTTTAAAAAAAAAAAAGAAAGTGGAATTTTCACTGGGATTTGAAGGAAGCCAGGAGGAAGGGTTTAGGAAGTAAGACTTCTGTGCATATAGTGAAGGCATCTAGCAAAAATGCACAGAATTGAGTGCTGTAGAGTTTTGTGTGAGGAACAGCATGAAGGCCAGTGTCACTGAATTTCAGAGTTCCTGTGGGTGAGTAAGGTACAAGAAGACCAGAAAAGCTGGAGGGCTACACTCTATGAAGGGCTTTGAACACCAGTGGGTTTTATATTTTACCCTGCAGAGCAACACAGTTTATTGAATTCTTTTATTTGTTTATCAACTAGGGGGAGGTGGCATGACCTTTAGGAAGAACAATTTAACAGTTGAATGAAGGATAGATGAGAGTTTGAAGAGTCTTGATGAAGGGAGACCCGTGATTGCAATAGTCTAGGTGTAAGGGCTTGCACCATGGTGGTGAGTGTCAGAAAAAAGAAAGGGGTAGATATGAGAGATGCTAACACACAATTTGTATGTTTTAACAATAGATTGCATATGGGAAGTGAGAGTGAGAAGGCAATGTGACACTTAGGTTGGGAGCTTGGGTGACTTGGGTGGTGGTAGTGCCCTTGACAATAATAGGAAAATTCCAGAAGACAAGAGGGTTTGAGGGGAAAGATAATGAGATTCAGTAAGAAAACCCATTTGGCTGGATCATATAAGGTATAGTAAGCCTGGAAAGGTAGGTTGGAGCCAGGTTGTGCAGAACTTTAAAATCTTATTAGCCCAGGGACAGACTTAAGTGGAAGAGGATTGGGGGGCCTCTAATTATGCTTTGCTGAGTGCCATTTTTCGCCTTGGAATCAGTATTCTTGATGAAATAGAACTGAGTGGACAGGATTTGTTCACCTGATTTTTCCAGCATCAGGTGCTCAGGATGACACCTGAGCTCCCATTACTATGGCTGGAGAAGCGCCAAAAGGGGAGTAGATTCAAGAGCTTTCCTAAGGACAGCCACTACTGGGGAATGGGTCTCCTTTGTCTCCAGATGCTTAGAATAGCTGCCTTATCAGACATCTGCATTTTGCACAATTGTATTGGGGAACAAGGGGACAGAATCCAGCTTCTTCAAGTAGCCAGGCTATTTATTTCTGTTCTCTGGGAAGGTCAGGGAACAATAAGTGGAATGACAGGAATAATTAAGAGATAGTAGCATACATTCAAATAGCACATAATGCAATCATTCAGTATTGTTCTGCCAGCACTGGCTCATTCTTTCTTTGCCTTTCCTATTTCTTTATCTTTCCCATTACCATCATTTGCCATGTTTGGACCCTGAACCTTATCCAATTTCTTCTTGCTCACTCCCCAAATTTCAGCTGTTTTATTCCCTCCTCCCTGTTCTGAGCTGGAACTGAATCCATGGTAAAGGTTTTGAGACTAAGAATAAATTTACCTAAATCCTTGCCTGGAGCTGACATTGATCTTACACCTTTTTGAAAATGTTTGGTGTCCTCTTGTGGTATAGTATTAGTGGGCCCAAAGTAGATTCTTTTCCTTCTGTGGGGTATTGTTCTTAACAATTCACCTCCCCACAAGCCCCACACACATCTCCACTGACAATCCCAAATATACTCTCTCTTTGGGTGGCTAAATGATGTTTATGGAAATGTTTGGGAGCAATGACCCCTGACACTATCAATATATACTTTGATTAATCATGTGTGACTAGAGCAGGGAGAGATTGATGCGAAAGCTTGTGTAATCCTGTGGTATATATACAATGTAAGGAGAAAGCAAGGAAGAATCCTAGAATGTTGGGGGGGCGGGTCCCTTTGTGTAGGATTTTACAGGAGGACCTAGACAAAAGTCACATAAAATGGGCAGGCATGAATAGGTTTTGATCTACAATGTTTGAGAGAATACCCACATTGATGGATTCATAGAAATGCTGATGAGTAGGAGGAATATAAATATACATCCCACTCTAACTCATTCCTGATAAATTAGGAGAGTGAATGAAAACTATAAGAGTTGCAAAGGACTTTCAGGTCCATCTAGCTCAATCTCTTCATTGGAGGAAACTGAGACTCTGAAAGTTTATAAGTAACTGCGACAAGTCCAAGGTCACAGAGGTAGTTACATAAATTACTGTTACTATACTACAGAGCAAGGATTAGAATCCAGATGTTCTGACTCCAGAGCTGCCAATGCTCTTTCTATTATATCAAGTTGCCCATCAAACTCAGTTTGATGTGGATTGAAATCTTTTCATCTAATAAGTGAAGCCAACATCTGGGTTTTTCATTATTATCTCACTTGCATGCCTTGTCCCTTAATAATTGGAATGAATATTGTATTTTTAATTTCTCCTAAAAACTATCCAAGGGCAGCTAGGTGGCTCAGTTGATAGAATCCCAGACCTGGAGTCAAATCTGACCTTAGACACTTAGTGGTTGTGTGACCCTGGGCAAGTCATTTTTCTCTGCTTACCTCAGTTTCCTCATGTGTAAAATGAACTGGAGAAGAAAATGGCAAATCACTCCAGTAAATTTGTAAAGAAAACCCTAATTGGAATCTAGAAGAATCAGACATGGCTGAAAACAACTAAACAACAAAAGAGACTATCCATATAAAGATGCATATTTACACATGGGAGAAAGCAAGAGAGAATGAGAGTGAGAGAGGGGGAGAGATTGGCATCAGCTTTGGAGGCCAGGAAGATGTGTGTTCAAGCTCTGGCTGAGCAAGTCTTTTTTCCTATGCCTATACACACACACACACACACACACACACACACACACACACACATTATATAACGTTAGAAAATATATTATATATATATATATCCATGTGTGTATGCATGTATATAAAATATATGTATAAACACACCTATGTGCATAGTCTAGATATAAAATGTTCGTGTATCTATGTGTATGTGTGTGTATCAACATGCCACCCCACAGCTTTGTACATTTTCACTGTGTGCCCTCATGCATGAAAGTCTTTCCTTCCTAAATGCCTCTTTCTGATTTCCTTTTCTTCCTTCAAGTCTCAGCTAAAATCTCACTTTCTATAGCAAGTCTTTCCCAATCTAACTTAATGCCAATGTCTTCCCTCCATTCATTATCTCAAATTTATATGATATTTGCCTTGTTTGTTCATAATTGTTCACATGTTTTCCTCTTCATATATATGTATAGATCACAAATATCTAGATATTATGTATAAATATGTATTTCTGATACATATTTTATGTATATTAATATACCGTATTATATATCTGATATATATACATATATGTGTATATACACATATATACATGCATACATATGTGTGTGTGTGTGTGTGTGTGTGTGTGTGTGTGTGTATAGTAACTAGGGCCAGTAGATGGTGCAGTGGATAGAACACCAGGCCTACAGTCAGGAAGACTGGAGTTCAAATTCAGCTTCAGACACTTAACTGGCTGTGTGAACCTGGGCAAGTCACTTAGTTTTTTTGCCTCAGTTTCTTCATCTGTAAAATGAACTGGAGAAGAAATGGCAGATCATGCTATATCCTTGCAAAGAAAACACCAAATAGGGTCACAAGGAGTTGGACACAACTGAAATGACTGAACAACAACAATAAAAAATGGCTCCCCATATAGAGTGCTGGGCCTGGAGTCAGGAAGACCTGAATTCAAATTTAGTCTCAGATACTCACTCCTTGGTGTTTCAAATTGTTTCATTTTGTTTCACATTTTTTTTATTTGTATCCCCAGCACAGTGCTTGGTTGCTTATAGTAGATATTTAATAAATACTTATTAATTACATGGAACAGATGTTTGTTGTATGAATATTTATGTTTAATGCATATATTTTTATGATTGGCCATAACAAGCCTGCACTAGAATCCTTTCTCTTGTAGAGTAGGAATGAAGGTGAAATGTGCAGATCACATAAGGTTTCTTATTTAGGCAACCTCACTAGTAACAGTGACTATAGTAAACTATAGAGGTTATCACCATATGTAGGTTTCCTTTTAACTGTGTCTGATTCCATTATGTGCTAAAAGAATAATTTCACATATATCCTGTAGCAGCCAACACAGTTTTGGGCCCATAGAAAGTGTTTATCATTTATTTACTTATCTGTGCTCCATGGCATTCTGTACCACTCCTCTTAAATAAAGCAAAGCATACTTGATAGTGTTCTGGACCTGAAGTCCAGAAGACCTGTACTCAACACCTGCCTTCAACATTATTGACCTGTGATCCTAGACAAGTCATTTAAGCTCTAGGAACTTGAGTTTCCTTCTCAGTAAAGTGGGAGAATAAGAGTGCTCTTACAGGTTATGCTCTGAAATATTGGATGTTCTTATTGAAAATAACAAAGTTGCATTCTCTGTTCATCAGTTGACTTTCAACTCCTCTCCCATTCCACTTCCCTTTCCTCTTCTTTCTCCCCCAACCCACTAGGTCTATAACCAAGAGCCTTTATCAAATCAACTTGATCTTGTTACTGAATAGGATATACCAACATATTCCACTAGGGTTCTACTCATCTTCCCTGAAATTTTATGGACCAAAGCTCCCCTTCATGGCCACTGCTCCTCATAATGTGTTGTCTCCATACAAGAATGTAAGCTCCTTGGGGTCAGGGACTGTCTTTGCTTTTCTGAACTTAGCACAGAGCTTGACAAATGATAAATACAACAAATACTTTTTTCATTTATTCATATGTGATTTCGATTAATATAAATATAACTCAAGATATATACTAAGGAAACTTTGTGTATCTTTGTTGTTGTTAGTATATGCCCTGTGATTTCTTTAGTTTAGGGAGTTTCAGGTTAGGGAACCTTCTCTACCAATGAAGATCAGTACCTCCTAGTCTTAGAGAATAGTTTGAGAAGGGGGAGAGGTTAAATGACTCACCTAGTATGTCACAGGCTATAATGGAAATGCAGATTTAAAGATTTTCCCTGCCCCTAGGCCCTTTGATTGGCTTAAGAGACTCTGAAAACCTTCCTTGATTTGAAAATATACTCTGCCTCCTAATAGGCTGAATGTGGTCACATGGAGCCTGTGGTAGGAGGCTTGGTTTTCAGGAATGACCACACCTTGATGCTATGTGATTGGGCAGTGGGTCAAGAGGGTGGTTATATTCTCTGAGCCAGGAGAAGGCTATATAAACCCTGATGCGAGTCTTTGCTTTGGGGCTCACTTTGAGAAGTGTTGTGTGATTTGACCAGATGAGACTCTGGGCAGCCCTTGAGAGCCCCCAGCTTTGAAAACCCAGATGTTGATGCTTCCCTCTCTGGTAACTGATTTGGTATTGATAATGGTTGGACAGTTTGGAAGCCTGTTTGATCTGTCTGTATACTCTGAAGTTCGGGGTGCTGACCTTTTCCCCCTGAACTAGGTAAATGATCTATGATATATGTTTGATTGATTAAAGTAAGCTTGTTAACAGATTTTGAGTTGCTTTCCTTTTGAAAAGCAGATCTAAGAACCTGTGTTGGCAGCCACCCTGGGGATGTTGGGGTGCTTGCTGTTACATAGGCAGACCTTGAATCCAGGTGTTACTAATACTTGGCAGTTCTTTGAGATACATTATGCCATGTTGCCTCTTGGAAACATTGTGTAAGGGCATAGAACCTTTGCTGGACCAAGGGAGGTTGGTACATTTTTTTTCTCTCTCAAGGGGAATCCTAGCCCCCTTCATCCTTGTAAGGGAAATTTAGGTTTTATTTCAAGGATGGTGAGTGAGACAATAAGGGTGTAGATTGATACCCCATTAAAAGTTAACCAAGAAGCAGTTATTAAGTGCTTACTTTGTGCCAATCATGAAAAATTTGCCACCCAAGAACAAGAGTTTTAAGATGTTTAAACTGCATTCAGAAATAGGCAGAGCTGCTAGGAGTTTGTTTTTTGCCTTTCCTGGGGGTAGGAGTGCTGAACTCTTCTATTCAGGATCAGGAAGTAATCTCGTTTGGGATTTAATAAAATTTGCCCTCAAATCAAACAGTTAGAGGATGTAATAATGCATTTCACTTGATTCATTCATTAGCTTTTCACCTGAGAGCCTCAGGTGGTGTAATTCCCAGGCAGTGTGAATTTTTTTTTTTTTAGGAGTGGGGGAAGGAGCTTGTTTTCTGTTTTCTGTTTTCCTTTGCTTCTCCTATCCAGGCAAGTAATCTTCTGTTTAATGATGGAGGAACTGGGAAAGATCAGCTCTTCAGCCGCTCAGCCTGACTCCAAATGATTATTCCCCACATTCTGCATTGCAAAATTCTCCTTGGGGCTTTGATGTTTTCCTTTACTTTTCTCTCCCTCCTCCTCACCCTCCCCAAACCCCCTTAAGAGATCCATATTGGAAAAGGAAGCAGAGAAAGAAAGATGAAAACACAAGGTCCCTTAAGTTCAACAACAGATTATTCGTATTCTCACGGTCAGTGGTTTTTGCCAGATGGAGCCTGGTACCTTTGTGGATATTGTGTTCCTTTTTATCACGCACAGAGATTTGCACATGTCTGGGTTTGAGATGAGAAATACCACTGGGTGAGTGTTTACAGGCCTTTCTAGCCAGAGGAAGCAAATGCTGAACCAAGAAGCATCTTCCTTGGCAGCAAACCAAAGAAGAATTCCTATAAAATGAAGCAAAGGGGGCATTAAAGGGGGTGGGGTAGGGAAGAGAGGAGGTCCGTTTAAATCGGTTTTTTTTTTTTTGCCAGTTTTCCACATTCATATTAGGATTCCACCATTCTTCATTGGAGGATGGGTTGCTATGTCTTTTATTTAGAGACCTGGCACCAAGCTGAAAAAAAAATGAAGAGACTACCAAACAATAGAATTTTTGTTAACAAGATGAGCAGGCAAATTTTGAAAAAAAAAAAAGGAAGATAAAAAGAAAAGGAGTTTTTATCACTGATATCGCTGAGGTTTGAGGGTTTTGTATCCTGGTGAAGAAGGTGGCAGGCATTCCTCAGAGTCGGTACACAACAGCACACACAGGCACAAAGATGCTAAGCATGTTCAGTGTTTCAGTAATGGTCTTTGTGAGTGTATAACATTTTTTGGGCTGTCTGTGTTGATGCTACCTTTATAGTCTATCTCAATGAAGCTTCCTGAGCCCAGTTCTTGCTAGGAGCAGATGTAGTCACCGAAGGGCTGCTTTGTTCTTAAGGAGAGCTCTTTTCTGAGGAGCTCAAAAGCTGGAAAGATGATGTAGTTCATTAAGGCTCACATACCTTTCACAGCTATGACTTGTTTTCCAGGAAAGTTAGCTATCCATGTTATTAGGTTCAATTCAGCAGTGATTCAACACACATTTATGGGAAACTTACTATGTACAGAGCCTTATGTTATGTGAGACAATATTTGTAAAATTACTAATAAATGAAGTGATTATTAAAATGCACTTAGCATAGTGTCTGGCACCTAATAGGCATGATATAAATGCTTATTTCCCTCCTTTTCCACTTGTGGAGTTCATAGTATATTGGGGGATAAGTTCATAAAATTTAGAGCTGGGGGAGACCAAAGAGGCTACCAAATCTAACTCTCTCATTTTGCAGATGAAGAAATTGAGGCAGAGAGAGGTTAAGGGTTATGAATCTACTAAGAATCTAAGGAAGGATTTGAAGTCAGGTCTTTCTCATTTCAAGACAAGCATTCTATCCACCATGGTATCTACTGCCTAAAGAAGTCTAATATAGAATTAACCTAGAGTACCAATTGTGCATCGGAAAGATAAGGTAAAGACTTTGTGATATCCAAGGGGGCTGTAGGTCAATTTTTTGGAATATTTGGGTTATTTTTCAATTAATAAGCATTTATTTTCTTCCCCCCCCCCCCAATGCCCTTCCTGATGGGGAAAAAACAAAACAAAAACAAAATAGAAAACATTGGTGACAAGTATTCCTAGTCAAAAGAAACAAATTCCCACACTGACCACTTCTAAAAAATGTGTGTGTTTTTTTGCATTTTGAATTCATCTCCTTTATTTCAGGAAATGATTTGTATCAGTCCCCTGAAACTGTGGTTGGTCATTGCAATAATCAAAGTTTCTTAAGTTTTTTATAGTTGATTGTCTTTATAATGTTATTGTGTAAATTCCAGTTTTGCCCACTTCATTGTGTCTCTGTATATGACTTTCCAAATCTCTCTGAAACTTAACCCTTTTCTGTTTCTTATGGTAGTATTTTAGTTCATTTATGTGCCATAAATTTGTTCATCCATTCAACAATTAATGGGTGCCATCTTATTTTCCAGTTATTTGCTACCACAAAAGACCTGCTATAAATATTTATCCTCATGTTGGTTCTTTTCTTCTTTCATTGCTCTCTTTAGGAAATAGCCCTGGTTTTGAATCAGATTGTATATATCATTTAGAAACTCTGGAGCATACTTCCAAATTGCTATCTAGAATGATCAGACCCATAACAAAGCAATAATGTGCCAGTTTCTTTTTATCAACTATAGATTTGATGAGTATGAGGTAGGATTTTTTAAGGCAAATAAAGCAACAGAAGGGAAGATGGGAATGATATGTTCACCCTATTCCCACATGGTTTTAATTTCTTCTGCAAGACTCTATATTTTGAGATCATTTCATTCCATATAGTTTGGAGATTATCAGTATTTGTTATGGCAAGATCTGTTAAAACTATTGTTATAAATGTATTATTAGTCAATGCACTTTATAGGTATAGATGTCTGTAGGCAGTAGTTTTAATTGTGATAATGGTCTCATTTCCATATGATTTACTTAGTAAATTCTCAATGTTTGTAATTATAGTATAAGGATTTCTTCATTTGTTAAATGATAAAGGTTAGTGAATTTCTGTTGTATAATTTTGGCCACCTGAAGATATCTTCTAGGTATTGGAAGGTACTGAATCTTTGGAATATGTGTTGATATAACACTGTTTCTACCATTTTCTTTTAAAATATTCATCACTTAATAAATATGGATTGCTTTCTGATAGCAATAATCTAATCTTGTAGAACCAAACCCCTGTTTTTTGTAAAGAAATATATATGACAGTTATTTGTTTCACATTTCTTTGTTCACATTTCACATTGGTGACTGAGTGTATGTGAATATTGCTCATGGAAGGCCTTTTGATTACACTCCTTTATCTTAGACTTCTCATAGATTTCAACTAGAGGCAAACCAGTATTGGTTACAATTGACAAATGTCCTTGCTTATACCAATTTTCAGTTTTACTATTTCTCTATGGAATGGTATCTATTTTTCCCAGAAGGTTTTCTGCAAGTTTTTAACTTTAAGAAATCTATAAATACCCTATCTCTTTTTACGATAAGGGAGTGTGAATCCTTCTTTGGCTGCCTTGAGGTGATAGGTCCTATGTTTTTTAATATACAATTACTTGTTGTTATACTTTTGATATCTGTTGTCATCCACTTTTATTATTCTTAAATTGTACATTAAGATCAGTATTATGAAGGTGTTAAGTATTCTAAATACATTTTTCCAAATGCTATCTACAAAATAGATATAAGCAGGTCATCTCAGAAAAGAAGGTGCTATCAAATATGAGGATAGAGAGGGAATATGGGAAAGACCTCCTGTAAGAGGTAACATTTGGGTTGAGTCTTAGAGGAAGCCAGGTGTTCTAAGAGCTAGAGATGAGGAAAGGGAAGATCCCTGGCATTGGGTAAAGCTAGTGCAAAGTCACAGAGAAAGGAAATGTTATATTGTCTTTAAGGAAAAAAACAAGAAAACTATTGTGACTGGATTATAGAGTGCAAAGACAGAAATGTAAGAAGACTGGAATGATAGGAAGTATTCGAGTTCTGAAAGGTTAAATGCCCAACAGAGGACATTATATTTGATCCTGGTGGTATTAGGAAAACACTTGAGTTTATCAAGTGGGGGTGGTAGTAGTTGACAAGATTGAATTTATACTTTAAGAAAATCACTTTAGTGGCCAAGTGGATGACAGATGAGAGTGGGAAAGATTCAAGGGAGAGATAAAAATTAGGAGGCTATTACAAAAGTCCAGCCAAGAGGTCATGAGGGTCTGAACTAGAGTGGTACCTTTGTGATGGAAATTAAGAATAGTATATGAAGAATGTTGAGAAGTTGTGAGAATAGAAATGATGAGTTGTGCAGCATGTTTGATATAGGGGAAGTGAGAATGAGGAGTAAACAAAGGAAAGCAGAGATACCAACAGGGTGGTAAATTCTACATTACAGACACTTGTTGGGATAATATATAGGACAGGAATGTTGTTCAATTGCCTGTCAAACAAAGAATAAGATATGGTGGAGTAGCATTATATGATGAGATGATCCTTTCCTGGAAGAAAATCTTAGAAGTAGGCAGAGAGAGGGGGTTTCTACTCCAAGATGGCGGAGTAGAAACAGCTCATCCAAGCCACTCTTCCCCCAGATTCCCTCCAAACTATGTAAAAGGGGACTCTGAACAACTTCTGGAGCCCCAGCACCCACAGAACAACACAGAGAAGCTAACCTCCCACTGAGGACAGCCCAGCAGCCCTGCAGGAAGGACCAGCGCAGCACTCTGGGAGCCAACAGCACAGAGTGCGGTGAGCCGAGGTTTTAGCCCCAGGGTGGCAGGGCCAGCAGCTGGCTGAAGAGACCCCAGAACACCAGCAGCTGTGGCGATTCCAGAATTATTAACATAGACTTGCCTAGGACAAAGTGAGAGGTTAATGCCCTATGGTCTTTGGGACCAGTATTTGGGGAATGCGTCGGCTTCCTCCCCTGGGGGCTAGAAGCCGCTGAGGAGACACGCCATTTTGCCTGTGAACTATAGGGAGATACAGCGATCAGTCTTGGGGGGTAATCACTCTTGCTTTAACTTCCCTGGATCTGGATTGTGATCTGGGGTGGAGGTCGTGGGTGGGCTTCCAGCTTCCAGAAATGGAAGTTGTCCCCCACATATTCGGGACAAAATTTCCTGTCTGGCAGCAGAGCCATAGTGTGGCAACAAGCCCAAAAGTCAAGTGATTAAGTGGCAACATGCTAAGGCAAAGGAAACAGAAAAATGCAACCCTAGACTCCTATTTTGGGGGCATAGAGCGGGAAAAGGACTGTGAGGTCAGAAGTCCTGCCCCAAAAGCCCCAGGGGAAAACATGAGCAGGTTGCAGGCCATAGAGGACCTTAAGAAGGACTTTAAAAATCAAATAAGAGAAGTGGAGGAAAATTAGAAAGAGAAATGAGAAGGATGCAGGAAAAGTATGAAATGAGGGTCAACAGCCTGACTGAGGAAAACAACACCTTAAAAAATAGACTAACTCAAATGGCAAAGGAGGCCCAAAAGGGCAATGAGGAGAAGAATGCCTTAAAAAGTCGAATTTGCCAGATGGAAAAAGAATCTCAAAAGTTCACCAAGGAGATTCATTCCTTCAGAGTTAGACTGGAGCAAATGGAAGCTAATGACTTTATGAGAAATGAAGATGCTGTTAAGCAGATCCAAACAAATGAAAGATTAGAAGGCAATGTGAAATATCTCATGGGAAAAACCACTGACCTGGAAAATAGATCCAGGAGAGACAATTTAAAAATTATTGGACTACCTGAAAGCCATGATCAAGGAAAGAACCTAGAAATCACCCTTCAAGAAATTCTCAAGGAAAACTGCCCTGATGTTTTAGATCCAGAGGACAAAATAGAGGTTGAAAGAATCCACAGATCACCTCCTGAAAAAGATCCCAAAAAGAAAACTCCCAAGAATATTATATCCAGGTTCCAGAATCCCCAGATCAAGGAGAAAATACTACAAGCAACCAGGAAGAAACAATTTCAATATTGTGGAAACCCAATCAGAATAGCACAGAACCTGGCAGCTTCTACACTGAGGGATTGAAGGGCATGGAATATGATATTCCCGAGGCCAAAAGAGCTGGGAATGAACCCAAGGGTTACTTACCCAGCAAAACTGAGTATTTTGTTTGAGGGGAAAATATGGTCAATCAGTGGAATAGAGGACTTTCAAGCATTCTTGAGGAAAAAACCAGAATTGAATAGAAAATTTGACATCCAGACACAAGAAGCAAGAGATGCCTGAGAAGGTAATCAGGGAAAAGAAATCAAAAGGAACTTATCAAAGTTGAACTATTTACTTTCCTATATGGAAAAACAATAATTGTGACTGATGAAATCTTTCTCACTATGAAAATAATGGAAGAATATGTGTGGTCATATGAATACATATGTGAATGTGTGTGTATATGGTTACAGTTATATATGGATAGAGGGCATAGGTTGAATTTGTTGGGAAGGGAGGATACTCAAGGGGTGAAATTATGAGGTGAGAGAGGAAAGTGGCAAGAGGAGATGGGGAGAGACAGGGTAGGGTAAACTATCTTATGTAGAAGAAGCAAGGGGAAGTGGTTGCAAGGCAAAACCACATTCTCATTGAATTTGGTTTAGGGAGAGAATGACATACATACTAAATGGGATATCTTGACCTACAGCAGAATAGGGGGAAGGGGGATGAGAGGAGGGATGATGGATGGGAGGGCATCCTTGGGGGGAGGGGAGGTTGGAAGTACCCACTATAGAAGAGGGACAGGATCATGTAGGGAATGGACCAGGTGGGGGGTGTGATGAGTGGGAGGGAATTATAAGCAGCCTTGCACAATATATCTACTATGATAATGTTTTGCATAGCTAGACATGTACAACATATACTGAATTACTTATCTCCCCAGAAGGAATGGGTGACAAGGGAGGAAAGAAATGGTTCTGAAATTCAAGGTCTTAAGATTAAATGTTTCAAATATATATCAATACTATTATTAATACTCTTTTGCTTGTAATTGGGAGATAAGATGTGCAGGCATTGGGACACAAAGATTCACCTTCCTTTAATGGAAAAGTCGAAGGGGGTATGGGAGAAGGTATGGGAGAGAGCAGATTGGAGGAAGTGATATCTTGTGGGACTGCTATTCTGGGAGGGTGGGTAGGGGAAAAACAGGCGGGGGGGATGATTGTAACTCAAAATCTGGCAGAAATGAATGATGTAAAACAGAAGTTAATAAAGCATTTGTTTTAAAAAAAAAGAAGTGGGCAGAGAAAACATGATAAAAAGTTTGGTGTGAGGATTAGGCAAGAAAGGAACAAAAGTATTACTGGAAAGAAGACAAAAGTAGTAGGATCATCATCATCACCAAGAGTATTTATATAGTACTTTAAGGACTGCAAAGTACTTTATATGTTTTTCAAAGTGACATGTCCATGATCAGAGTGGAATTCAGAACTAAATGTTTCTGAAGCCAAGTCTTCATGGCAACACTGTGATGATCATAATACTCTTATTATCCCCCTTTTCAGATGAGGAAATGGAGGCAGACAGAAGTTGAATGTCTTGCTCAGGGTCACACCTAATAATTGTCTGAGTCAGAATTTGAACTCTGGTCTTCTTGACTCCAGGTCTAGAACTCTATTCACTCTATTCACCTTTTTTTTTATTATTAATTTATTAGTTTAGTTTCAGTTAACAAGATTCAATTCCATAGTTCCTTGATTTTCAAATTTCCTTTACTTCACTCCCCCCTCCCCCCACGACAGCATATAGTCCAGTATAAGATCTGCAAATGCATTCATATTAGACATTATTCAAATTACAGAGGTGTATTGTACTAGGTGGGATGAAAGATGGTAAGGAAGAAATAAAACCAAACAACGAAAAGAAAAAGATCATTTAGTTTGCTTCCATCAGGATTCAGGCTCAGTTCTTTCTAGTTATATCTCTGGATGGCGCTTTTCTTGAGTCTTTTGGGATTGACTTATATCACTGCATTGCTGAAAAGAGTCCAGTCTGTCATAGTTGGTCATCACACATATGGTATGTCTGTGATTGTATACAAATTTCTTCTGATTCTGCTCTTCTCGCTCAGCATCAGTTTGTATAAGTCTCTCCAGGTAATTGTGAAATCCATCACCTCTTCGTTTCTTATAGCACAATAATATTCCATTACATTCATATACCACAACTTGTTTAGCCATTCCCCAATTGATGGGCACCCCTTTAGTTTCCAATTCTTTGCAACCACAAAAAGGGCTGCTAAAAATATTTTTGTACATATGGGTCTTCCTCCCACTTCTATGATCTCTTTGGGATATAACCCTAGAAGTGGTATGGCTGGGTCAAAGGGTATGAAATTATTTATAATCCTTTGGGCATAATTCCAGATTGCTCTCCAGAATGGTTGGATAAGTTCACAACTCCACCAGCAATGTATTAGTGTTCCAATTTGTCCACATCCTCTCCAGCATTTGTCATCTTGGCCAATCTGACTGGAGGGATGTGGTATCTCAGAGTTGTTTTGATTTGCATTTCTCTAATTAATAGTGATTTAGAGCATTTCTTCATATGCTTATAGATATCTTTAATTTCTCTGAAAACTGCCTGTTCATATCCTTTGACCATTTATCAATTGGAGAGTGACTTGTATTCATATAGATTTGGCTCAGTTCTCTATAAATTTTAGAAATGAGTCCTTTATCAGAGACACAAGTTGTAAAAATTCTTTCCCAATTTCTTGATCTTGGTTACATTGGCTTTGTTTGTACGATAAATTTGATTTTATTGTAAAATTCTTTCCCAATTTCTTGATCTTGGTTACATTGGCTTTGTTTGTACAGAAACTTTTCAATTTAATGTAATTAAAATTATCCATTTTGCATTTTATAATGCTCTCTAATTCTTGTTGGGTCCTAAAGTCTTCCCCTCTCCACAAGTCTGTCAGGTGAGCTATTCCTTGCTTTCCCAAATTGCTTACAGTATCATCCTTTACACCTAGATCATGCACCCATTTAGACTTGATTTTGGTATATGGTGTTAGATAGTGATCCATGCCTACTTTCTGCCATACTGTATTCCTGTTTTCCCAGCAGTTTTTGTCAAACAATGTATTCTTATCCCCAAAACTGGGGTTTTTGGGTTTATCGAACAATAGATTACTATATTCATTAACTGCTGGGTCTCCTGCACCTAATCTATTCCATTGATCCACTACTCTGCACCTCTGCCAGTACCAAGCAGTTTTGATGACTGCTGCTGTATAATACAGATTAAGATCTGGCATAGCTAGTCCACCTTCCCTAGTGTTTCTTTTCATTAATTCCCTTGATATTCTAGACCATTTGTTTTTCCAAATAAATTTTGTTATTATTTTGTCTAACTCTACAAAGTAGTTTTTTGGTAAATTGATTGGTATGGCACTGAATATATAGTTTAGTTTGGGTAAAATTGTCATTTTTATTATATTAGCTCGACCCAGCCATGAGCAATTGATATTTTTCCAAATATTTATATCTGATTTTATTTGTGTGAGAAGTGTTTTGTAGTTGTGATCATATAGATTCTGGATTTGTTTTGGCAAGTCACCTAGCTGTCTTTAAGTATGACATTACAAACCAGGCATGTTATAATAGCATAATGATATAATAAGTAATGGGAAACTTCAAATGATTGGACAACTCCTTGGAGCCAATGGATTTCCCCTATTTGAATATTTGAGAAAAGGTTGGATTGTCACTCTTTGGGTATTTTATAGAAGGAAATATGCTTCAGGGACTGATGGAACTAGACAGTCTTGAATATCTCTTCCCATTTTGAGATTCTGTAATCCTCAAGGTCCCTGTCTGCCAAAGACAGAACTGCTGACAAATTTTGGGCTTGTCTAATTAGAAATGTACTCTTAAAAGTGTGGAAGAAGTAATAAGGAAAATTGCAAGTAGGTTGAACAGTGTATAGAGTGGTAGGCCTGGACTCCTCAGATACTTACTAGCAGTGTGACCCTGGGCAAGTCATTTAACCTTCTTTAGCTTCAGTTTTCTTGTTTGTAAAATGGGGGTAAATAAGAGCACCAACCTCACAGAGTTGTAAGGATCAAGTGAGGTGAAGCAAAGTTCTTTGTAAACTAGAAAGTGTTATGCAAATATCAATAGATTGGTTCTGATCTTGATTCTAAACCCAAACTCCTCAATCATCAGTTTGCCTAACTATAAATGATGGTTACCTTGAGGATTCTCATCAGAGAGGAGAGGAAATCTAGATATAGTCTGACATGAATTCTAAATCTGAGGAGCACAGATTTCAAAGGGTTGCAAGAAAAGGTAGGCATAATTCTATTAGTTTGAGTTATGTCCCTGACACATATAGGCTGTGTGACCCTGGGCAAGTCACTTAATCTCTCAGTGCTCTAAGAAACTTTCTGAAATGATAATATGCCAACTTCCATTGGTAGAGGGAGTACCTGGCAGTTTCCTTTACTGATAAAGGAACAGGTCGAGTCCCTACCATTATTCTTATGTACAGAAATTAGAATAAAAGACCAGCACACATTCATATAAAAGACTAAAATGAGCATGTAGGAATATTCTTATAGAGAAAACTCATCATGAATGTAGCATCATTTGATGCTAATGGTAACAAAAAAGGATTTTAAAAACCTAAATTGGGAGAAAATGGAAGATATAATAATAACAATAACAATAACAATAACAATAATAATAATAATAATAACATCAACAGAAATTTCTATAATACCTTAAAATTTTCTAGTGACTTTGCATATATTATCTTATTTGTCCATTAAAAATATCCTGGGAAATACACTCTTATAGGTATTTTTACTCTGATTTTATAGATAAGAAAACAGGCACAAAAAATGGTTTGGGGGGGTGGGCAAAGCCAAGATGATGGAGTAAAAGCAGGAACTTGCGTAAGCTCCTGCACCAACCAACTCCAATACTTGTAAAATATGACTCTAAACAAGTTTTAGAGCTATAGACCCCATAATGTGACAGAGAGAAACAAATCTCCTGCTGAAGGCAGCCTGGCAGGCTCACAGGAAGGATTATTGCACAGGGGTGGGGCCTGAGCAGTCCTATGTGAGCTGCTCAGGCCCAGACCAGAGGGCAGCCACACCCAGCAGCCCAGACTGGCTGGAGCAGACTTCTAGAGAGTGAATTGGCATCTGTGATGGTTTCCAGACTTCTAAACCCATAAATACTAAAGAGAAACTAAAAGGTCAGTAGGGAACTTTGTTGGAACTGGGTGACAGAAAACCACAGTCTGGCATCTGACCCCAGGGCAAGAGGTGGTAGAGGCCTGGAAGCTGCAGCTGCTGCCCTGTGGCTGCCTCTGGAGCTCCTGGCCTGCAGATCGTAGGGGGACCAAGTGACCATTCAGAGGGTAATAACTCTTGCTTTGACCCCCTAGGATTGGGGTCACAGTCTTGGGTGGTGGTGCTGGGGTTAGAAATGCCAGTGTGGGGGTGGCTAGGTGGCGCAGTGAGTAGAGCATCAGCCCTGGAGTCAGAAGGACCTGAGTTCGCATCCGGCCTCAGACACTTAACTCAAACACACAAACAAAAACCTAGCTGTGTGACCTTGGGCAAATTACTTAACCCCAACTGCCCTCCAAAAAGCAAAAAAATAAAAAATAAAAAAAAAGAAATGCCAGTGTGCCAGAGCTATGGTGGCTATAGAGAGCGTGCCTCCTCATAGCTCTGACAACATTTGTGAAAACCCTATCAATCTAGGACACAGCTCTCTCCACTCTGGAAGCAGAGTTCTACTGTGACAGAGAGCTCAAAAGTCAAGTAATTGGCTGGCAAGATGAGCAAACAGAGGAAGTTAAGTCAGTTATTCTTTCACAATATAATGACTATGGAAATGTTTTGCATAAGTACACATGTACAACCTATGTTGAATTGTCTTCCAAGTGGGGCAGGTGAGGAGGGAAGAATGGAAAGAATCTGGAAATCAAAGTTTAAAAACAAATGTTAAAAATTGTTTTTTACAAGCAACTGGGAAATAAGCTATTCAGGAATTAGGGTATAGAAATCCATCTTACCCTCCTAGAAGGTTAGGGGGGATGGGTGAGGATATAAGAGAGAGCAGATTGGAGGAAGGGGGATTCAGTAGGCTCACTCTCTTGGGATGGTGAGTTGGGGAAAGATGGGGAAAATTTTGTAAATCAAAATCTTATGGAAATGAATTTGAAAACTAAAAATAAATAAATAAAAGATGAATAAAAATAATAAACAGACAAAAATATTTAAAAATGGTTTTTCCATGGTAACTACTAAGTGACAGGGATGGAATTTGAACCTAGATGTTTCTGACTCCAAGTCTAACACTATATCAACTATAACAACAACAACAAAAAGAGATTCCTTGGGATAGATTAAATGACAATACAAATTTTAAAAGAGAAAACAGAATTGCTAAACTTAGCTTCTTTTTTCCCTTCTAAAAGTTATTTTTGGATTTAGAAGGACAGAACAAAAATAACAGGAATATGGGATGAGACTGAATATACATATAGAGGGTTTGGTCTTGGGAAGAAGGGTCATTTTTTTGGCACAGATTAGGAGAAAAGAGTACAGAGTGGGAAGAGTGGCAGCTATGTGGTACAGTAGGTAGAGTAATAGACCTCAGTTTAGGAAGATCTGAATTCAAATCCAGCATCAGATATTTTCTGTGTGTCTCTGGGGAAGTCACTTAACCTCACTCTTCTCAACTGTAAAGTGAGGATAATAATAGTGCCTACATCCCAGAGTTTTTGGGGAGATCAAACAATATAATATGAAAAAGTGTTCCCTTTTACAATAGTGGTGCACTCCTACAGTCTCTGCTCCTGGGAAGGCTGAAGCTGATGGCTTTGAGTCTGAGCTTCGGTAGGAATAATGCTGATTGAGTGTCAGTACTTAATGATGCCGATAAGTGGGTGAGTCCCTGAGAGCAGAGAACTACCAGGCAGTGTAAGGAGGGTTTAATTGCCCCAGGTTAGAAATGGAATAAATAAGTCAAAGCTTCCAAGTTGATCAGTGGTGGCAGTAGCTTTGTGTAGCTGCTGCATTTTCAGATAGGATAAGATAGGGAAATTCAGTCTCAAAAAAAAAAAAACAACTACAACAAAATCTTTAAATCGTACATCAATAACCTTGACTTTAATTTTGGGCAAAATTCTAAAACACATTAATAAAAAGTTGATTTATAAACCTTTTAAAAAAGGGAATGGTGACAACTAAGATCCAATATGGTTTCATTACAAAGTGATAATGCCAGACTAACTCCATTTCTTCCTTCCTTCCTTCCTTCCTTCCTTCCTTCCTTCCTTCCTTCCTTCCTTCCTTCCTTCCTTCCTTCCTTCCTTCCTTCCTTTTCTCTTTATCTCCCTCCCCCTCTCCCTTTCTGTCTCCCTCTCCTCCATTTTCGATAGGCTTATTAGACTGGTATCAGAAAAACACTGTAGACACAACATACCCAGATTTCAGTTAAGCATTTGACAAAGTTCTTTTAAGCTGTATTTTTGTATAGAGTGGAGAGATGTGGGCAAGATAATCATTATTAGGTGGATCTTTGTTAAAATTGAGGGCTGGTCTTCCTGTCTGTCATTCTGTTAAGCATTTATTAAGTGTTTACTTCATGCTAGGCAGGTGACAAGTTTCATGGAATTCTTCATACTCTAGCTTATCATTGATAGAAAAAATTCTTTTTAAAATAGAACTGAAGCTTTATTTGGACAAAAAATGTAGAACAAGATTCTAAAGAATCTAAGGGTAAACTTGACCTTTGGCAGGAGGTTGAACCGAGAAAAAAACTTCACACAGAAGGGAAAGGGAAGAAAGAATACTTTACACTTGATTTTTCTAAAGAGGAAGGAATAAACTTTTCTGAGAAAGGAGAAGATAGATGCTTTCTAAAGAATAAGAAAAATAAATCCACTTATGTTTCCGTATAAGAGATCATTCAGCAAGGGCCAGAGGAAGAAGGGAAGTGTAATGCTGATTGGTAACTCTCTGCTCAGGGTGTACTGAACCATTCCTTCACTGATCTCATAATAAAACTAGAGGAATCTGTTGTATCCCTTGAATATGTACCCAAAAGGAAACATTCTGAATTTTGTCAAAATGTATGGGTACTACCTACTTCTGTTCATTTTTGTGGGTTCCAATGATACAGTCTAAAGGAACATAGAATTCATTGCCAAAGCATACACAGTGTTGGGCAGGAATATGAAGTACATATGGGCATAGTTGGTGTTTTCATCACTGCTGCCCATTAAAAACAAAGCATACAAGAAGAGAAAAGCTGATTTGGGAAATGAAAGTTAGCTGAGAAGATGAATTTCTGTCAATCACCTAAAATACAAGAATAACAGTCCTCTGACCAGAGATGAAGTATACCTTAGAAAGTCTAGTAAGACTGTATTTTCCTGATATCTTTCAAATTTAATTTAAAATATTTAAAAAATAAAAAGGACAAAAAGGGGAAAAACTGATGAATTTCTCTGTCTCTGTCTGTCTCTCTCCCCTCTCCCTTTTCTTCCCTTCCTCTCCCTCTCTCTAGCTCTGTCTCTGTCTCTCTGTATGTCTCTCTGTCTCTCTTCTCTCTAGCTGTGTGTGTGTGTGTGATCAAGTGAGTGAGTGTCTTTGTCTCCATCTCTCTAGAATCACAACAGTGCAGAAAGCAGAGAAAAACTTGAGAAACCTGCAAGTCCAATGTAGAAAAGATCAAGAAAAGGCCAGTAGTATAATCCATGATTTTGTGATGTCAGATGTCCATGAACAAATGCAAAAAGTTTATAACAATAATCAATATGAACTATATGTCCTGAAATAAGTGGGAAAATTTGATCTCATAGGTATCAGTAAGCTTGATGGGATGAAACCTATGATTGGATTATAGCTTTATTAAACCTTATTAAAATAAAATGAGGTAAAAAAAAGTTTGCCTCAGGATAAAACTGAATATTAAGCTTGATTAAACCTGTATTTGCATATGAAGAAACAGTAAATGGGTGTAGGAGTAGAGTAGATGTTAGAGTACATTTGGGTGAAAGACAATGGAGAGGAGAAACAGAAATCATTTTCTCATGGAAATATACCATTTTTGTGTCTCTGTGTTTCCCTCTGTTTCTGTCTGTCTCTGCCCCAAATGTAGCAGTTAATAAAATCTTGACTTGTCTAAAAGATAATTTTATCCTTCAAAAAGTAGAGGAACCAGTGAGTGGAAATTTATTCTGGACTGGATACTTAATAATAGGGCAGCTATTGAAGTGGAAATTAAGGGAATCTTGGTGGGGGGAGTGAATACCACCTCTCAGAATTTGTTAGGGGAAGAAAGTTAATCATAGTCTATCAGAGGTCCTAAATTTTGGGAAAGTGAGTTTCAAATAGTTCAGAGGAAGGATAGAAAGGATCCCATCAAATACAATTTTATGGGGAGAGACAGCACAGGACAGATATGAAACTCTCAGTATTTAGTAACCCTATTATTTCAACTGACATTTATGTAGTGTAAAGGTCCTTTACCATTCTTTTTGCCCTCCCTGAACATTCTTGAGCTTCTTGATGTCCCTATTAAACTGCAGTGCCAGGACTAAATACAAAACTCTGTATCATATATTATGAGAGCAGATTATAAAAAGACTAATATCCAGTCAGTTAATAAACATTTATTAAGCACTGACTTTGTGCCAGGCACTGTGTTAAGTGCTGGGTTTACAAAGAAAGGCAAAAGTCAGTCCCAGTACCTGAGGAACTCACCATCTAATACAATCACTCTATACCTAGGAGCTATGTCTCTCTTTTTTAAGTGCATTAGCCTTTTAGATTGCCATAAACTACTGTTGATTTATATTAAGCTTACAATCCATTATAACCTCAAGATCTTTTACAGAACAACAGCTGCCTAACCATATTTCCTTTATCTTGGGCTTTGGAAGGTCATTTATTTTTTATACTCAAGTGTAAGACCTTACATTTATTGCCTGAGTCTTAGACTCAGCCCAGTGCATTGTCAAGAGTTTGTTGATGTCAACACTGTCATTTAGGGTGTCAGCTGTTCAAGCCAGCTGACTTTTAAAAAAAATATAATTGTGGTTGAATCAGACTTGAATTTATATTTTCTGAAATTCTGATTATCAGTGATACTCTAAACTCCATGGGGATGAAAGGATGGAAACCCTGGGTTCCTACTGAATGACTCAGGACGTAAACTAGGGTCATTTTATTTTGTTTGGACTGATACAAATTTCACAGAGAATTGGACTTGTTCTCCTTGCTCCCAGAATGCAGACATGAACACTCTTGGTAGGAATTAAACAGGAAGGCAGATTTGGTTTCTGCAGAAGTAAACACTTAAGTTTTTTTTTTTTTTGTTTGTTTGTTTGTTTGTTTGTTTTGTTTCATACTGGAATAGGCTTCCTCTGAAGTTAGTGAGTTTCTCATCAGGTTTTGATGAGAAACTAGAGAGTCACTTGTCATGGATATTTTAAAGATGATTTATGCTTCACAGTGTGGTTTGGACCAGATAACCTGTGAGACCCTTTTCTTTTTTCAATTCTATGATTCTGTGAGACTATGAGATTGGAATTCAGGATGAAAAAGTATAAACTGGCTAATAATCAGTGATTTCTCGAAACTAATAGATATTAATATAATATAATAATTGGTGTTTCAGTTATTTTCCCCACTAGCCTTTAGCAGATAACATTAAGCTTTTCAAAAATGAAGTAATAGGCATTTTTTAGAATGTTCCTGTTTTAATGACACTATGTTTCTTTTCAGGACTCACTTATTCTTTTGGAGAACCATTCCTCACATTTTTCTTGTTTTTCTCAAATCTCTGCTCCATTCAAAATAAAACATCATAAATTTTTTTAGTGACACCAAACAGATAGACATTAGAGTAACCTCTTATAGAACTGTGCAGTTGGGATAAGGAAACATGGTGGCTATTTGCCCTCTATCCCTAGAAGTATTCTTATATCATATGTTTGTCTTGGTTCATTTAATTTCAAGCCTTGTTCAGCTGTATCTTCTTAGCAATAGACTGAGACTCACTGGTGTTATTTCTCAATGAGAGCAGACTGAAGAGCTCACAAGGACATACTTTCCTTTGAAGCTAATATTGCTAGTTCTTTTTTGTTTGTTTGTTTTTGTTTTTTAGTTCTTTAAGCTACTGAAATGGCTGTTGCAAAGCTAAAATAATATAATGCACAAATGGTTCTTTTGAAAAGGAAAAATAAAAGTTCTATGCGAAATTGAAATCGGTCATAATATGTGTACAATAAGTCAATGTAATATGAGACAGTCAGGTAGTGGAGTAGATAGAGCACCAAGTCAGGAAACATGAGTTCAAATCTGATTCAGATACTTGCTAGCTATGTGACCTTGGACAAATCATTTAACCTCCATTTGCTCCAGTTTCCTCATCTGTGAAATGATAGCATCTACCTCAATGGGTTGTGAGGATCAAATGAGACTAATTGTACAGCACTTTGCACAGTACTTGGCACATGGTAAGTGTTATACTATTACTACTGCTGCTGCTGCTGCTGCTGCTACTACTACTACTACTACTACTACTACTACTACTACTTCTTCTTCTTCTCCCCTCTGCTGCTGCTGCTGCTGCTGCTGCTACTACTACTACAAGACAAGAAACACCAAAATGAGTTCCTTCAAATCCATTGGAGAGATGTTAACCCCAAATTGCAGGAACCTAGCTTTCTGGCAATTCACATCTTCTTTAAAGTTCAATAAATCATTTTGGGCTCTCCTTTTCCCAGTACTATTTAGCAGTATACTTCTGCTTTTGCCATTCTTAGAGTTTATTCATCTCTGCAGTACTTTTGCTGACTCAGTAGCACCCTCAGCAGTCATGGCTGTCAATCATTGGGACTTGAGGAGAAAAGCTGACTTGGTAGAACATGAAGCCACTTCCTTAGATGGTTAGTTATAACTATAGTGAATGGGGAAGTTAAGTCAGTGAAAATAGTAACACTCTAAACACACACACACACACACACACACATACACATACATACACACACAATACACTATAGGAAAGATAAAAAAGAAACCAGCAGAGGAAGGATATTGAGGAAATGTTTGAAGCAATAGTTAGCTCTTTTCAGTTTCAAGAGAAAGCAACAGGCAAAGAAAGGGAGAAATGGGGGAGGAATAGTAAAAACACAATAGAGGGGAGAAGCAAAAACCAAACCAAAACAAACCAAAAACCCACAGATAAGATAGGAGAAGAAATGAAGAGAGTAACAAGAAAAGAAAATGAAGACTCTTGCTCTTGGCAAGGGACAGGTCTAAGGTAGCTTTGAGCAAATCTAATATTCTGTTTTGTTTTTCTTTTAACATCCAAACACGCATCCAATGAACTATTCTGTTGCATCAAAATAGCACTGAAGGGGTCTAACCTTTGTGATCAATAGAAAACCAGTTTTCCATATAGCAGGTTTTCTATTAACTGGTGACATCATTCACTTTAATGAATAAAAAGAGTGTTTACACTGTGTGCCTTCAGAGGCATTCTCATTTCACAGTGGACACTCACTTACCCCATGGGTAAAAATGGAGCTATGAAATAGCCCATTCTCATTTGCCACTACAAATCCCCAAGGAAAAGCATTGTCCTTCATAGCCCCAGGACCTAGTTAGTATTTAATATAGGCACATTTATAATTGTCATGTGGAATAAAGTTGTGTCTTAAATTTGCTATATAATAATTCACACTTGGGTGCTGTGAGAATGCTTGCCCTTTGTCCCTTTCTAACAACCAAGAAGGTGTGAATAATTTTGCAGTAATTCACTCTTTGGCGGGTCTTGGTTAAATGCAAAAAACAATGTATTCATCTTCCTCTTATTGAGTATGTGTCTGTGCTTGTGAGGAAAGGACCTGTCCACACAGCCAAGGAAAGAACCCCCAGTTCCAGATGATTATGCAGCCGCTCTTAGAAAGAAAGAATTATTTAGTGGTTCTTTTTGAGAAAATGCAGCCCCAGATAGTCTCCATTCGCCATTTATTTAAACATAAATTCCAATGATGTGGCAGTATCTAAATGGCACTGTTCCATCTGCCAGCTGTGTAGGGAGAAAAGGAAAGCAGGGAAAAACATTATTAACCAGAGCAGAGAGTATACACCCTCAGATCCTGCAAGCTTTGTTTTCCAAATGACACTTTACAGTATGTCTTAGGTTTCTCTCTGCAATGCAAAGTCCTATTCTGGGGGAGAAAGGGGGGTGGCTTTCAGTTGACTGCATAGAATGCTAAAGACCACTACTGCTGGATATTGCTTCAAATGCCATTGACAATGGTGCTTGAAGGATACAGCTCTCTGGGTAGTAAGTGGGGCTTGCAGGAAAATGTTTATTTACAAAATGGAAAATTAATACAACTCTTGCTCTTGCCAATCTCATTGATTACTTTTAAATGGCTGGGAAAGAAATGACTCTTAAGCAGTTCAGTAGAATGTCTCCAGACTCCCAACTCCACTTATACTTCAATTCCAACTCCACACACACAGAGATTTGCAATGTCTTGATGGGTATTTTGTGGATGTTCATTATACCTATTGATGAGACATTCTCTGATGCAGTCATTATTAATCCCTAGACTACCATGAAGTAAGCTAATCACTCTGGTTTTCCCCAAACTGAGGTAGCCACTTGTTTTCCTTCTTAAGCTCCCTTTTTAAAATATTTTATTCCAGTTTCTGAAACAGACTTTTGAGGAAATCATTTTAATATGCTTTTCTACCCCATCCCAAAAAAGGATGATAATGGAAATGGGAAATACCAATCTATCACTGAAAGCTCAGTGTGAATATAATATTCCTTTCACAGACCCTCAGAATGTCAGAACTGGAAGTGACCCCAGAGATATCCTAGTCTACCCCCACCCCTCATTATAAAGAGGAAAATATTGAGACATCAAAAGGTTAAGTGGCTTGATCAACAGCATACAGATAATGATCAAGCTGGGACTCCAGTTCTCCTGACTGCTTGACTAACTTCAACTCTACCCCAATCACACATGTACTACCCCCCACCAAGAAAAAAAGGTTTCACAAACTTTATTCATTGATAAGAGAATTCATCAAAATTGGGTTAGCCCTTAGGAAAGCATATTGCCTGGCAGGATCAATGCAGAGTGCCCTGTTACCTTAAGAGAATACAAGATGGATGTAGAGAATACCTGTTTCTATATAGGAAGTTAAAAAGGAAACTTGGTGGCATTGCTTTTAATGATGTTTTCACAAAATCTGATAAAGCAAGAAAGGATCATTGGAATATAGATTTAGAGCTGGAAGAGATCATAGAAGCCACAGACTCCAATCCCTCACTCATGTTATAGATGAAGAAACTGAGGCACAGAAAGGTTAGGTGATTTGCCCAGATCAAACAACTAGTGAGAATTTGAGGTGGGATTCAAATTTGAGCCTTCTTGGGACCAGTGGCTGATCTATTATGTCAAAAATTTAGGTTTCTACATTCTTTTCACATGTTCTGGCTCCCTATCCAAGGGACACTCTTATGAGTAGTGTCTCTACCTTTCATTTTTAAAAAATAATATGCCATATCTAAATCCTTGACCTTGCTTTCCAAAAAAAGTGTTGATGTCATTTCTGGTCTGACTAATGGCTACTTGCTTGAATTAGTTCAACTTGAAGTTGCTGGATTTCAAAATAAAATCCCTCATGAGGCAGAGAGAGAGGGAAGAGAACGTTGGCATAAGGCCACATGCAGAATGATAATAAATAATAAATATGGCTCAATGATAGATTCAAAATGTTTCTGATATTTTCATTTGAGAAATTGCAAATTAAAACTAGACTTTCCATCAATTTAATTCCAGTTTCCAGTATGGACAACAGATTTCTGGAAGAAGATGCATATATTTCATTTAAAAAAGAAAAAAAAAAGAAAAACCCTTTGGCCATCATGAAGCAATTGTTCCAGAATACAATTTAGTGGTTTAGTGAATAATAATATTAATAATAAGTCCTAAGAGGCATAGAGTTATTGTGGGGATGGAGAACTGTTCTTGAATGAACACACACTGGCTCTGTGGCACTGGTTAGGTTTAACCTTCAACCATCCCCAGATAACTCTCTAACATAGTAAGCTTCAGAGCAAGTACAGATCTACATTGGCACCACAAATTTTTTCACTAGGAGATCCCTATGTCAATGAAATAGAAAGTCCCATTCAAAAAATATTCATTCATTTTTATATAGACCTTTGAGGTTTGAAGAGCACTTTCTATACATTCTCTCATTTTATGGCCACAATAATCCTGTGAGGTAGATGCTATCACTACTCCTACCTTACAGATGAGGAAACTAAGGTTTAGAAAAGTTGGGAGATTTGCTCAGAAGCCCACAATTAAAAATATATCATAGGTTGACTTTGAAGTCAAGATTACAGTAAATTAAAGTTTGTTCTGCCATGCTATCTCTTGTGAGACATCAATTTTTGTTGGTCAGTCATTTCAGTCATGTCTGACTCTTTGTGACCCCATTTATTTTATTTTTTTGCTTTTTGGCAAAAATACTAGAGTGGTTTTCTGTTTCTTTCTCTGCCTTATTTTACAGGTGAGGAATTGAGGCAAACAGGGTTAAATGACTTGCCCAGGATTACACATCTAGTAAGGATTTAATGCTATATTTGAACTCAGGAAGATGAGCATTCCTGACTCCAGGTCTGGGACTCTATGTACTGTGCCATCTCACTGCCCAGGATTTCAATGGTGCTGTTTTAAGCAGTTTTGTTTTGTGAAACCCAATATGAATAAATTTGAAAATAGTTTAATTATGGAATATTGACTCTGGATGCAGCAATACTTTGTTCTCAATATCACTGAAAATTTTCCAAAAGGGGGTAAGAGTTCTGGGAAATCCATGTTTGACCACATTCAGGCATTGATTTTTCAGTCACAAGTGAAAAGGCAAATATTTTTATTTTATCACATAAATGAAAGGATTTCTACCTTTCTCTTTTCCAGCTTCAGAAAATCAGAACAAATACTTTCTAAAATGAATCAAGATTAACCTTAATTAATTCTGAGTACATTGATGAGCTTTCATAGGTTTAGCTGCTGTCCCTTCTGAGTTTTGTCATTTTTGTCATTTATTATTTGTTTTCAACTTCTTCCATGTCTCAACAGAACTCTTTTTGGGCTCTCTGCAGTAAATTATCACCAGGAAATCTCATCATCTTTCAAGTTCCAATCATCCTTATTATTTATGCCTCATTCTCCACCTCTGATTGGGAGGTACAGCCATAAATTTCTCTAATGAAAGAGTGGAACAGGATTGACATCTCCTCAGGTATCTCCTCATTTCCCATTTGACTGACATCATTTGGGACTTCTTTGGCTTCTCTGGAAGCACTCCTTCTATTTAGACTTCTTCAGGTTTCTTTTTGAGTGTTGTCTTTCCCCGTTAGATTTTCAGCTTCTTGAGTGTAGAGACTGCCTTTCTTTTTCATATTTGTATCCACAGTCCTTGGTATAGTTCCTGACACATGGTAGACATATTAATCTTTATTGACTATTGATGATAGGTTTATTTCCAGTCCATAACTGTACTTTCTTTAGAGAACTTCTAGAATTAGAATTTTTTTTTTTTATAGTTGGAAGGGATCTGAGTGGCCATTTAATCCAACCTATACCCAGAAAGTAGTCCCCACTATAGCATCCAGACAAAGTGACAATTGGGTTTTTGCTTAACTATCTTTTTTTTGCCTTTTGGAGGGCAATTGGGGTTAAGTAACTTGCCCAAGGTCACACGGCTAGGTTTTTATTTGTGTGTGCGTTAAGTGTCTGAGGCCGGATCCGAACTCAGGTCCTTCTGACTCCAGGGCTGATGCTCTACTCACTTCGCCACCTAGCTGCCCCTGCTTAACTATCTATAGTGAAGAAGAACCCACTATCTCCTGAGATCACCCAATACATTTTTGTTCAGATCTAATTGTTAGGAATTTCCATCACCCTCTGACTCCTGCTCAAGACATAAATCCTAAGTTCATCTCTTTGCAATTTCAACCAAATGTACCTGGTCTGGCCCCTTATTTTGCTGGGGGAGCCAGCAAAATAAATTTCACCTACATTCCATAGAAAATGCCTTCTAATATGGAAATTCCTTTAACAGATGAAAATATTTCCCTGGGGGCACTGGGGAAAAATAACCAGACAATGGTCCTAAGCTAGTTTGTGTCTCAGGCAGGAACTGAATTCAGGTATTCCTGTGTCTGAGGCCAGCTCTCTAACCAGTATGTTACCCTAAATTTGTCTGAGTTTTTAATAGTAGCAGGAAGAACAGAAGCAGCAGCAATGACAACAATCAACAATCCTTTAGGGTTTTAAAAGTCCTTATGTATACTAGCACATTAGGGCTAATTCACCTTCAGTGTAGGCTGAACAGTATTTAGTGATCAAACAAATTCCACATTCATCTAAAAAATGCCATAAGAGCTATCTATCAGGATCTGGTAAAGGCAGTCTACTGCACACATACCCTATGGTTTTCTAGGGTAAGGGTTGGGCTAAATGATGATGTCCACATATCAAGCATCAGATTGCATTTTCTTTCTTATCTCCTCTTTTATGTTTATGTTGGCCAGGATCATAGCATCACATCTTTTTTGAGGCAGCTCAACATCACAACTCATATGATAACAACTTCTTATCAGTCATCCAGGGTCACACCATTGACCATACTCTCTGAGATTGAGTCATACCATCATACTGCCCCCACACTAGTATTTTAATTATATCCATGAACTCATGCAAATAAATACCTTCATTTTCAGAGAAAATGTGTTGTCATGAAAAGAAAAAAGAAAGGCAAAAAGAAGAAAAGAAAGGAAGGATAGAAGAAAGGGAGAGAGAGAAGGAAAGGAGGGAGGGAAGGAAAAACTAGGAGAGGAGAATGTGATTACTACCCTAATTTAGCATTCATACTTTATCTAGAAAAGAGAAATTCTTCCCTTCCCATTCATGTTGCTCTCTCAAAGGATATGAGATGCCACTTTTAGAAATATGGTTTTCTTGAAGTTTATTCTCAAGTCTAATGAAAAATTAGATACCTTCTTTTCCACTACTATCTGATGTGGAAGCCATTGATGTAGCAATTCAATTCAATGCAATTCAGGAAAATTTTATTAAGCATCATCTTAGGAAGGGCTACAAAGCCAAAAATGAAAGATTATCTGCCCTCAGAAAATTTAGCATTCTGTTGGGAAGATATGACCCACAGATAAAGCGAATATAAAGTACTTACAAAGTGGGGCTTTGAGTGGCACAGTGGAAGAAAGAGCACTAGCTTTGGGGTTGGAGGTCCTCTGTTTAAATCTTACCTTTGCTACCTACTATTTGGGTGATCTTTGGGAACTAATTTGATGTCTTCTCTGGAATCCACTTTCCTCTTCTATGAAATGAAAGGTTTGAACTAGGTGTTCCTTAGTGGATGCTTCTGGATGAAAATCTGTAATACAAAATAATTTAGAGATTGGGGAAAATATCCTGACCAGGATATGGATCAGGAATGATTTCTTGTAGCAGATGGCACTACAGCTGGGATTTAAAGGAAGTTAGGGATTCTGAGATAGAAATGAGGAGGGATATATATCAGATGTGGGATACTGTCTATGCAAGTGGACAAAGGAGTGAGTTCGGACGTCAAGGGTCAGGATAAAAGTCTCTGCTCACTTTACTTCTCATATGCCTTTTTCTCCTATCAAACTTCCTTTCCATGATCTATATGATATGACTGCTCCAATTAGAAGTGTATTCCTTAAGCAGTCAGCATTGAGGTTAGAAAACAAGCAAGCAAACAAACCCAGAATTCCTCCTATCTAGACAGAGCAAGCCATGACAGAATTTAACTTTCTCTAGGTTAAAAGAACTCAGAGTATTTGGAGAGGAAATACAGCCAGGAAACTTGAATGAGCAGTCAAGAACTGGAAACTAGCACCTTTTCCAAAGCAAGCCTTTCAGGTAGGTCCTCTGTTCAGACCTGTAGAGAAAGCCTAAGTGACAAATCACTTCTGCTCTGGGCTTTCCAAGCAGAAAACTGCAAGTCATCAGCAGAGAGCAGTATGGAGCCATCTTTGAAAGCAGAGGACAGCAGAGGAAAGACAACGAGCCCAGAAGAGGGGGAGGGGGTGGAAAGGGGTGAGGAAAAGAGGTCCAAACACTGTCCAAGGTCCTGATTACTTTTCCTATTTATATATGCCTTTTCCTATATAGGCAGCAGCTCCCTGCATGGAAAAGAATTCACACAATATATGATTCTCTGTGCCCTCACCCCCATTCCCTCCCTGTTCTTCCTATTTGCCTTTTCTTCAAAGCCTTGGTTTTGTTTGAGGGGGAATTTCTTTACCGGCTCCAGGCCCTGTTTAGGAGGAATGAATATAAGAAACTGAATTGTGTTGGCTGCAGTACAATTCCATGCAGGATATATTAATCTACATTTCATATTCAGCTAGGGTATCCCAAGCCTCCAGCTCCACAGACAAGCTTATAGACATACACGGTATATCTACATCCTGAATGCCTTCTAATATTTTCTCTTCAATTCCCTTTGGTAACTCTTTGGGTTAGAGGATGTTATTATATCGTTGATCTCAGTTTGGTTGAATTTCTATCTAATTTAAGTCAGGATCAAATGCAATGTTTGAAGAAAAAGCAGAGCATGTGAACACAGAGAGGACTCTTTGGGACCCTGTCATATTATCAGTAGATGGGGGATCCTTTTTAATTAAGAAAAAGAGGAAGCTACACTGAAGTCAATGTCCTATCCATAAATGACAAAAGTTGGCTCTGTCTTTTGTTCACTATCGGCATCATCTAATGCCAACCTCCTAGGCAGCTTAGATTTGGCCATTTTATAGGAAGGAGCTTTTCAAAAGCACTGGATATATCTTTACTGTTTTCTGAGTGTGTAGGTATATGCATCTGTACATCAGTACCTACCCCTCTTTTTGTGTGTGGATGTGTGAGGTAAGTGTCAAAAGGCATCGGAACACTGAAAAGCTGGATTGAGCATTTCTCATAATTGAGCTCCTATCCTTTCACCCACAATTTATTGCTCCCTTGATTGGCTGGCATTGTTTAGTAAAAGGCAGGCTGGGAGAGTTTCTGGGCTGGGCTTTCCATGTAGCAGTCAAATAACAACCCAGATTTCTCAGTGATGGGAGTAAGTTAAAAGGTTATCCTGTTCCTTAAGGCCATCACTATCAAATGAGCACTGGTCCTCTTTCCCTGTGGGAGAAAGGTTTATTTATTTTTCTTTTTTGGCCATGTTTTCTTAGAATAAAACAGATCTTTCTCCTAAGGCATGTATACATGGATATTAAAGAAAGATGCAGTGATATTCTGTATCAAGAAGGTTAAACTCATAGGATTATATGAAAACATTCATTTTACCCTTACTAACCTGTAAAGATTTCATTTGGCTTCATTTATCTTCTCTCTTACCCTATGCTAAACCATCCCTGGCTTCGATGAAAGAATCATGTCTCCATTCATTTCCTATCTTGCTGAATTGCCTTCACATTTCCTATCATCTGCACATAATCCTATTCTCTCCATTATTGTCTTAATACCAAGTACAGCACAAGATAATGGATAGGCACTGTAATAACAGCGTGGCCTGTAGGAGCCCCTCGAGGGAAATATCTCTGACGCTGGTGGAATATTAATGTATCCCAGGTCCCTGATCTCCCCCTTTCACTTCATCTCCTGTTTTCTAAACTACATAATGACTCTCATATACATGACAAAAGCATTAGAACAGAAAAAGCCTCATTGATGAGCAGCAGGGCTGTGTGATATTAAGGAGCTCTGTTCTTACTTCTTTGTATGATTTTTGACCACCATCAGAGACTGTGTATGCAGGTAATTTCTGATCTGAATAGATATTGGTGTAAAAGAACATTATCATATTTGGCTAATCCAAATGCCCATCACATGCACTACAAGAAAATAAATTAAAATATAATTCTTCTCTCCCTGGAATGGTTTGGGACAGATTAAAAACAAACACCTTGATGTCATTTAGACTAGGTAGTAGATTGTTTTCTGAGAGGCTTAATCATTAGCAGATTAGGAATGGAACAGTAAATCAAAGAAGGCTACACCAAACCATGTAGATTAGGTTGTAACTACAATTTTACTATACATAATTTTTTAATAAAAGAGAAAGCATTGATTTTTTTCTTCCCTGGGTACAAAAAGAATAGCCTAGAAGAATCGTGTCATTCATATTGAAAGTGGGATGTTGAAGAAAATAAGACCCAGTAGTAGTGTAGCAATCCTCTCAGGATTCTTTACAGGATGTAGGATGTTCTTAAATTTCCTGTTCAGGAATATTTAGCTTTGATCATTCTAACTTCTCTGTTGTTTGTGATCCAAATCCTTCTGTCTTATTTCTTGCAGCCACTGTAAAAATTAGGAATAGGATAAGATAAAAAAATCATAGATTTAAAGTAAGAAAAGCCTTTAGAAGTTATCTAGTTCAATGACTTAATTTTACAGATGAAGAAACTGAGTTCCAGAGAGATTAAAGAAGTTGTGTGAAGCTATTCAAGAAGAAAATGTCAGGGCCAGTATTTGAACCTGTGTCCTTTGCCTTCAAATCTTGTGCTCTTTTTAGTTTAGGATTATCGTGATAGAAGACTACTCAAAACGAGTCTAAATAGCTCTAAATGGGAGATAATATTCCTGGATTTCCCTCTGATCATTCAAAAACAATAAAGTTCACTTCTCCATCTGTAGAAAGTCTGGAAATGAGTCTATAAAAGATCCCTTTCTCCATCTGCAAATATGTATTATATCCTTCATATAAGAGATCCTGTATTCTGAATGTACTATTTTGACTAAAAATGTGGAATTAGCTTGAGTTGCTTATAGAGAATAGTGGAGGAAAAACTCTAATGAGCTTAAAGACCCCTTGCATCCCAAATCTTGAGTCATCTGTACATTATCTATCCATTCATTCATCTATCTAGTTATTCATGGAAGATATAAAAATATTTAAGACATGTTCCCTCTGATTGAGGAACTTACAGTGTTTAAGGAGGGATAAGACACTAACAGGAATATTTAGAATAAGTCAATATATGGAAACTTCCATATATATATGCATAACATATGTATATGTATATATATACATACACATATAATATACACACATATATGCATATGTATATTTGCACTTTTATCATGTGTATGTACCTATATGTGTTGTGTATAAACATATGTGTGTATGTGTGTGTGTGTGTGCGCATGTATGTATGTATGTATTTGAAGATAGGAGCTGTGCTTTACAATCTTGACCCTCTTGCTTTGAGTCTATATAACTTTGGGAAAGCCAATTAACCTCTTTGCTACTCAGTTTTTCATCCGTAAAATGGAAGTAATAATATCTTTGGACTTCCCTGGCTTCCTCAAAGCTCAGCTCACATATCTGTTTAGCATGAAGTCTTTTATGGTCCCTCCTTTCTTTGCAACTTTCCTTCCTCACTGTTAGTTGTCTTCTTTCTGAATTTATTTTTCATCTATTCTGCTTATATCTTGTATGTACATAATATTTATGTGGCCTCCCCCATTGGAATATGAGTCCTTTGAAGGTAGATATTATGTTTTTACCTTGCTTTGTACCCTCAGTGTTTAATAGGGTATCTGACAACTTGATCCAATAAACACTTATTAAGGGTTTACTATGTGATAGGCAATGTGCTAAAAATTGGGGATACAGTTAATAAAAAGGAAGTCTCTATACTCAAGGTACTCATAATCTAAAGGGGAAACAACACACAAAAGGAGACAGGAAAGTGGTGTGTATGTCTCTGTGCGTGTGTGTAGGAAAGGGACAGCAGGGATATCTGACACAAGAACATCTTGTTCCTCAGAGTTGAAACCAGGCAGGACAACAGATGCAAAGTGGGGTAAACTGAGAGTCCAGTATCTGCCCTCTATAAAGGAAGGCATTGGGAGGAGTTTGGTACTCCAGTCTCTAGACCTCAAATCAAAGTGGAGAGGAGATGAGGAAGGTGGTATTAATCAAGAACTGAATTAGCATCATGGTGGTAAATTAAGAAATAATGAGCTTGTCCTGGGAGGGATATCTTATTTTCTAGAGTTGAAACCAGGCAGGGCTACAGATACAAAGTGGAGTGAAGCTGGCACATAGTAAGAATTTATAAAAATCACTGTTGATTGACTATCTCTGAAAACTTCTTTATAAACTTTAACATAGTACATAAATACAAGGTATTTACCTTTTAAAAATGCCTTGATAGATTAGATTAGGCCATATTCACTCCTGACTTGGAGATCAGAGTGTCTTCCTGGAATTGGTTTGAAATGGACATTAGAAGATAAGTCAGATTTTGACAGATGGAGCCTGGGGAGTAGGACATTACATGATGGGGAGGTAGTAAATAGCAGTTCAGTCTGACTAAAAATAAAATATATGTAAGGAATCTTAGATTCAGGTTTATGATCAAGGCATAATATTCAAGGTTATTCTAGAACTATTTTATTGTAGATCAGGAGAATTCGGTAGAAATCACTTACCTAAATTCCCACAAATCATCTGTTACTATATCTCATCATATTCTTATGAAAAAGAAGACAGGTGTTCAAGACTATATAAGCAAGTGATTTTGAATGGATAGAACCAAAGGAAATTAGGCCCTCATGATTCAGTGTCAACTTGGTAAGAAGTCTCCAATGTAGTGACACAGAGGTCTACTGTTAGCCCTGTGCCGTTTACCATCTTTATCAGTTATTTGCATTCATAGATGCTCATAGATGGCATAGTTGTCAAATTTTTAGATGATACCAGGTTGGGTAGGAAAAAGATCTTCATAGGTTAGAACATTAAGATGATTGAAATGAGACAGAATTTAAAAGCGATGAATAAAATTTAAAAACTTCGTTAAAGAAAAATAGCTTTAAGAGTGTGGGATGAGGAAGGTATGCTTAGACAGATGCTTGTCTGCAAAACACAAACAAAAAACACCCCTAAGATTTTAGTGGACTATAAGCTCAATGTGAGTCAATTGGATAGTATGGCAACTAAGAAAGTAAATTTTTTTTAATTAATTTATTTTAAGTTTTCAACATTCACTTCCATAAGATTTTGAGTTCCAAATTTTCTCCCCATCACTCCCCTCCCTCACCACAAGATGGAGTACATTCTGATTACCCCTTTCCCCAATCTGCCCTCTCTTCAATCACCCCTATTCACTTATCTCTTTCCCCTTATATTTTCTTGTAGGGTAAGATAGATTTCTATACCCCATTGCCTGTATATTGTATTTCCCAATTGCATGTAAAAACAATTTTAACATTCATTTTTTAAAACTATGAGTTGCAAATTCTCTCCATTCCTCTCTCCCCCCACACCTTCATTGAGAAGGCAAGCAATTTGTTATAAATTATACATGTGTAGTCATGGAAAACATTTCCACAATTGTCTTATAGAAGACTAACTATATTTCCCTCCATTCTATACCTCCCCCTTTTAATTGTACTCTCTCCTTTGACACTGTCCCTCCTCAAAAGTGTTTGCTGCTGATTACCCCCTCCTCCTATTTGCCTTCCCTTCTATCATTCCCCTGTATCTCCTTCAACCCTACTTTCTTTGGGTAGGATAGATTTTGATACCCAACTGAGTATGCATGTTATTCCCTCCTTAAGCCAAATCTAATGACAGTAAGGTTCACTCCTTTCTGCTCACTTACCCCTTTCCCCCCTCCATTCTAAAAGCTTTTTCTTGACTCTTTTATGTGAGATAATTTATCCCATTCTACCTGTCCCTTTCTCCTTCTCCCAGTACATTCCTCTCTCACCTGTTAATTTTATTTTTTATATATCATCCCTTCAACTTATCCTGTATCCTCTGTCCCTATCTATCTATCCATACACACATACACATATGTATATGTTTATGTACACACATGTGTGTATGTACACACATGCAAACATATATGTGCATGTATGTATGTGCACATGTATATGTATATATTTCGTCCAACAACCCTAATACTCTGAAAAGGTCTCATAAGTAACAACTATCATCTTTCCATGTAGCAATGCAAACAGTTCAACTTCAATAGGTCCCTTATACTTTCTCTTTCTTGTTTACCTTTTCATTCTTCTCTTGAGTCTTGTATTTGAAAGTCAAATTTACTATACAGCTCTGGTCTTTTCACCAAGAATATTTGAAAGTATTCTATTTCATTAAATGTCCATTTTTCCCCAGTGAAGGATTATACTCAGTTTTATTGGGTAGATAATTCTTGGTTTTAATTCTAGCTCCTTTGACCTCTAGAATATCATATTTCAAGCCCTCTGATCCCTCGATGTAGAAGCTTCTAAATCTTTGTGTTATTCTGATTATGTTTATTTTTTAACAAATGCTTTATTAATTTCTGGTTTACATCATTCATTTTCACCAGGTTTTGAGTTACAATTTTTTGCCCATTTTCCCCTACCCACCACACCAGAATAGCAGTCCCACAGGATATCCCCTCATCCAATCTGCTCTCTCCCATATCTTCTCCCTTACCCCCCTTCAACTTTACCATTAGGGTGAGGTGAGTCGCTGTGCCCCAATGCCTGAACATCTTATCTCCAAATTACATGCAAAATAGTATTAATAATAGAAAAAAAAAAAAAAAAAAAAAAAAAAAAAAATATATATATATATATATATTTGGAACATTTAATTTTAAAACCTCGAATTTCAGATCCATTCCTCTCCTCCCTTGTCACCCAACCTGGTCCATTCTTTATTTTGATCCTGTCTCTCTTCGAAAGTGGGTACTTCCAAGCTCCCCTCCCCCTAGAATGCCCTCCCCTCCATCATTCCCCCTCTCATCTCTCTTCCCCCCACTCTCCAGCAGGATGAGATATCCCATTTAGTAGATATGTCATTCTCTCCCTGAGCCAGATTCAATGAGAATATGGTTTTGCCTTTTTGCTTTCCTGTTCTTCCCCTCCCCTGCAGCCACTTCCCCTTGCTTCTTCTACATGAGATAGTTTACCCTTCCCTCTCTCTCCCCATTTCCTCTTGCCACTTTCCTCTCTCAACTCATAACTTCACCCATTATCATCCCTTCCAACAAAATTCAAACTGTGGCATCTATCCATGTATAACTAAGCATATATACACACATTCACATATGTATTCATATGCCCATATACCCTTCTTCCATAACTTTCATACTGAGAAAGGTTTCATTAGTCCCAGTTATTTTTTTTCCATGTAGGAATGTAAATAGTTCAACTTTGATAAGTTCCTTTTGATTTCTTTTCCCTGATTACCTTCTCAGGCATCTCTTGCTTCTTGTGTCTGAATGTCAAATTTTCTATTCAACTCTGGTTTTTTCCTCAAGAATGCTTGAAAGTCCTCTATTCCACTGAATGACCATATTTTACCCTGAAACAAAATACTCAGTTTTGCTGGGTAGGTGACCCTGGGCTGCAATCCCAGCTCTTTTGCCCTCTGGAATATCATATTCCATGCCCTTAAATCCCTCAGTGTAGAAGCTGCCAGGTCCTGTGCTATTCTGATTGTGTTTTCACGATATTGAAATTGTTTCTTCCTGGCTGCTTATAGTATTTTCTCCTTGATCTGGGAATTCTGGAACCTGGCTATAATATTCCTGGGAGCTTTCTTTTTGGGATCTTTTTCAGGAGGTGATTGATTGGTGGATTCTTTCAACATCTATTTTGCCCTCTGGGTCTAAAACATCAGGGCATTTTTTCTTGAGAATTTCTTGAAGGGTGATTTCTAGGTTCTTTCTTTGATCATGGTTTTCAGGTAATCCAATAATTTTTAAATTATCTCTCCCGGATCTATTTTCCAGGTCAGTGGCTTTTCCTATGAGATATTTCACATTGCCTTCTATTCTTTCATTAGCTTGGATCTGTTTAACAGCATCTTGATTTCTCATAAAGTCATTAGCTTCCATTTTCTCCAGTCTAACTCTGAAGGAATGAATCTCCTCAGTGAGCTTTTGAGATTTTTTTTTCCATCTGGCAAATTTGGCTTTTTAAGGCATTCTTCTCCTCATTGCCCTTTTGGGCATCCTTTGCCATTTGAGTTAGTCAGACTGTTGACTCTCATTTCATACTTTTCCTGCATCCTTCTCATTTCTCTTCCCAATTTTTCCTCCACTTCTCTTATCTGCTTCTTAAGGTCCTCTATGGCCTGTAACCTGCTCATATTTTCCTTTGGGGCTTTTGGAGCAGGATTTCTGACCTCACAGTCCTCCTGTTCCTTGCTTCGATCCTCTTTGCCCCCAAAATAGGAGTCTAATGTTGCATTTTTCTGTTTATTTTGTTTCCTTTGCCTAGGCACGTTGCCACTTAATTACTTGACTTTTGGGCTTGTTGCCACAGTAGGACTCTGCCACCAGACAGGGGAGCTTCCTTCCCGAATGTTGGGGGGGGGGTCTTCACAACTTCCGGTTCTGACAAGTTGGATACCCACCCCAGACCTCCTCCCAGATCACAATCCAGATCCAAGCAGGTTAAAGCAGGACTGATTAAACTCCAAGACTGATCGCCGGATCTCCCTACAGTTCACAGGCCAGAAGCTGAAGCTGCAAAATGGTGAATGTGCTGCTGCTCCGCAGCCACTTCTAGCCTCCAGGGGAGGAAGCTGATTCGTTCCCCAAATACTGGTCCCAAAGTCCATAGGGCACTAACCTCTAACTTTGTCCTAGGCATGTCTGTGTTGATAATTCTGGAATCACCATAGCTGCTGGTGTTCTGGGGTCCCTCCAGCCAGCTGCTGGCCTGGCTGCCCTGGAGCTAAAACTGTGGCTCATGGGGACCTGGCCTTGGCTCTCTACACACTGGGCTGTCGGCTCCCAGAGTGCTGCGCTGGCCCTCCCTGGGCTGTCCTGGGCTTCTGAAGTTATTCAGAGTCCCCTTTTACATGGTTTGGAAGAGGTCTGGTGGGAGAGCACTTTGGAAATGCTATTTCTACTCTGCCATCTTGGCTCTGCTCCCCACACACTCGATTATGTTTCAATAATATGTGAATTATTTTTTTCTGGCTGCTTATAATATTTTCTCCTTAACCTGGGAAATCTGGAATTTGACTCTAATATTCCTAGGTGTTTTCCTTTTGGGATCTCTTTGATGAGGTGATCAGCAGATTTTCAGTTTCTATTTTACCCTCTGCTTCTGAAATATCAGTACAGTTTTCTTTGATAATTTCTTGAAAAGATGATATCTAGGGGTGGAGTCAAGATGGCAGAGTAGAAACAGCACTTTGCCGCAGCTCCAGCTCCCACCACTTCCAATTTATATTCAGAGGAGACTCTGAATAAATTCTGGAGCTACAGAACCCACAAAATGACACAGAGAAGCTAACCTCCCACTGAAGAAAGCCTGGCAGCCTGACAGGGAGCAGCCAGTGCAGCTGTCTCAGCCAAGCCCAGACCCACATGAGTCAGAGGTTTTAGCCCCAGGGTGGCCAGACCAGCAACCCACTGGAGGGACTCCAGAACACCAGCAGTTGTGGCATTTCCAGAATTGCCAACACAAAGATGTCAAGGACAAAGTGAGAAGTCAGTGCAGTATGGACTTTGGGACTATTGGGGAGAGTGAGTTGGCCTCTTTCCTTGGGTGTGAGAAGCCACTGAAACACTGCACCGGTGCCACATTGCAGCTTCAGCTACTGGCCTGTAGACTGTAGGGGGACTAGGTGATCAGTCTGGGGGGTAAGCACTATTTAACCTGCTTTGATCTGGATTGCAGTCTGGTGTGGAGGTCTTTGTGTGTGTGACCAGCTTGCCAGAGCTTGTGGGGGCTTCAGAGAGGGCACCCAACTAATACCTTCAGCAGCTGAGAAAACCCCAGAATTTGGGAAGGAAACTCCGCTGGGTGGTGGCAGAGTCCTACTGTGGCAACAAGCCCAAATGTCAAGTAATTGAGTGGCAACATGCCTAGGCAAAGGAAACAAAATAAACAGGAAAATTCAATATTAGACTCCTATTTTGGGGGCAAAGAGGATTGAAGCATGGAACAGGAGGAGGACTGGGAGCTCAGAACACCTGCACCAACAGCCCCAAATGAAAATACAAATGGGTTACAGGCCATAGAGGACCATAAGAAGCAGATAGGAGAAATGGAGGAAAAATTTGGAAGAGAAATGAGAAATATGCAAGAAAAGTATGAAATGAGAGTCAACAGCCTGAGGAAAACAATACCTTAAAAAATAGACTAACTCAAATGGCAAAAAAGGCTCAAAAAGGCAATGAGGAGAAGAATGCCTTAAAAAGCCAAATTTGCCAGATGGAAAAAGAATCTCAAAAGCTCACTGAGGAGAATCATTCCTTCAGAATTAGACTGGAGAAAATGGAAGCTGGTGACTTTATGAGAAATCAAGATGCTGTTAAGCAAATCCAGACAAATGAAAGAATTGAAGGCAATGTGAAATATTTCATGGGAAAAACCACTGACCTGGAAAATAGATCCGGGAGAGATAATTTAAAAATTATTGGATTACCTGAAAACCATGATCAAAGAAAGAACCTAGAAATCACCCTTCAAGAAATTCTCAAGGAAAATTTCCCTGATGTTTTAGACCCAGAGGGCAAAATAGAGGTTGAAAGAATCCACCAATTCACCAATCCACCTCCTGAAAAAGATCCCCAAAAGAAAACTCCTAGGAATATTATAGCCAGGTTCCATAATTCCCAGATCAAAGAGAAAATATTACAAGCATCCAGGAAGAAACAATTTTATTACAGTGGAAATGCAATAAGGATAACACAGGATCAGGCTGCTTCTATACCGAGGGATCAAAGGGCTTGGAATATGATATTCCGGAGGGCAAAGGATCTGGCATTAAAACCAAGAATTCCCTATCCAGCAAAACTGAGTATCATGTTTCAGGGGAAAATATGGTCATTCAGTGGAATAGAGGAATTTCAAGCATTCTTGATGAAAAAGCCAGAGTTGAATATAAAATTTTACATTCAGATACAAGAAGCAAGTGATGCTTGAGAAGGTAAACAAGGAAAAAGAAATCATAAGGAACTTATCAAAGTTGAACTATTTACATTCCTACATGGAAAAATGATTACTATAACTGATGAAACTTTTCTCAGTATGAAAATAGTTGAAGAAGGGTATATGGGCATATGAATACATACGTGAGTGTGTGTGTGTGTGTGTGTGTGTGTGTGTATGTTTACAGGTATACAAAGTAGAGGGCACAGGTCGAATTTAACATGAAGGGATAATACTTAAAAGGTGAAATTAAAAGGTCAGAGAGGAATATAACAAGAGGAGATGGGGAGAGACAGAATGGGGGTAAACTATCTCATATAGAAAAGGCAAGGGAAAGTGGTTACAAGGGAGGGGAAGAACAGGAAGGCAAAAAGGCAAAACCTCATTCTGGTTGAATTTGGATCAGGGAGAGAATGACATCCATACTAAATAGGATATCTCACCCTACAGGAGAGTAGGGGAAGGGGATGAGAGAAAGGCTATGATGGAAAGGAAGGCAGGACGAAGGTGGGGAGGGAAGTTGGAAGCACCCACTTTTGAAAAGGGACAGGATCAAAGTACAGAATAGACCAAGTAGGAGGTGGGATAGGAGGTAGGGAAATATAGTCAGTCTTTTACAATATATCTATTCTGCATAGCTACACATGTACAACATATACTGAATTGCTTATCTTCCCAGTAAGGGTGGGTGACAAGGGAGGAAGGGAATGAATCTGAAATTCAAAGTTTTAAAATCAAATGTGTAAAAATATATAAATACTATTATTAATATTATTTTATATATAATTGGGCAATAAGATATACAGATATTGGGGCACAGAGATTTACCTTGCCCTACTTAAAAAGTCAAAGGGGCTATGGTAGAAGATATGGGAGATTGCAGATTGGATGAGGGGATATCCTGTGGGATATCCCCTATCCACCTTGGTTGGTGGATAGGAAAAAAATGGGGAAAAAATTGTGACTCAAATTTGGGTGGAAATGAATGCAAACCAGAAATTAATAAAGCATTTAAAAAAATAAAGAATTCTAAAATTAAAAAAAAAGATGACATCTAGGTTCTTTTTTTGATCATGGTTTTCAGACAGTCCAACAAATTTTGAATTATGTCTCCTGGATCTATTTTCCAGGTCAGTAGTTTTTCCAATGAGATATTTCAAATTGCCTTCTATTTTTCATTCTTTTGGTTCTGTTTTATAATTTCTTGATTTCTCATAAAGTCATTAGTTTCCATTTGCTCCATTCAAATTTTTAAGAAATTATTTTTTTTTTTCATTTAGCTTTCGGACCTCTTTATTTTTTATTTGGCCAACTTTGCTTTTTAAGCCTTCTTTCTCCTCATTGGAGTTTTGGACCTCTTTTGAAATTTGGGTTAGTCTATTTTAGCGTATTATTTTCTTCACTAAATTTGGTGTCTCCTTTAGTAAACCGTTGACTTGTTTTTCATGATTTTCTTTCATCACTCTCATTTCTCTTCCTATTTTTTCTCTACTTCCCTTACTTGATTCTCAAAATTCTTTTTGAGCTCTTCTATGGACCAAAACCAATTAATATTTTTCTTGGAGGCTCCAGATGTAGGGACTTGGACTTTGGTGTCTTCTTCTGGTTGTATGTTTTGATCTTCTTTGTCACCGAAGTAAATTTCCATAGTCTGAAATTTTTTCTTCCTTTTGCTCATTTTCCTGGCCAGTTACTTGACTTTTTAATTCTTTGTTAAGGTAGGGTTCTGCTTCTGTGGAAAGTGTAGAGTCCCAAGATTCTGGGGTTTTGTGCACCTATTTTCAGAGATATTTCTAGGCACCTGTAAATTTTCAGTTCTTCCCAGGTGGTATGATCAAAGAAGAGGTGTTTACTCCTCCCCTGTTCTATGCTCTAGTCTGTAAGTGATCACAAGCACTCTTTTCTGCCTTGGTACTGTGAGGAGGGTTCCCTCTCTACTGCTGCCACAAGCTTCACCATGCCAACACTCTTCCTTGTCCCAGGACTACCACCTAAGACTGTGACCCAGATCCAAGCACAGGTAAGAGAATCCTACCTCATTGCCAAAAAATGAGGTCCCTGAAATTCCCTTCTGATCAGTTACTCAATCCCCCAACTATCTGTGGGCCAAGAGCTCTATAAGCAACTGCTACTTCTACCAATGCTACCACTGCTGCCAGCCCAGGGCTGAGGCCAGACTGTGCTCCTCTCTCACCCAGGTCCAACAGACATTTTCTACTGACCTCCTAAGTTATTTTCGGTGTTTGTTGGTTGAGAAGTCTCAAACTACCATAACTGTCAGTGATTCAATTCTCTGAGGCCTGTTCTAGGTTTCCTGGGACCCCATCTGTGCTGGAGAATTTTGCACTGAACTGCACTCCTCTCCCAGACCTTTCCTGTCAACCTTCCAGTTTGTCTTGGGATGGAAATTTGTTTCACTCTGTCATTTTGTGGGTTATGCTGCTATGGGATTTGTTTAGAGTAATTTTTACAGGTATTTGGAAGAGTCTGGGGGAGATCTAAAGCAAATACCTACTTTTACTCCACCACCTTGGCTCCATACTCCCCACTCCCTAAAAACAAAAAGAATCTTAAGCAGCTGTAAGAAAGGCAGAGATTTCGAGATTTGTTCTCTGCTTAGAATAGACTATACCTTGAGAATCGGGCTCGGTTCTGCATGCCACAGATTAACAACATTGATAAGCTGGAGAGCATCCAGAGACAGACAATCGAGATGAAAAAAAAAAAGCCGGGAGTTCACCAGATCAGTTGAAGAAATTGGGACCAGTTAGCCTGAGAACAAAAACTTAGTGGGGTATGATAAAAGTCTTCAAGTATTTGAAAATCTTTCATGTAGAAGAGGGATTATACTTGTTCTACTTTGTCCTAGAAGGCAAAACTCAATAACAGGTAGGAGTTGTGAAAAAAAATTTAGACTGAATTTAGGGAAGAACTCATTAAATTTTAAAGCTATCCAAAAGTGTAATGAGTTGCTTCATTAGTTCCTCCTTTTGCAAGTCTTCAAGTAATATCTGAATAGAAAATTATTGGGTATGTTGCAGTTGTTTTTTTACAGGTATATATTGATCTTAGTTCCTCCTTTTGTAAGTCTTCAAGTAATATCTGAATAGAAAATTATTGGGTATGTTGCAGTTGTTTTTTTACAGGTATGTATTGATCTTAGGGGATAAATGATCATTCAAATAACCAATAATTTTCAGTCACTTGTTACTTTTCTATGTGCTATGAATATAAAGAAAAATAACAAAACTGGATTCTGCCCTTAGCAAGCTGCAATTCTATAGAGGAGATAGCATGTATACAGATATATGTTTTATTTGGCCTTACAGTTGGGTTAGAGCAAAGACCCAGGTTTGGAAATTCACCAGAAATTGGTACTTGAAAAGTTAGTACTAACATGAGGTTTATTATTATGTGGAGCAGCAAGGGAGGAAGAGGAGGAGGAGGAGAAGAAATATACACACAATATATGATAATTCAGACAGAGATTCTGCTCCATAGATGCAAAAAAACCCCACATTTACCCAGCTTAAGGCTAGGGAGGTTCAAAGTGGAGGGAAATGTGTACCACGGCAAAGATCCTGTGTGGGAGTACAGGCTTGGAGTAGGAATCTGAACAGGGAAGTTTTAAACCTTAAAAATGAGCTTGGTTGATATCAGGTGCCAAACATAGGAAGAGGTATTCCTAATCAGACCCAAACATAGCAGGTAAATTCCTAAATTCACTTATGCCAGATTTGGGGGGGGGGTTCTTTATTGAGACCACAAATTGGATGTATAGTTAAGTAAACTATTAGTGAACACAGGGGTAGGTGTACCTCATAAACCAAAAGAGTATTTGGCCAAGAGTCCTATCCAATCAGCAGCTGCTATCATCAAATGCTTAACACAAGGTCAGATTGCACCAGGATAGTGGAAGAGTACAAACTGTCATTGCTTATATGTTTTATGGACATTAGCACCACTTAGCCTAAGTTACTCCATGTGAGTTCTGTCATATAACCATAACATCAAGCAATATATCTCAAAAAAATTCACAGTTATCCAAATATGTAAATGCTGTAAGTAAACAAAAATTCTAATTAATATAATTAATACAATATCTAATTAATACAATGAATTTTAGAGTCCATATAAAAATTGAGATTCCTTTCCAGCTCAGAGATTTTCAGATTCTGTAAAGAGTTATCTATTAGAGGGGAAAATGCCAAATTATAGCAATCAAATAAGACACTAGTTTTTTTTTATTCATCCAAATTCAATTCAATAGGCATTTAGTGAACAGAAACTATGTTTTAGGCATTGTGATTTCATGAGAAGGAAGAGATATCAGGTAGTATGTATTGGGAAAAAATAACATTTAATGAAGAAAAAGCAGATAGGACCAACAGAAAATAGAAAGCAATATCCTTAGAGAGATGAGAGAGAAGAACAAGACCACAGCTGAACATCATGAGAGCAACAGGTGCAAATGGGGGAAGGGAAAAGCCTGCAGTAGGGTTTTGGCAACTATGGAAATCACAAGAGGAAGCCTTATGGTACACCATGAGCATTACCTTATGATTCCAGAGCCCTGGCTAGAGGTTTTAGCAGTGGGCATTAAGACATCAGTAATATATAACATTTTATGCTGTGTCAGGAAGAATAGTGACCAAAACACAGTAGCTTTGGAGCTTGACATTCAATATTAGTGTTGTAGGACTATATTTACAAGGGTCCTTCTGTAAAGTTAATAGGATATAAGATCTTCCCATCCCATTAATAGGCCTCCTGTAGAGCCCATTAAGGAAAGTTTGCTTAGGGGAGGCTTGCTTGTAGAAAGGTTTCACACCTTTTGCTAATTTCTAATTAGGCACTGAGTCACAAGGGTTATAATGCCTTCTGGCTCTGAGAAGGGTACACTCTCTCTCTCTCTCTCTCTCTCTCTCTCTCTCTCTCTCTCTCTCTCTCTCTCTCTCTCTCTCCCTCCCCCCCTCTCCATATATAACATATATGTATGTATATACATACATATAAAATGTATATACATATATACATACATATACACACATACATATACATACACACACACATATATATTGTTGATCTTTATTTCTCTGCTGATATTTTCTCTGTTTGTATTTTCTCTGAAGTTCAGGGTGCTGACTTTCCCCCTAAACTAGTGAATGTAATTTTAAAAGATTGTTGACCCCTTAAATATCTATCTTTCCAAGTAAAGTGGATCTAAGAACCTGTGCGAGCAGCCATCCTGGGTATGCTTGTGTGGTTGATGTCACACTTTCTCTATTTTAGGGAAATAGGTGCATTAAGGGAGCAGTCAAGTATCACTCACCTGGAGGTATAGAGGAGAGGAAGATGTTTATGGTATGAATTTTGTCTATAGAGCAAAGAAAATCTGTTACCTGATTTTATTCCTTGTCATTTTACTTGATGTTCTATCTGAAATAAATGCCTTGCAATTTTAGATTGGTGTGAATTTTGTCTAGTCTGCCATGAAGAATATATTGATGGGGGCTCAGGAACTGATTAGAATACTGAAATGGGGAAGTAGTGAGGTGATTCAGAATAGCAAATTCTTTGTGCCAAGTGCTACATATTAAAAGACTTATATGAAGTGATATAGAGGAAAGAAAATAGAAACACAATAATACACATTGATTGTTATATTTTTAAAATAGTAGTAACAAATTCAAAATATGCAGACAAAAAAGGAATCAGGAACCATAGAGGAAACAAAATATTATTCTTTCAAGGTTTGTTTTTATATAATTTTTCTCCCTTTAGCAAGTTGTAAATAACTTGGAGTTTATGGTCTTATGTATATCTTTCATCCTTATGTTGTTTATTTATTTTAGCTAATATAGTTGTTAAATTTATAATGCATTTTTAAAGGAGAGAACAAATATTCAGCTCTTTCCTTTTATTTATTCTTTCACAGACTGGAAGGCAAAAATAAAACTGATTAATAGGGAATTGAAACCCAAGATAAGTGACAAGATGACAAGGGAATACCTAGCTTCCTCAATGAATAAAGGTCACCAGGCCTGAATTAACTACACCCAAGGGTACAGAAAGAACTGGCTGATATAATTGCTGAATGACCTTTGAAAAAGCAATGAAAAAATGGAGAAGGGTTTCAGGAATGGAAACAAGCAAATATTGTCTTGATTGTTTGGTAATTAGAGTCAGAAGACATGGGTTCAAATACCGACTCTTACCCCTACATCCTGTGATCATGAGAAAACTTTTTAACCTCTGAGATCTCATTTCCTCATTGGTAAAATGCAATGACACCTGTGGCCCCCCACCATATCAAAGATTTATTGTGAGACTCAAATGAGATAGTGCGTGTAAAGAGATTTGAAAACTTTCAAGCAGTATAAAAATGACTTTCAAAAAAGAGAAGAGCATAGAGCCTTCAAATTGTAAACAATTGAGCTTCTTCTGGATTCTTGGTAAAAGTCAACAATATACCATGAAAACGATTGTGTGTAAGTGTTTAGAGAGGAAGGAAGAATCCCTAAGAACCAACATAACTTAATCAAAATGAAGTCATATCAGAAAGTAGCCTCTCAGCATGGTTAAGTGACGCAGTGAATAGAGCACCGGCCCTGGAGTCAAGAGGACCTGAGTTCAAACTGGCCTTAGACACTTGACATATTTACTATCCATGTGACTTTGGGTAAGTCACTTAATGCCAATTGCCCCCCAAAAAGCAAAAATAAAAAAACAAAACAAAAAAAGAAAGTAGACTACTTTCTCTATTATTCATAATAAAATAATTAACATTTCTATGATGGTTTAAAGTTTGTAAAACATATACATACATATACAGAGATACAAATATGCATGTATATGTATGAGATTTCATTTGTTCTTCACAACAACCCTATGATATGTTATCATTATTTTAATTTTACATGTGAGGAAACCTAAGGTCAGAGAGATTAGATGACTTGTCCAGGGTCATACAGTTAATGGATCTGAGCTGGGATTTAAACTCAGGTCTCCTTGACTCCCAAGTGTTACAGTCTATCAACTATATCACTCAATTGACTCTTATTTTCATATTCTCTCTCTCTCTCTCCCTCTCTCTCTCTCTCTCTCTCTCTCTCTCTCCTCTCTGTGTCTCCCAATAAGTGGAAATTGTAGAGGCAGATATAGACCCAAAAATGGAATAAATGTTTTTGATCACAGAAAATTTTCAAGTTGGATGACTACTTGTTGGGTATGTTGTGGAGGGGAATCTTTTCCAAGTATGAATTGCATTGACCTCTGAACTCTTTCCAAATTTCACCGTTTTATGGTTCTGTGCTATCACTTGGATATAAATAAAGTGTTATGGAAGTTAAGAAAAGGGCAATAATGCCTATGAAGAGAATGTCATGCCATGTTGGCACTAGGAATGTATAGTGGTTTCATTTTTATGCCTTCTTCCTGTCTTCCAGGTACGAGGTCTTATTTCTTCATATTTCTTCAACTGTCCAGTATGTTGTTTTTCTTGTAGAGGGCACTGAATATTTAATGAATTAGGTCTTTCTAAGGAAGAGGAAGAAGAAAGTTTTATGATAAGGTTCTTAAAATTGATACTCAATCTAATCAGCATAGCCATTTTGTCATATGCACTTTGTAAAGCTTAAAGCACTATATCAATCTTATTACTGTTATTATTGTTATGGCTGTTATTATTATTATATGACAATGCCCATTGAATCAGATTATAAGACATCATTTTTGTTGTGTAGTATTCTATGATACTAGAATTTTGCTATTTCAAATAATTCAATATAAGTGAGCCCTTGACTGAGCTATAGGAAGCTTTTTGTTGTTATAAGGAAAATTCCATCGTAATGATGTCCATCATAATGGGATTTAACCCGGATATGGGCACTTCCTACACATTTATGGGACCCAGATGAAATCATTAAGTGACTGAGAGCCTAACATCCCCTAAGGATGTCAGTCCATTAGCCTCTATAGAAAATGAAAAGGCCTCTTAAAGTTACCTGCTCAGAAAATCATCTTTTGTTATCAATATTGTTGGTTTTTACTTAAATGTCCCAAGTGTTCTAAGCTGGCAGTTTTCCATATTAAGACTGAACCATAAGACTCTAGTTCTTTGATCCCCTCTTAAAGTTCAGTAACAATTTAGATGCATAGACTTTCACACATAACTTCCACTTTAAAAATATGAAGAAATATTTTGATATGTGCCCAAAAGAAACTGTTGAGGGACTATTATAAAATACTATGCTGTTTATTTCCTGTGACAAGCCAGCCAGCTTGTACACTACATCTAAGATTAAATCTAGCAAACATACTAAATCTAGTGAATTTAATAAATAAAATGATAAAGGTCTTGCTGAATGCAGAAAACAACTGTGCAGGGAGTATGCACCATATTTTAAAATTAATGGACATGATCTTACCAAAGATTGGAGTGCGAGTTGTTAACCTTGGATTTGAATTAACTCTTTCCATCTTTTGTGTGACTGGCCTTTCATTATAGGAATAAAATTTAAGTAAATTATGTAAAAAAATCTGACAGTGGTTTCACATTAGTTGGAAGGTTTAGGCCTTTAATATGTCAATGATGGATAGCAACTGAAGGATGCAAAAATGTAACAAATCCCAAACCTCCAGAACCTTGGAAATAATGTGACTACCTAACAAAATGAAAACATGAGGCTTAAAGTTCTTCTGACTTGGAACTGTACTGTATACCCAGGCAGGGTCAACCACAACTAGATTATACAGGCCACAGTTTTCTAAAATAATCGGGTCCAAATTTTGCTGGAATACACCAAGGCAGCACTATGTAATAGAAAAGTTGCATTGGACTTGGAGTCAGAATGACCAGGATTCAAATTCTTCTTTAGACACTAGCAATGTAACCATTGACAAATCACTTAATCTACATGTGCTTTAGTTTCTCTCCTTCAGAGGGAGGGGGAAAGGAAAGGTAGAAGGGAAGGAGAGAAGAGGATTTCTAGGAACACTTTGCTGAAAATGTCTTAGTGATGGAGTAATGGGAGCTTAGTCATGCTGATACATGAGATGAATCAGGAGTTATAACCACAAAAGGAGAAAACTGGTCAGTGTGACTACGGTCATTATACTTGAGGTAGACTAATCTTCATGAGAGAGAACAAAATGTGAGTGGAAAAGGGACAGAATACTGAGCATGTCAGAAACAGAAGGAGTGAAGTAGAAGCCAGAAAAAAATGAGCAGGGCAGGAAACTTTGATATCCAGATAAGAAAGAGCCTTTCACCTTTTGGGGCAAAGGGGATATTTCCTGGCCAGGAGCAAAAGGGTCATGTATGATTAATATAAATTCATTACCTATGTAACCAGCAGGTGTTACTGAGAAGGATTGATTGAAAAACACTTTTGAATCCTTTCCTCAAAAAGGTAGCCCCTCTACATTTGGGAAGCACACAAATGGATAAATGAATTTTTTGCTTCTAGCATTTAGGAAGTGAAAAACTGGTTAATAAGGCAGTCTTAAAAATGGATCTGGCATTCTTTAGACCACTTGGATAAGGATGGAATGCACCTAAAATGACTGGTAAGATTTTGGGTAAGAAAAGACATGGGACGATTTGTGGAGAAGGGATGATAACTTTTCAATCATTCAACAACCAAGTATTTATTAAGCATCAATTGTATGTCAGGCACTGAACTAGTTGTTTGTGATACCAAAAAAAGTGTTATAGCAAATAGGTCACTATGAATGAAATATAGAGTGCATTAAGGGAAATGTGAAATAAGCCTGGGAAGATAGTCTGGACCTAGGATGTCATTTTAAATGACAAAAATAAGAAGATTCTAAAAGTAATACAGATCTTCTGGAGCCTTGGGGTCAAGTAAGTGGCATGTGCTTTAGGAAATCCGCTTTGGCAGTGGTGTGATTTGGGGAGAATGGACTTGAGATAGAGAAAGAAATTAAGAGGCTTTTACAATAGTCCAGGTGAGTGATGCAAAAGACCTAGTTGTGTGAAGGTAGTAGCTATGTGACTAGAACAGAAGGGAGCACTTGGGAGAGAGGAGGTGGGGGTTCTTAAATTTGATATAGAGGTGGTAGTGAGTGAGTCACAGGAAAGACTTGAGGGCAACTCTGAAGTTGAGAATTTGAATGACAGAAAGGATGGTAGAACCCTAGAAATAAGGACATTTTAAAAAGGGGGTGGGTTTAGAAAGAAATCATAAGTTCTGCTTAGTAGTGGTTATTTTTGGACTGGCTATTGGATATCTCATGAGGATGAAGTGTCCTATAGGCACCTGGTGATGTAGTCCCAGAATTCAGGAGACAAACTCCAACTAGCTATAGGGATCTGGGAAGCATCTTGTAAAGAGATGATGTGATCATTAAGGACAGAAGTAAAGAGGGTCCAAAACAGTCTTAAGGATAAACCATTAAGTATGCCCTAAGGGGATAGATATTGATGATGCGTCTATGAAGGATTGGTTAGACAAATAGGAACAAAACTATGAGAAAAAAGGATTGCAAAAACAGAGAGAAGTGAGTATCCAGATAGCCAAAAGTTTCAAATGCTGCAGAGAGGTACAGGATGAGGACTGAGGAAAGAACACTAGATTTGACAATGAAGAACTCATTGATGACTTTGGAAAGGCCAGTTCCAAATGAGTGGTGAAATCAAAAGCTAGACTGCAAGTGGTCAAAGAGATAAGAGAAAGTGGAAAGACCATAGATAACCTGCTTTAGTTTAGTTTTGTTGTTTAAATAGGAATTTGGTTATGAAGTGGAGGAGAGAGACAGGATAATAGCTTGAGCAGATGGCAGGGTCAACTGAAGCTTTGTTATTGTTTTGTTTTTAAGGATAAGGAATAATTGATTATGTTTGTAGGCTGTAGGGAATGGATCAGCAGATAGTAAGCTATTAAATATTAGAAAGAAAGAGGATGATTGGCTGAAGGAGACAGGAGTGTATGTACAGGAAGAGGGTTGACCATGTCAAAAATAAGGGTAGGTCACCTCTTATTCAGAGATAAAAGGTCAGGAGAAAAAAATGGAGAAGAATGACAAAGGATGATACACTAAGGGAGAAGAGAGATTTCACAGAAATGGTCCAGTAAAGTATCAGGTAAGTTTATCAGCTAAAAAGAATACGCCAATGGTGGTACGTACAAGTTTATCATTTGGGATAAGGATTAGGACTTGTTTGGTTTCTCTGAAAAAAAGCTAAATTGAAGAAATGTCAGGATATGAATTAAAGTTAAGACTTGAACATTAAAAAAAATAGAGTTTTGTTCGTTTGTGTGCGTTAAGTGTCTGCGGCTGGATACGAACTCAGGTCCTTCTGACTCCAGGGCCAGCACTCTACTCACTGCGCCACCTAGCCGCCACCCCTTTTTTTTTTTTTTTTTTGCTTTTTGGAGGGCACTTGGGGGTAAGTAACTTGCCCAAGGTCACACAGCTAGGTTTTTGTTTGTGCGTTAAGTGTCTGAGGACGGATCCGAACTCAGGTCCTTCTGACTCCAGGGCTGATGCTCTACTCACTGCACCACCTAGCCGCCCCTAAAGGAGATACGTTTTTTTTTTTTTTAAGCAATTGGGGTTAAGTAACTTGCTCAAGGTTACATGGCTAGTCATTATTTGTGTGTGGGTGCTCATTTTCTGAGGCCGGATTTGATCTTGCGTCATCCCAACTCCGAGGCCGGCGCTCTTACTCACTGCGCCACCTAGCCACCCCTTTAGGGCAATTGGGGTTAAGTAACTTGCCCAAGGTCACTCGGCTGGGTTTTTGTTTGTGTGGATTAAGTGTCTGCGGCCGGATCCGAACTCAGGTCCTTCTGATTCCAGGGCCGGCACTCTACTCACTGCGCCTATGGATTACACTACGGGGAACAGTGGTATATTTACCAGTCCAGCTCTGGGAAAACCATCTCCTACAAAATATCAAGGAAGACCAAACAATGTTCTTGACACTAATTTTTTTTGTGATGCAAACATATAAACTTGATTTTTTAAAAGACTGAATCTTAGCCTTTGTTTATATTGGGTAGAAAAACCTCATGATTACAGAGATAACAGTGGTAGTCACTGGCTGTGAAGTTGCCAGGAATTGCATATGTGAGGGGAAAATGAGTATAAAGATAGGTTGCAGAATTTCATTGGGCCAATTGACATCACATTGGAACTATGAGAATTAGTATGGGAAAAGAGCTACTTGGAATGCTTGCTCACACTAAAAGATGCCTCAACTTTTTTTTTTTAAATAAACAAACTTAATTTATAATGGAGTACAGATGCAATTGTAGGAAGATTCCCTGGTACTGGTTTTAAATATTTTGTAAACTGGGCATTCTGTAACACCTGTTGAGCTTGGTAACCTGTGAAAGTTGGTTATTTTCTGGGTAGATTTTCTTATATAGTATTGTCTTAAAAAATCAGATTGTCTCTTCTATATTGAAAGCATAATTTATGTTTTCTAATTTAAAAATTAATATTTTCATATAGATATTGTGCAATAAAAGCTGATGTAAGATGTGTGGTTTTTGCAAATGCTTTAACAGCTGATAAAATTTTACATTTGTAAAAATTAATATATTGTACTGGTACAAAATAGTTTTAAATTATATTTTAAAAAGTTCCAAAAAAATAGAGTTTGCTGGTAGTGGTGGCATGTGTCTGTAATTTCTACTAGCAGAAAAGCTGGGGAAGACCTATTAGCTAGGGTGGTGGAAGAGGGAACCAGGAAAGGCTTCATACAGAAAGCAGTATTGGAGCAGAGTTTTGAAGGAAATGAAGTAAGGGAGAGCGATCCATTTCAGGTTTCAAGACCAGCCAGTTCAAAGCCACAGAGGTGGGAAATATGCTATGAGATATGAAGAACAATGAAGAAAACTTTCTAATCATTATATCTATCCATCCAAAAGTGTAACGGGCTGCCTCGGGACTTCTAGTCACTGGGCATATTCAAGGAGACATGGGATGATCACTTATTGGCAATAAGCAGTGGGAATTCTTATTTCAGAATAGATGGGGTCAGTTATTTGGTGAATCCTCCTACAATGCAGTGATTCTATGATCCTCTAATAAGAGTTTTCATTTGTTTGACCTTTAAGGCTTAAAAAGCACTCCTTTCATGCTCACAACAATCCTATGAGTTAGGAAGGAGGACTTGAAGCAAGATCCTGAATAGAAGGGGGGAAATGAATTGGTAAAAGAACAGAGTTGGGGAAGCACTTGATTGCTAAGCTCCCTGAAGAGAGAGGAAAGAATGGGGAGTTTGGGAATAGTTGGAGGATCATATAGAATTTACTTTAAAAGTTAATCTGAAGGGTGGCTAGGTGGCACAGTGAATAGAGCACCAGCCAAGGAGTTAGGAGGACCTGAAGTCAAATCCAACCTCAGACACTTTACCCAAAAACTAGCCATGTGACCTTGGACAAGTCACTTAACCCCAACTGCCCTACCTTTGCCCCTCCTAACTTTTTTGTTAATCTGAGTTTTTAGACTTTTTCAGAGAGAAAGATATCCTTAGGATACGTAAAAGGAACAATGGAAGCCATCCACAGTTTCAAAATAAAATAAAAAAACCTCATCTTTCTTAGATACTAAGGTAAAGCTGAAATTGTGGTGTTATGAATATGCCCAACACCAAGACAGATCTCAGTCCCTCCATGCCTTCTTTTCTTGAAAGTTGCTTGTGTGTGGTAAAGGAATCTCTTGGCAATTCTTCAACATGTTGCCTAAATTTTGGGATTTTGCAGGAGGTTCTTTTTCCTGACTCAAAACACTTCTGTTTTACAATCCATGTTTTTTTGCAAATTTTCTTAGAAATAAAATATGCATTAATAGGTGAGTATCCTATTTGACTGGTGTGAGTGAGAACAGTCTGTTTCATTTCTTGAAGGGACATAACCTTGTTTCCCGAACTTGGAAAATAAATTAGGCCTAGGAAGAGAGCTTCAACACATCTAAGTGAGATTCAGGGGAGGCAGATGGGATGATAGAGAAAAAGTTCACAAGATAAAAGGGTGACTTCACACTCACATTTTGCCTTCATCTTTTTGCTCTCCTTAATCACCCTAGCAGAACTCTGGCTGCTTTCGGGAAACTTTAAGAAACACCATATGTTCCCAGCAGCCCTATGAAACTGCTCTGTACTTTTATCAGATCTCTCCTTCCATTGCTGCTGAATGGCTGGAAATCGAAGGCTGTGTTATTCAGATGCCTCCAGATGCCCTCATGACACAATTGTGACATCACAGTTTCTTGTTAACGAAACTACTTGTGAAGTAACAAGAATTAATATTAAAGAAGTGTAATATTAAAGTTGAGAAGAAAACTGATACAATAATACATATATGTATAAATACACATAATACATATTTATATTTATGTATAGATATATGCACACATAAGATTTTTTATACTATTAGAGCTTAAAACTGTACTCTGTATATATATGTATATACATACATGTATATTAATCTAATTATATATGCATATATAAAAATTTTGCTAATAGGCAGAAATGGATTGGTTATAATTTTTATCACTAGATGTAATATACAAACTAAGGGAGAACTAAGGACCCAGGAGCTAGTCCTTGAAGACTAGAAAGAAAAAGCTGGTGATTAGCTGGAGTGTATGGATTGTTTGGCATCAAGAATATAGGTAGAAGGCTTGGTCTTCAGGAGAAGGGTAGGCCACCTCTTTATTAGAGATAAGAGTAGAAGAAAACATAATGGGGAATGATGAGAAAGGATTATGAGAGATAGACTTAAGGAGAAGATCAGCTTACAAAAATGGTCTCTATTTTTCTCAGATCCATTTGAATAGTTGAGTAATAAATAATATCAAAATGGACAGAAAACCTTAAAGGAAAATCCTGGTAGTCTTGTTTTGTTTAAAAAACAAAAACAAAAACACTTTAGCTTTTCAGGATAGTTAGGTCACAGAATCATCCATTTAATTTCAGAATATATATATATATATATATATATACTGTACTTATATGCATCCATAATGTAGCATTATAATTGGAGAATGGTGAATGTCTATGAGAGTTCTTTAATTGAATTTCTATAAGTTATAAGACCATGAGTTTTAGATGAGATGACTCTCTTTATTGGGGGATGGAATTTTTGTGCAAATCTAAAGAAGTTTTGGAAATGAAGCACCATTGAAAATATCATGAAAGAGAGGCATGAGGAAGTGAGTTTCTTATGTAGCTAAAGCTGAGGATAATTGAGGAACAGTCATGCATGGGTATACAAATAATGTCAAGCTCTCCAGAGAAAGAAGAGCAGCGTGCTGTTGGGCCAACTGAAGTATTGGCCAGAGGATGTAGATGAAGTGTATAAAGTCACATAGAATAAGGTACAGGTGAATAACGCTCAGCATTGTTGGAGGGAATATCCAGAAAGGTCCGTTAAGGTATAAAAAAATCACAGAACTGCTTGCTATTTTAAAACTCCATCTGTTTAATACCATTATTCCCCAGAGTATGCTACATGGTTGTAACTCATGGAAGACCACTGTCTCAGATTTAAAATTACAAGTGACTTGACATGTAATGGGAAGATATGTGGTAGCAATAAGTAGGCTGCAGCAAATTCTTAAGTGACTTATATTTGAGAAGTGGCATATAAGACATCATGAAGGGCACATATATCAGAAGAGGAGGTGGGCTGGTTAGGCATTCAGGACCAATAAAAGATGGATACCTTGAGTGTTTCATTGACCAATACCCTTGGAGGTATTCAAATAACTCCAGGAAATAAATAGTAGTATGGTATAAGAGAAATCAGGATGGATTTGGCATCATATATCTATAGCTAAAAGTGATTTTTCAAGATCATGTAGGCTGGGGGTGGCTAGGTGGTGCAGTGAGTAGAGCGTCGGCCCTGGAGTCAGGAGGACCTGAGTTCAGATCCAGCCTCAGACATAACACACACACAAACAAAAACCTAGCCGTGTGACTTTGGCCAAGTTACTTAACCCCAATTGCCCTCAAAAAAAAAAAAAAAGATCATGTAGGCCAATTCCTTCCCTTTATAGGTTAAGAAACTGAGGCTAACAGATCACACAGGTAGTAAGTGGATGAGATTTGAATTAAGGTCCCCTGGTCAACCATCTTTCTACTCCATCATAGTTGAACCTTCATCTTCTACTATTTATTTCATGTATGACCCTGAACAAGTCACTTTCCTTCATCTGTAAAATGATGATGTGCGTGTGACTCGATGCCCCCTCCTCTGAAACTGCCCCCCCTCTACTCTGTATATATCTTGCATGGACCTAATTATAGGTTGTCTCTCCCCATTGGGGCAGGGGTCAATTTTTTGCTTATCTTTGTATCACAAACAGTGTCTGCAGGTAACAAAAGCTTGTTGACTGATTATCTGGATCTTGTTTTCATCATTTGAACTTGGACTAGATGGTCTCTGATGTTCCTTCCAGCTCTAAATAGAGGATTCTATGAACTTACGATTCGAAGACTTGGGGAGGTAAAGCCATGTGATCTCACAGTAAATGAGCAGCAAATGTAGAGCTGGAATTTATATCTCCCAACCCCACTCAGTCAATAAACATTTACTGAGCACTTGTTATATGCTTAGTGCCAGGATACAATTAAGGTAAATGCCTTCAAGGAGCTCAGATTTTAATGGAGAAGATCACAGGTAAATAATTGGGTATATACAGAGTAGATGAAAAACGATCTCAAATAGAAGTGACTAGTAGTGTATATGGAGGGTGGGCACACCAATATTCTTCCCAAGATTCTTCTCTTATTCAAATAAATCTAGGATTGATCTGGGGTTATATAACTGGGCACAGCTGTGTGGTAGAGCAGGAGACTTGACGTTCTTTTGAGAAATCTCCCCAACTGGAAACTATTCAAGTCTGTTGTTATTCAAGAAGGCTTTCCAGGACCTGACTCACTATGATGAGAGGATCCAAGGTGTTTGAAAATGCTTTTATAGTGTTGGCTGGGATGCATAATTGATGCCTTCAAGCTTTAGTAGCTCATTCACATAGATGTTTATGAAGATGACAGATGAGAGCTAACATCGACATGAGCCTGGGATGGGTTGAGTCTGATAGTCCTTTATTTACTTCATACATATTTGCCTCAGTATCTCTCTTTTGCTAAACTGTTTTTTGCAAAGATTATCTTTCGTATCATTCATCAATATTGTATGGAAGTGTTTCTTCCCTTTTCATGGTTTCCTTGGTGTATTCATCTTTCAGGGTGATATGTCTCTGATGATTTCCTTAAAATCTTCTGATTCTTGTTATGCTGAGATTCAGTTTGGATTTGCTACTCTGGTTTTGTCCTTCTCTCTGCTTAAAAACAATCTTATCTTCCTCTGACCCTGAACAGCATTTTGTTTGTGCTATGGTATATAGGAAAGAGTGCTATACTTGGAACCAGGACAGTCCTGGATTCAAATCCCTCATCCCACAGTAACTAGTCGTGTGACATGGGCATATCTCTTAATTCTTTGAGCCTCAGCTTCCTCATCTATAAAATGAGGATAATTAGCACTCCTACTTCACCAGGTTGTTGTGAATGCCAAATAAGTTCATATATGTTTATATCATTTTGAGATTTATAATGCTCTTTATGTATGTGATCTTATTTGCTCTCTCTCTCGATATACTATGTGTATGTCTGTCTCTCTGTACTATATATAATATATGTATACACACATATGCACATATGCACTATTTTTAGTCCCTCTCATATATACTTTAATTTTCTATTCAGTTGTAGCATGGTATAATAGCAAAGTATGGGATTTGGGATTGGAAGACCTAAAGTGGAATTCCAGCTTGGTGCTTATCTATGTGACCTTGGTCAGATCATTTTCCTTCTGAGTCTCAATTACTTATCTATACAAGAAAGAAGTTGGATCATATGACTTCTAAATTTCCTTCTCATTCTAGATCTATAATCCCTTCAGTTTCTCTGTGTTATATGCAGCCTATTAGTCTATACATTCTATTGCAATAAGAAGTGATTTATTTTATCTTTATGTCTTTGCCAGCATAGCAGAATATTTTGCACATAGTAGGCACTGAATAACTGTTTAGGAAATAGAATTTATTTTTTTATAAAATGTCATCCTTTAGGGGTTGCTAGGTGGCACAGTGAGTAGAGCAGTGGACTTGGAGTCAGGAGGACCTGAGTTCAAATCCAACCTCAGACACTTAACACTTACTAGCTGTATGACATTGGGCTTAACACCAATTTCCCTGACTTCTGCCCTCCAAAAAAAGGTCATCCTTTAAATTGTTACTTTTTTTCCTATTCAGAGCCACAAATATCTATTATGCATTTCCTGTCATGTATCCCTTCTCCCTTTCCTCCATGTTGATATACATATTGGTTAACTTTTTAATTACAGTATTCAGATTGGGGTCTCATTTAGGGGAATATGCATAAATCTGAGTCTATCATTGTCTGGTCTGTCAAAATACATTAACTTCCTTTATAGGGTTTCCTTATACAGCCTTTCATGCTCAGTCTTGTACCATGTTATTGTGAGCATAATGTAATCTATAAAAACAGACATATCCATAAACACATGTGGCATTTGATGAAGATGTCATTTTATTCTTCATTAGAGAGTCCCAAGAGCATTTCCTTATTTCCTAGACCTGCTCTTCACACCCCCTTTTTTCTTCTGAGGATGCCAAAGGACCTTTTTCCTTATGAATTGGCTGACATTTCATCTCTGGGTTCTCAGGGATGTTGGCCATTGTTCTTGATAGTTTGTAAAAAGCTTTGATTTGACCGTGGGGTCTTCCTGGATGTCACACCTGCCAAAGTCAATGAGTTTTCCCAGCAGGCACAGAAAACGGTATTTGTTTTATGTCCTGGTTTGTAGCCTTAATGGCTCTCCTTGAACAAAGTTTCTCCCACACCTATGCTAAAAGCTATCTTAAAGTCTGACAGATGTGACCATGGAGGTAACTTTGTTTGGCAATCTGCTGAGTACCAGCATTGAATGAGGCATAAAACAAAGAAACATATGTTTGACAAAGGTGTTCACCAGTGTCATGAAGGATGTTCAGGGCAGAGACTAAATAGGAGGATTCTCAACTGATGGTGAGATTCTGCAAGTGATTCTATTTCCTTTATATTCACTTCATTTAATTCAACTCAAACATTTTAACCAAGTGGGATTAGTGGATAGAATACTGCTGTTAGAGCCAGAAAGACTGGGATCCAATCTTACCTTAAATATTGAATAGCTATGTGACCCCAGGAAAATCACAACCTTTCTCTGCCTCAGTTACTTCATCTGTAAAATTAAGAAGTTGGATTGTATGGACTTTAATGCCCCTCCCAGTTCAAAATCTTTGATTCTATCATTGATCCAACATTAGACACTGTGCTAGATGCTAGGGATATGAAAATAATAATAAAATGCTCTCCATTTCTTCAAGGAATTTATACTCACTTGGAGAGAATTTAACATGCACACAGATGAGTATAGTAAAAAGAAAATTAAAAAAGGGAAAACTCTTCTTCCTGAATTCAAATCTGACTTCAGGATCACACAACTACCCCGGGCAAGTCACTTATCCCTCAGTTTCCTCATCTGTAAAATAAGCAGGAGATGGAAATGGCAAGAAAACCCAAATAGCGTCATGAAGAGTTAGGGCTGAAATGATTGAACAAACACAAATGGGTCTCCAAGCTAACAGCTTGGAAGGGTGAAGGCTTCATTAGACAATGAGTTTTACCTAATCCTTGAAGGAAGACAAGAATTCTGAGATAGGGGTTCATTTAAATCCAAGCCAAGTCAAATCATCTACTCATATGTGTGAATAGACTATAGGAGACTGGCTTATTGTCTGGTGACTACAATACTAATTTATTTGGTAGAGGTAGACTTAAGTTGCTTCCCTAACAAGGTACTATAATGCCTATATTTTCTGAGCTGATTGTTAAATTTTCAGTATGAACAACTACACCTTGGAAATGAGTAAACACTCCGAATCAAGACTTGACTTATTCTTTCAATTTATCTAGATTAAGAAAGTGATGGCGTGGGGGTGGCTAGGTGGCACAGTGAATAGGCCCTGGAGTCAGGAGGACCTGAGTTCAGATCTGGCCTCAGACACTTAAACACAAAAACTACCCATCTGACCTTGGGCAAGTCACTTGACCTCAATTGCCCTACTTTCCCCCTCCAAAAAGCAAAAAAAAAGTGGTGGAGAAAACAATAATGCAGATTAAATTTGACAGCAAATTTTCTTTCTCCAAGGGTCCACTTCTGAAATATTTTTCAGTACGTAAAAGAATTTCTGTATTCACAAGAAGTGATCAAAAATCTAGAGGAGAGTTATAACATTAACTTTTGCCACCAGAAGATTTATTGAACTTGGACAATTTTCATCTGGGTTTCTTGAAGAAAAGAGAGCACTACATTATCTAGGCCAGGGCTTCTTAACTTGGACTCCACTGATGCCCAAGAGATCTGTGGATAGATTTCAAGAAAGTCGTGCATTTAGATGGAGAAAAATGTCTTCATTTTCACTACCTCTCTCTGCCTCAGTTTATATTCATTGCTTTTTTAGTCCTATATATTTTCTTTTATTCATTTAAAAATTTTCTTCTGATAAGAGGACCATTTGTTGTTATTAAATCATTTCAGTCCTAACTCTTCATGACCCTATTTGGCTTTTCTTGCCATTTCCTTCTCCAGTTCATTTTGCAGATGAGGAAACTGAGGCAAACAGGGGTAAGTGACTTGCCCGAGCTAGCTGTGTGACCCCGAGGCCAGATTTGAATTCAGGAAGATGAGTTTTCCTGACTCTAGGCCTAGTATTCTATGCACCATACCACCTAACTGCCCTAAGAGAACCATAGGCTTCATCAAATTGGCCAAGGTGCCCATGACACATAAAAGGCTAAGAAGACTGTTCTAGGTCAAGATTCTCAAACCAAAAAAAAGCATCCCTGTCACTTATTCCTTAATATAATTATAGCACTATTCAACTAAGTTTTTCTAGGTCAAAAATTATCCTGCAAAAGATGTAGAGAGCTTGCCATTTTAAAGTAAAACACATATGGTCTTTCAAATGATGATTGAATCTTTAACAAACAGAAGATGAAATGTTGGAGTATTTGAAATAGACTGAATTCATGATCATGAGATACAGCAGGATGGAGGGGGAAGAAAGGTAGAGTTAAAGGCAGAGAATCCAGTTCCCTACCTCTGCTATTGACTGCCTACATGATCATGGGCAAGGCACTTATCCTCATGTCTGCAAAATGAGGGCAGAAAGGTGAAACATGTGTTTTTATTATCTAAATCTATGATCCCATCATGCTATGTGCTACCAAAAGTGTCAATGTGACACCAAAGAAATAACTTATACATGCAAAAGATCTGACTCAGTGGGTAGCTGGCTATATGTACATTTCTGCATGTGCAGGGGAGAGAGACCCATTGCAGAATCCCAGATTAGTATCAAAAGTTCATCCTACTGAACTTGTTTTTGAACAAGAATCCTCTCTTCAGTATGTTTAGTAAAGGGTCATTCAATCTTTGCTTGGGGACCCCCCAAAAGAAATAGAACCCCCCATGACTTTTTGACTTTGGGACAGTCATATTATTTTAGTAGGGTATTTCCCTTTATATTGAGCCTGAAAGTACTGGATTGCAGCTCCTGTCCATTAGCCCTAGTTAGGACTCTGGGGAAAAGAAACAAATCTCCCTGTTTCTCATACTAGCATTTTGATTACTTGAAAATAGCTACTAGTTCTCTCCCTGAATCTTCTTTTCTCCAGGCTATGGTACCATAGTACCTTCAACTTATCCCCATACAATTTGATCTTGAGGCCCTTTGTCACTCTAGCTATACTTCTCTGGACACTCTCTAGCTTTTCAATGGCCCTCCTAAAATGTGGTGCCCAGAAATGAACACAGTGCTCTGGATCTGATCAGCCCTTGGAAAATATATAGGCCTTAATCTTTGAAAGGAATGTTGAGTGGTTGAGTTCTAGGCACTCTAACAGGTCATTGTTCAAAATGGGTCTCGCTCTAGGGACCTCTTAAGGTCCTTTAAATCACAAATGTGGAGGGTCAGGTCCTGTATTATATAAAAGCATTATACATAATCTTTTGGCGGGGGGGTGTCTGGAAGAGCCTCACAGCCTTAGCTTTGTCCTTAAGGATTCCATTCTGACTATTGAGAGCTTGTGGGATCGGGAGTATGTGGATGGACAACAGCAGTCTGTCCTTATCTGCCCTCCTTCTGGTATTTAATCACTGTGTGGAAAGTCTACAGGGACTCTTTTGCCTAAGGACTTATACTTCAAAAAGCTGACAACTTGGGGTGGGTGATTTTTCACCTCATAGAAGGGCATCCTAGGGTTGAATACAAATGAATTTTTGTCAAGAGCTGGATGATTCATTCCATTTTTGTTCAACTAGGAAATAAAAAGACAAATGATCAGAGATCAGAAGATCATGGTTCTTGGGAACCGTGGTCTTACCAAGATTAAAAATAATTTCTTCAATTTATAGTTTGGGGACTCATTTTCATTTCTAGAAGTGGGAAAAGAAGAAAAAAACTATGGTCTTCCCCATGAGAAAGCTGCTATTTAGTTAGGGAGGCAGTACCAACCAGCTAAAGAATAAGACAAGACAATATAACCAGGGGCTTGACGGTGGTAAACTTTACATGCTCTGGACATTCAGAGTTATTTGGACTAACATGGTCAGAGAAGATTTTGTGGAGGCAGTGCAGCTTATTGGTAAATGCACTGGTCTTAGAGCCACAAAGATCTGAGTTTGAATCCTGCCTCAGACACTTAGTCACTTAACCTGAGCCCATTTCTTTATCTGTAAAATGGATCTAATAATAAGATCTAGATAATAAATCACATATTGCATGTAAGTTGCCTTGCAAATTTTAAAGTACTATGAGGTTCTAGAGTAGTTAGTTGCCACCATAGTACATATACAGAGTACTAGGCCAGGCATCAGGAAAATCTGAGTTGAAGTCTAGCCTAGGACTAACTGTGGGACTCTGAGCAAGTCACTGAATTTCCCAAACTTTAAAACAGAGATAACAAGAGCACCGAGCTTCCAAGTAGGGAGGATCAAATGAGATAATATTTATAAAGCCCCTATACGGTGCCTGGCGCATAGTAGTCACTATATATAGATGATAGCTATTGTTGTTGTCATTAATAGTAGCTGTTGTAGTTTTAGTCGTCATCATTGTAGTGGTGGTGGTGGTAGTAGTAGTAGTAGTAGTAGTAGTAGTAGTAGTAGTAGTAGTAGTAGTAGTAGTAGTAGTAATATTTAGTTGTAGTGGCTAGTAATAGAAGAAGTAGCTCTTTAGTTTTATTTTTTTTTCAAACTGGAGCCAAGTGTCACAAACTATGCCTAAAGCAAGAGATGTTTCAACAAGCATTTATTAAGAGCTTATTATGTGTCAAGCACTGCACTAAGCTCTGGGAATACAAATGATAGCAGAAAGAAAGCTAGCCCCTGCCTCCAAGAAGCTTTCATTTTAATAGGGGAAGACATCACATAAAAGGGAGCTGAAAGGAGTTGCAGGTAGGTGGGTGGAGGCCCAGAAGTAATGGTAACTAGTGCCTATGTATTGTAGAGACAATCCAGTATACTCAAGAGTATGGCCTGGAGAGGAAGAAAGTCATGACTGGTCTGGGTCTCCTCTTTAAAGTAGAGATTCTGGGAGAAGATAGATAAGCAGAGCGAGAGGCCAAAGTGCAGGTGGCCACTTCCAATAGGTGAAGTCCAAGGATAGAGGGAACTTCCAAGGTGAAGAGGCTTCCCAGGAACTTGTAAAGAAAATATGGGAGAGTAAAGAATAAAACCTGGAAAAAATGAGTGCATTGTATGAATCATAGCCTTCCTCATTTGGATAGCTGGTTAAAATACCACTCTGTGGTCAAGGGGGCAGGAGGGAGAGATGTCAGGACTGGAGTGTGCTGATACAATAAGAAAATGTAAGAATGTACCCCTGCCTAACATCGGTGGCTTCCTATTTTAACTAATCATTCTTGCTAATTAGGTGCTAAATTCTATCGTTTATACATTGTTGAAGGACTCTAAATACTGTCAGTCCCCTGTAAATTAAACATCCTCTAAATTCAACACCCTGGGACTAAGTCCTGGTTACCCCACAGGAGTCACACTTCTATCTAGCACAGCAATGAGCGGAGCATAAGCACTCAATTAATATCTGTTGATTTGACATTCCCCCCAAAGGGAACATTTTTGTACCAGCTTCCTAAATAGCTTTCTTGTGTCATCCTCAAAAAGAGTGATCTTTTAGAAGTGCTGTTTAACTATTTGCAAATGGATGGTCAAAGTTGGAATATACTTTTTCTCTTTAATATACTTGCTCAAAAATAGAATAGTTTCTATTTCTGCAACAACCCTTGCCTTTGTTTACTAGCAAATATATCATGGGAGCTAACTGAGTGAATGAACTCTATGGTCACTGGGTCTCCTTCTGACCATTTTCAAAAGCAAGTCAACAGACATTTACTAAGTACCTACATTTATTAAATTCCAAGCATTGTGCTATGGTTTGAGGATACAAAGAAAGTAAAAAATCAGTTTCTGCTCTGAAGGAGCTCATAGTCCAATGGGGAAGACAACATGCAACACCTATGTACAAACAAAATACATATAATATAAAAATGAATAACTTTTAAGAGTTTGTGAAGGAATAATAATTATTTATGGTATGCGAGACCTTGGAATCAAGATCAATTTTCCAGCCTCATTATATGTTCTTTTGAATCTTAGACTGATGCACACATCTAACAGCTTTTCAGAGCACTACCCTAAGAATCATGGAGCTTCAGGTGTGCTCTTCATTTCTACCAAACAAGTCCTTACTAAGTATCCCTACATGTCAGGCATTGTGCTAGATGTGGGGATTTCATTTATAAAGACTGAAACAATTGGGGTGGCTAGGTGGCACATAGAGCACCAGCCCTGGAGTCAGGAGAACCTGAGTTCAAATCCAACCTCAGACACTTAACACAAAACTAGCCATGTGACCTTGGGCAAGTCACTTAAGCCCAATTGCCCTGCCTTCCCCTTTCAAAAAGAAAAAAAAAAGAGTGAAACAAAACCTACTCTCAAGGAGTTAACATTCAGTCAAACAAGAAAATAATTACACATTTAAGTATATGCAGATTAAATATAAAAATAATATAATAAATAAATGCATAAATACAAATCAGTGAGATACAAGCTAGTTAAAGAGACAGTGCACTAGCAGTTGGGAAAAGGAGCAGGAAAGGTTTCCTATCAAAGGTACTATTGAAGTAGTGTCTTGATGGAAGAGAAGGAATCTATGAGGCAATGAGGCAAAGTTGAAGAGGGACTGCTTTCTAGGTGTGGGATATGGCCACTGCAAATACACAAGAATGGGAGATGTTCCCCAATTGATAAATGGTCAAAGGATATGAATAGGAAGTTTTCAGAGAAAGAAATTAAAGATATCTATAAGCATGTGAAGAAATGTTCTAAATCACTATTAATTAGAGAAATGCAAATCAAAACAACTCTGAGATACCACATCTCTCCAGTCAGATTGGCTAAGATGACAAAACAAGAAAGTGACAAATGCTGGAGAGGATGTGGACAAATTGGAACACTAATACATTGCTGGTGGAGTTGTGAACTTATCCAACTATTCTGGAGAGCAATCTGGAATTATGCCCAAAGGATTATAAATAATTTCATACCCTTTGACCCAACAATACCACTTCTAGGGTTATATCCCAAAGAGATCATAGAAGTGGGAGGAAGACCCATATGTACAAAAATATTTTTAGCAGCCCTTTTTGTGGTTGCAAAGAATTGGAAACTAAAGGGGTGCCCATCAATTGGGGAATGGCTAAACAAGTTGTGGTATATGAATGTAATGGAATTTTATTGTGCTATAAGAAACGAGGAGATGACGGATTTCATAATTACCTGGAGAGACTTATACAAACTGATGCTGAGCGAGAAGAGCAGAATCAGAAGAAATTTGTATACAATCACAGACATACCATATCTGTGATGACCAACTATGACAGACTGGACTCTTCTCAGCAATGCAGTGATATAAGTTAATCCCGAATGGCTCAAGAAAGTAAGAAATGCGCCATCCAGAGATATAACTAGAAAGAACTGAGCCTGAATCCTGATGGAAGCAAACAAAATGATCTTTTTCTTTTCATTGTTTGGTTTTATTTCTTCTTTACCATTTTTCATCCCGCCTAGTACAATATGCCTTTGTAATTGGAACAATGTCTAATATGAATGCATTTGCAGACCCTATACTGTACTATATGCTGTCATGAGGGGAGAGGGGAGGGAAGTAAAGGAAATTTGAAAACCAAGGAACTATGGAATTGAATCTTGTTAACTGAAACTAAACTAATAAATTAATTAAAAAAAAAAAAAGAATGGGAGATGTAACACCATTTTCCCTTCTGATAGGTGTGTTCTCTGAGAAAATCTCCTTAGTCAGATTTCATCAAATGAATTGGGGAAAATTGAAGGTTTGGAGAAACAAAAAGAAAGCAAACTTTTTTTTCAAAAATTTGACCTCTCAGAAATTATATTTTTCATTTTTCCAAAGTGAAGCTAAATGAAACTAGATTTATTCATGTTGGAACACACACACATATATAAACACATCTAGTGTGTGTCTGCTCTACCCTAAAGGAGAGAAGAATGCACTTATTTTCCATTACCAAAATGGAAAAGGGACCTAGACTCTCAAAATTTTCCAACAGGCAGAAGTAGGGCAGTCTTTTGCTAAAAAGAAAAACATTTTGTACAGCACACTCTGCTTAGGAACATAAACTCTCAACTTACTCTTTTTAATGCTCTGCTGTTCAAAAAGTCTGAGATCCTTCTGTAAACATACGCTTTCCTGTTTTGCCCCTCTGCCTCTTCAGATTTTGCTTCTGTGTTCTTCTTAGACAAGAGTGCTGCTGTCAAATTTTCTCCTGTTTATTTCCTGGATCTTCTCTCATCAACTAAAAAGAAGTCTTTCTCTCCCACATGGGGTGAAAAAGACTTCAAATGTTAATCCATTACTACTGTTCTCCACCACTGGTTCTTTCATATAGGTCTATCCATCTGTTTCTCTTCCCAGGCCACCAGCATTTCAAAGCGGCAGGTTTGTGGATTCACTAAGGATAACCCTTTAAGTGCTCATTGCAAATAGTGATGATATTGATATGCCACCATTAAAGTTTGCAAAACATTTTGCATACTTGTTTCATGTGACTCTCACATCAATCCTATTATGACCTTTATGTTAAAGAGAGAAAACTGATCCAGTGAGGATAAAATTAGCTTGGATACCACAGCTAGTGCACAAGGAAAGACATGAACCCAGACCTTCCTGACTTCAAGCCCAGGACTCTAACCATTATACTATGTTGCTTCTTATGAAGATGAACAAATGTTTTATATAGTTGCTTCAGATCAATTAGAAATTCATCGAATTTGTAATTTATAGTATTGAAGTATATACTAATCTCCTTTCTCTATCATTGGAGGACACAAAATACTGCCAGTGAGAACCTCCAAGAACATTTTCTTCTTTTTAATTTTTAGCATGAATATCTGAATTTTTAAAAGTGTACAACAATTTTTAGGAAAAAAAAGCAACAGCAAAAAAAAAAAATAACAACTCAGTAACAAAATCCCTGACCAAATGGATTCAGTATAAGATTCATGAATTGTATGATTGCAAAAACAGATTGACAAAAAGGGGTATTATACTCAGAGACAAAGCCTACCTATGGACCTATAAAGTCCATTACAAGCTGAGCTTTCAGCATTCCCAAAGGCAAATGATGCCTGGGAATTATTCTTAGATCGAAATCTCCCTTAAATAATTCAGATTAGCTGCTTTTAGAGAGATGTTGCTCTGTTCTCAAGTATTAATTTTTGATGCTTCTCATTGTATTTCTGAGTGTCATGTTGTGACACAAGAATGCTGTGTTCAGCCATGTCAGATTGTGACCCACCATCCTCCCCCCCAATTATCTCTTTTTTGGGGGGGGAGGGTCCTAGCACTGATTTCATAGGGGTAGAGAGATCCTAGTATGGAAAAGCTCTCCACTAATGCAAAGCAGCAATTTAATGCCTAGGACCTCTAGTATAAGCAAGAGGTAGTCTTGAACCCTTGTCTTCCGAATAGTAAAATTGATATACTCTAGGTGGCTTCTCTTGGATGCACCCTTTCTTTATTAAATGATAATATCAATAATACAATTATCAAATGTGATAGTATTTCTCAATATTTAGCATAGTGCCTGGTACGTGTTACTATATAAATGATTATTTCCTTCCCTTTCCTATTGTTTAACATATTTCAATAATTACACATCATTCTTATTTTAATAAGGTACATATTATTCATAAATATTACATGTAAAAATGAGGCATTATGCTAGTTATTTATTGGTAATAAAAAACTGGAAACTAAGTAGGTATCCATTGAGCAGAGAATGACTGAACAATATGAAAATATCTTAATATAATGACTTTCATTGTAATAAAAATAAATATGAATATGTCAGAAACCTGGAAAGATATTTATAAATTGATAGAGAGGAAAGTAAACATAGTCGAGAAACAATTTACAAAATGACTATAATGACGTAAAGAAAAGCAAGAGTAAAAGACATCAGAATTTAGGTCTATATGATGATGGGTCTTGACTAGAAGGGAGTGATAAAAAATATATTTCTTCTCTCACTGAAGAGGTGGTGGTCTACAGGTGCAGAATGAGGCATGTACTATAAAACACAATCAAAATAGAAGGTTTTTTTTGTTTGTTTTTGCTTAACCATTATTCTTTGGTACAAGTAAGAGTTCTACCAGGAGAGTGGTATTGTGAAATGATAGCAGTGCTTACAAACTCTTCAACAAAATGTTAAAAAAAAAGAAATAAAATACATTTGCTCTAAAACTCAAGAAATCAGCTATGCTGAATTGATACCCCATGCATATTCTAAAATAAACCTATTCTCTTATATAATCTAGCTAATGCTTGCATCTTAAAAAGGTACTAAAGTACAGTAGTACAAAAGGTCATTTCCATTCAATAAAACCACATGCTATTTCAAAGAAAAAGTAAAATAAAATAGTGTTTGCCCTATTAAAAATAGTTTTGCAAATACCTACAAGTTTCAAACTTAAATCTCTTGATGAGTGCAAGCCCCTTATGGTTCAGAAAGTAGTCCAAATTAAGAAAACATGAAGCCAGTATGTTAAATTAACAAAATATATGTCAGCTATATCATTATGGCAAGGAAGAAAAGCAACATACATTAATCCAACAACTCATTGACATTATTTTCCAAAAACAATGTTTCTGGAGCTCTCAATAGAGTATGTTGTTATGCTTGGTAGTTTTACAACACACTTCTCTGGATATCATAGGTGTATAGAGAACTTTCAGTTACTTACTGTAACACTTGCTAGCTATGACAACCTGGGAAAGTCGCTTACCTCATTCTCTAAGCAAATGAGTTTAAGTTCCAAAGAGAGTGCTGACTTTCATTAGCAGAGGGAGTTTCCTCATCTGACTATACTATTTAAATCATGGGTCCGGGCCCTATCCCTATTTCATGAAGTCAGTCAATAAGTATTTATTAAACACTTCTTTTTTTTTTTTAAATTAATTTATTAGTTTAGTTTCAGTTGACAAGATTCAATTCCATAGTTCCTTGATTTTCAAATTTCCTTTACTTCCCTCCCCCCTCCCCTCATGACATCATATAGTACAGTATAGGGTCTGCAAATGCATTCATATTAAACATTATTCCAATTACAAAGGCATATTGTACTAGGTGGGATGAAAGATGGTAAGGAAGAAGTACAACCAAACAATGAGAAGAACAAGATCATTTAGTTTGCTTCCATCAGGATTCAGGCTCAGTTCTTTCTAGTTATATCTCTGGATGGCACATTTCTCACTTTCTTGAGTCATTCGGGATTAACTTATATCACTGCATTGCTGAAAAGAGTCCAGTCTGTCATAGTTGGTCATCACAGATATGGTATGTCTGTGATTGTATACAAATTTCTTCTGATTCTACTCTTCTCGCTCAGCATCAGTTTGTATAAGTCTCTCCAGGTAATTATGAAATCCGTCACCTCCTCGTTTCTTATAGCACAATAAAATTCCATTACATTCATATACCACAACTTGTTTAGCCATTCCCCAATTGATGGGCACCCCTTTAGTTTCCAATTCTTTGCAACCACAAAAAGGGCTGCTAAAAATATTTTTGTACATATGGTTCTTCCTTAAACACTTCTTACATGCCAAGTGCTAGGGATACAAATAAAGACAACAAAACAAAACAATTACTGCCTTCAAGGAGCTCACTGTCTAATACAGGGGACAACATGCAAATAACTATGCATAAGTATTCTATATACAGGATTAATTGGAGATAACCAACAAAGAGAAAACATTAGAATTAAGTGGGATTGGAAAAGGCTGACTGTAGATGGCAAAATTTTATCTGGAACCTGAAGGAAGCCATGGAAGCCTGGAGGTGGAAATGAGAAGCAAAGAATATTCTCTCCGTAAGAGACACCCAGTGAAAACACTGGGAGTTTGGAGTCAGGGGATGGAGTGTTTTGTTCAAGAAACAGCAAGGAGGACATTGTCTCTGGATCACTGAGTACATGGAGGGGGAGCCATATGCAAATAGTGGCAAAAGACATCTGAGTAATATGGAATAAGGAAGAGGGGAGAAGTAGGAGCTCTTTGAAAATGGTCAGTCTCTCTCTCTCTCTCTCTCTCTCTCTCTCTCTCTCTTTTTCTTCAGTAAAATACAAGTCAAGGTTCTCAGTTGAGAAGATAAGGGGAAGGGATACCATGGAAAGTTTGAGGAAGGATGAATAGGTTTTAAAGGGCCGTTGTGGAATGAGTTAAATAGAGAAGTGTACAAGAATCACCTAGCAGCATTGAAAACCTAGTTGAAGTTATGTAACATAAATTTGTAGAGGCCTCTGCCTCAACATTTTCCCAAGCCCCTCTCCTTAGCCTCTCCAAAAGTGCCTTTCTTCCAATCCCCCATTGGCTATGGAACTGAAGAAAGTGAGTTTCAGAAATGAGTGTGGGCAAATGAAAATGGTGCTACTGGGAAAAGTGGAAAATTGGCCTCTGTGAGTATTCTTAGATAGTATCCTAAGTAGTCACATATCCTGATAGAACATTTAGAGATCAGATAATGGAAAGCAAGTTCCTGTGAGAGGGGCACAATTGTGCTAGGCCTTTAAAAGAAAAAGTTTCAATTATAAGATGCATGATTTCAGCAAGAGACCACAAATACAAAAATAATCACAGTGACTGAGACGTCCCAATGGACAAATACCTTAAAACAAAGGGAATTGAGTAATTGATTCCCTTTTGGAAGATGAAGGTAATATAATTAATTCTTTCTGGCCTGCTAAAAAATGAACCCCAAGAATGGTTCAGTAGGGGTAATAAGCAAAGTGAAAGAAGTGAAAAAAGTAAATAGTTTTTAAAAGTAAAGATATTCCGAGACAAAGGGAAGCGGCGCCTTAGCCACCGACCATCCGGGTACCTTCCGCCTCCATCCGGGACACTTGCCGGGGGCCGCGGCCGCGCTGAGAGGGACTTTGAATTTGTCTGGAATAGCCTTCAGCAGACTTGCTCAGGAGCGAAAAGCTTGGAGAAAAGATGATCCTTTTGGCTTTGTAGCAGTACCTACGAAAAATCCAGATGGCACAATGAATCTCATGAACTGGGAATGTGCCATTCCAGGGAAGAAAGGGACACCATGGGAAGGAGGTTTATTTAAACTACGGATGCTTTTTAAGGATGATTATCCATCTTCACCACCAAAATGTAAATTTGAACCACCATTATTTCACCCAAATGTGTATCCTTCAGGCACAGTGTGCCTGTCCATCTTAGAGGAAGATAAGGATTGGAGGCCAGCAATCACAATTAAACAGATCTTGTTAGGAATACAGGAACTTCTAAATGAACCAAATATTCAAGACCTAGCTCAAGCAGAGGCTTACACAATTTACTGCCAAAACAGAGTGGAATATGAGAAAAGGGTTCGAGCACAAGCCAAGAAGTTTGCACCCTCATAAACATCAATCTTGTGGCATCTTAAAAAGGAAGGGATTGGTTTGGCAAGAACTTGTTTACAAAATTTTTGCAAAATCTAATGTTGCTATGTACAATGACTATTCACTTAGGGGAGGGGGTTGTGTGTGTGCCATTTTCCATTTTCGCCACTTGTATACAGTTCTGAATTCTCTGAATTGCCCCCAGTTTTTTCATACAGGGGCTCTTCCTTCAGTCTTTTGTATTTTTGATTGTTATGTAAAACTTGCTTTTATTTTAATATTGATGTCAGTATTTCAACTGCTGTAAAATTATAAACTTTTATACTTCTATAAAAAAAAAGTAAAGATAGAGGTTAATATTCTTTTTTAATGTGATTTTATTCAATGCCTTTAAGTCTCATAAGGTATAGCTTCCCATCATCTTCTTCCTCCCTCCCCCCAACCCCAAAATAACATGACACATAAGGCACAATGCACTGTTCACATGCCATCAGGAGGCTTTTCCAAGAACAAAAATAAGCTCAAGGTCTTCTTGATGACCCTGAATGTCTTCACTTACTAATTTACAAAGTGTGATTGTCCCTCAGAGTATAACTTGAAGAAAAGATTTCTTTAAATTAGATCTATAAGCCCCTACCCCCTTCCCAACCCCAGCCCAATGAGAGAATTTAAAAAACAAAACCAGCAACAAAGAAATCCACCATCACAGGTATGAGAGCATAATACCAGAATAACGAGATTAGTTCATAAATTTAAAAAAAATCGCCTGCCTGTTGCTCCTTATATCGATTCCTTGCTTCCCTTCAGTGAGTTCTGCAGGAGGTCATGGTCATTTAATCCCCATGAGAACTGGGCCACATCCCTGCCCTTCACTCACATCTTTATCCCCAAAGTCAGACCCTCCTCAGTTGCCTCCTGGAGGCCTCTCAGTTCAGCCTTTGAGATGTAGCTTTCTCTCCTCCTGTCAGAAGACCTTGGCTCCCAAGTAAGTGGTCCCCACTTTAGGGTGACTGCTTGGTCTCTGCTCCTTCCAAGTGTCCTCAAAGTCTGAAGCAGGAAGGAAAAGGACTGGGCTGTAGAGGGGCATAGGTAGGAACTGTCCAGCCAAGCCCAAGGCCACCTGTGGCTCTGTTACAAGTACTCCAACTCCAGGGCATGCCTCAGGGCTTCCAGGTCTGCATGGCAGGAGATTGTCCAGAAGGGCATGTTGTGCTTCTATGTTCCTTGTTCCTCTTCCACACCATGTCCTATTACAATACAGACTGCTTTCCTTCCAAACCTCTGCTTCATCTTTTCAAAGCAGCTCTCCTTTCCTGTTTTAGTTGCACTGTAGATGTTTTCAATAGGGACGGCTGTGCCCAATCCATAGAGTAAGACTTCAGCTAGGGCAGAGATGGCCTGAGTGGTGGTAACCAGCACATTGACTCAATTAGGCTGGGAATGTATTAAAAATCAGTGCCTTGAGGGTGTGCGTCAACCAGAGGTCTGTCAAGGCCTCAAGTTCTGCTCTTAGCTGCAGCCAAGTTTCTCTATTGGGAAACCCTATCAAACTTCCAACATTATTCTTGTATGTGTTGTACATCTTCTTCACTTGTCTGTAGTGGAACGCCAACTTCCTCATCCAGTTGACCCCCCTGCGAACTCCAGAGCCCAGACACAGGTTGGTCTCTGCCACTGAACTATGAAAACCGTCTGCTGAGAAGTTATATGTACTCAAATCTTGGCCATTGTCATCTAATGAGACATCATCAACATGGATCTGGTCACAGTCATTGAAAAACAGATGTGTATCTGCAAGGTTCCATCATCAGGCCAATCCTCACAGATGTAATGGTATCCTTTACATGTTGAGATGCAAAAGTTCCTGTGAGTAAGTAGTGAAAAATAATTATTGTCTCATCCAAATCCCACATGAACACACACTCAATCTCACTGTCCACTGTAGGGGAGGGGTCATTACTTCGTTTTGATTGGCCATGAAGTTTCCTATCAGAGCCCCAGTGTTGCCTGTCTGTCTCTCTGTCCTTTGTTGGTATTGGAGGTGCATTATGTGTGCTGTACTCCAGTACAGCAAGTGACTCTGAGTTCTGACTGGTAACATTGTGTGAAGACTCGTGAAGTACATATGTGGATGTGGAAAGGGGTGAAGGGCTGATGCTGTTGGCGGACACATATAGAGAGTTGTAGGAAGAGTACTGGCTCTGAGTAAAGCCTGGGTAGGATGGATATTCCTGATGCATGGTTCCAAATTCTGCTGATTTAGTCAAGCCATTTGCCCCTTGATAAATCCCTGAGGCACCATGCATCTGGTAGGTGTAAGGGGTCTGTAGAGATTAATATTCTTAAGAAATCAATCAGGAAGTTTAATGGACTAAAATTTTAGTACAAAAGTAAAGACTCTCTACTTTTTAATTATTTAAGTAAATAATAGTAATAATAGCTAGCTATCCTTTATATATTGCCAAAAACTTTTATTTGGTCCTCAATAGCAATCTGAGACAAGTACGATAATTTTTCTTCCTTTTTATAGATGAAAAAACTGAGGCAGATAGAGGTTAAGTGATTTGTTCAGGTCACATAGCTAATAAGTGTCTGAATCAGGATTCAAGCTCAGATCTTTCTGATTCTGAGTCCCACATTCTGTCTGCCAAATAACCTGATGGCTCAACAGAATTGGAATGCAAAAATACAGAAACAGAAAGAAAAATAATAACATAAAACAAAGCAAAACAAAACCCCTGCCTAGATTGAAACACATGAGAGTTCTGCAAGGTAAACATATTGACCTTTAAGAAAGGATGCAAGGAGATATATATTGACCTTTAAGATAGGATGCAAGATGTTAATCTAAGTAGAATAGGTCTTCCGGAAAGCACCATAAAAACCCTGAATGTCATACTTCAATAAACCAATCAGAAAAAAAAAACCTGTTCAGAAATATTGAGAGCAAATGGAAAATTACAACTAATGTGATCCACATGATGCCAACAGAAAGCAGGCCAAAGTTTAATTCACCAACAATTATCTTGGTCAAATTTCAGAACCACAATATCAAAAAACATATAGGAATGGTAATAAAGTTTTTAAAAATACTCTGAATTTCAAGGAGGATCCTTCTAAATTGACACTAAATAAATAATGACTACTTTTGACTTCCAACACTTTAAAACCTACACAAATGTACTGTCATCTAGTCAACATTTTCCCATATTTTCCAAAAGAACAGCATTAGAATCATTAAGTGATTTGCTAAATCTGGGTAAACTCTACTTATAGAATGTCCCTGAACTACAAGTCTAGCAATGCTGTCAAAAAGATAAATGAGGGTAAGATCATCATTAACTATTTTCAAAGAAGCCATGTTAACTCATTGTGATCTTGATTCCTTATCTATATGTTTACTAACTATCCCTTTAATAATACATTTTATTATTTTCCCAGGGACAAAATTTGGCTCATAGGCTTATAGTTTGCCTACTTTTTTTCTCTTCCCTTTTTGAAATTCAGGACAGTTGTCCCACTCTAATCTTGTGGTATACATCCTGTTTCCCATGATCCTTCAACTTCTGCTCATTGAAACATATAACCTTTCTGCCACTATTCTTATGGGACCATGCCACTTTATTCACTTTCTTTTACTTGAATTAGCTACTATTTTCCATTCATGTCTTAAAATCGTGGTGCCTTGGGGGATTTCCTATGCATTTACACTAGTGTCTGAACAATTTTTACAAGTGTGTCTATCTGTTTTGCTTTCCTAGTTCACAACAAATTAGAAGCAGCAAGGGAGAGGATGAGAGCAAGAATGATTAGAAGCTGGTAGAAGGAGATTAGAAAAACTAACAGCTGACAGACAGACATGGAGAACAGAGACTGAAAAGAAAATGTAGACTTCTATACCACAGCCAACCAATCTAGACCTGGGAGGGAATTTAGGTGATATCTAATCAATTTCCTTCATTTTAAATATAGAAGGAAAGAAACTTAAAGGAACAAATTTTCCTGAACACATAAAATTTAAATAAAAGCTTTTGCATAGAGAATATCAAGAAGAAATTAGAAAATAATATAGAGTGGGGAGGGGAATGAGAGGCAGAGAGGAAAAAATGTTTATTAAGCGCCTATTATGTTGCAGGCTCTGTGCTAAGTGCTTTACAAATATTATCTCATTTGGGGGAAATGTTTGCATTAAATATCATGGATAAATACTTAATTTTCAGTAGGCTATGACTTTCTTTTTTCCTTTTTTTCTTTTTCAGTTATAGATTCTTTCCCCTCATATCTCCCCCTTTACCACCCACTGAGACAGAAGAAAAGCAAAACCCATTACCAATATGTAAAGTTATGCAAAAAACATCTTTGGCTATGACTTTCTCAAGGTCATGGTAGAAAGATTCAAACTCAGGTCTTCTGACTCCAAGTTCAGTGGGTATTTTTTTTCTTTTTCCACACTGTATGCACTATAAATAATGCATATTCTAAATATGATTCTAAATAAGAATCAGAAAATGTGGGGGAAAAGATTGAATTCAGTATCCTATAGTTAGAAGATAGGCACACAGGAAATATATTTTAGAAAGATTTTCATGGAAATGAAAAAATATGTTGTAAGCTTCAGTTAGCTAGAAAACTTATTGAAATACCTGAATATGTGGAATAAATAAGGTGTCTGTATAGAATAATGCAGTGTCCAAAAGACCCCTCTGATGGGTCCATTGCCTCCATTGGACCTAGAGATACGAATAACTTCAGGGACATGAGAGCTCAAGTAAATCCAAAGTGCTTCCAGAGTATAAGACAACCAGGAGGCATTCTAGTTGCCTAAGTGTTCATGAAAATTACTCTCAATAAGCAAAAGCAGGCACTGTGTCTTGGGCTAGGATTACTTAATCTCACTAATTGCTTGGAAAAATGAAGCAGGTAGAGAGTGCGATACACAATAAAAATGTAAGTTTTTATTTACATTAAAGGGACAAAGCCCATAGTTATTGTTATTAATAACAATAAGTTAATTATTAATAATGTAGCACTTTAATATTTGCAAAGTATTTTATGTATATTTTCTCATTTGATCCTTACAGCAACCCTGGGAGATAGACACTATTATTATTCCCATTTTATAGATAAAGAAACTGAGGTAGACAGAGGCTAAGTGACTGGTTTAGGGTCATTGCAGATAGTGTCTGAGGTCATATTTCAACTCATGTCTTCCTAACTTCACATCCAATACTCTATCTACTATATCATCAAATTTCCTCTAGCAGAAGAAGCAGGGTTAGTGTTTATAACAAATTTTAGATTCACGACCATTTTAGATCACTTAGTTATTTAATGAACCTAATAAATATCAGGTGCCTGATATGTGCCATGATTCTTTAATAATCACATATTTCAAAAAAGTTAACTCTCAGCAAAGGCACAGTAGTATTAATGACCAGATAAATGAGCTTCGAGGTACTCTTCAATTTGGATGATAATCCTTCTTTGTCCACTCTTGGCCGATAAATGAATTTGCTTCATTTATACATAAATGGAATATAAAATTCAGGACAAGTTCTCAAATATAGGCCACTATAATTTGGATTACTTCCTCCCTGTGCTATCCTCCAAGGGTATACTAGCCAATACTATTGACAAAAGATGAACCCTTCACTTTCTCTTCCAGAGCCATCTAGATCTAGTGGCGACAGTGATTAAGGCTAGGTATGAGAAGAGACAGAGAAGGGCCTTTTTAACCTAGTCAAAAAAAAATGATCAATCTGGGAGAAGAAGACTCTCAGGGTTTCTGGGCCAAAAGAAATGATCACTATATACATTCACTCTGAACCAGGGGCAGAGCCAAGATGGCAGAGTAGAAACAGCATGTCCAAGGTGCCCTCCCCCAGATCACCTCCAAACCATGTAAAAGGGGACTCTGAACAACTTCTGGAGCCCCAGCACCCACAGAACAACACAGAGAAGCTAACCTCCTACTGAGGACAGCCCAGCAGCCCTGCAGGGAGCGACCAGAGCCACACTCTAGGAGCCAATACCAGGACTGCGTGAGCCTTGGTTTTAGCCCCAGGGCGGCTGGGTCAGCAGCCGGCTGGAGGGAACCCAGACCACCAGCAGCTGTGGTGATTCCAGAAATATCAACACAGACATGCCTAGGACAAAGTGAGAGTCCATAGTACCCTATGGACTTTAGTACCAGTATTTGGGAAACGTGTCGGCTTCCTCCCCTGGGGGCTAGAAGCCACTGAGGAGACGCACCATTTTGCAGTTTCACTGGCAGCTCCAGCTCCTGGCCAGTGAACTGTAGGGAGATCCAGCGATCAGTCTTAGGGGGTAATTACTCTTGCTTTAACCTCCCTGGATCTGGATTGTGGTCTGGGGAGGGGGTCGTGGGGTGGGTATCCAGCTTGCCAAACCGGAAGTTGTGAAGACTGCCAACATTAGGGATGGAAGCTCCCCTGTCTGGTGGCAGAGTCCTACTGTGGCAACAAGCCCAAAAGTCAAGTAATTAAGTGGCAACATGCCTAGGCAAAGGAAATGAAATAAACAGAAAAATTCAACATTAGACTCCTATTTTGGGGGCAAAGAGGATCGAAGCATGGAACAAGAGGAGGACTGTGAGGTCAGAAATCCTGCTCCAAAAGCTCCAAAAGAAAATATGAGTAGACCTTAGGAACAGGACCTTAAGAAGGACTTTAAAAATCAAATAAGAGAAGTGGAGGAAAAATTGGAAAGAGAAATGAGAAGGATGCAGGAAAAGTATAAAATGAGGTTCAACAGCCTGACTGAGGAAAATAACACCTTAAAAATAGACCGGCAAAGGAGGCCCAAAAGGGCAATGAGGAGAAGAATGACTTAAAATGCTGAATTTACCAGATTGAAAAATAATCTCAAAAGCTCACTGAGGAGATTCATTCCTTCAGAGTTAGCCTGGAGCAAATGGAAGCTAATGACTTTATGAGAAATGAAGATGCTTTTAAACAGATCCAAACAAATGAAAGAATAGAGGGCAATGTGAAATATCTCATAGGGAAAACCACTGACCTGGAAAATAGATCCAGGAGAGATAATTTAAAAATTATTGGACTATCTGAAAGCCATGATCAAAGAAAGAACCTAGAAATCACCCTTCAAGAAATTCTCTAGGAAAATTGCCCTGATGTTTTAGACCCAGAGGGCAAAATAAAGGTTGAAAGAATTCACAGATCACCTCTTGAAAAAGATCCCAAAAAGAAAATTCCCAGGAATATTATAGCCAGGTTCCAGAACTCCCAGATCAAGGAGAAAATATTATAAGCAGCCAGAAAGAAACAATTTCTTTTTCTTTTTTTATGATTACCACTTCCTTTTTTATTTTATTTTTTAAAATTATTTTTTAATTTTTTAAAATTTTTTTATTAAACAAATGCTTTATTAACTTCTGTTTTACTTCATTCATTTCCATCAGATTTTGAGTTACAATTTTTCCCCTGGTTTTCCCCTGCCCACCATCCCAGAATAGCAGTCCCACAAGCTATCCCCTCATCCAATCTGCTCTCTCCCATATCTTCTCCCATACCCCCTTTGACTTTTCCATTAGAGCAAGGTGAATCTCTGTGCCCCAATGCCTGCACATCTTATCTCCCAATTACAAGCAAAAGAGTATTAATTATGGTATTATATATATTTGAAACATTTAATTTTAAGACCTCTAATTTCACATCCATTCCCTTCCTCCCCTGTCACCCATTCTCTCTGGGAAGATAAGTAATTCAGTATATGTTGTACATGTCTAGCTATGCAAAATATTACCATAGTAGATATATTGTACAAGGCTGCTTATAATTCCTTCCCACCCATCCCACCCCCTACCTGATCCATTCCCTACTTGATCCTGTCCCTCTTCTATAGTGGGTACTTCCAACCTCCCCTCCCCCCAAGAATGCCCTCCCATTCATCATGTCTCTTCTCATCCACTTTCCCCCTATTCTGCTGCAGGGTGAGATATCCCATTTAGCATGTATGTCATTCTCTCCCTGAACCAAATTCAATGAGAATGTGGTTTTGCCTTTTTGCCTTCCTATTCTTCCCCTCCCCTGGAGCCACTTCCCCTTGCTTCTTCTACATGAGATAGTTTACCCTACCCTGTCTCTCCCCATCTTCTCTTGCCACTTTCCTCTCTCACCTCATAATTTCACCCCTTAAGTATCATCCCATCCCAACAAATTCAACCTGTGACCTCTATCCATGTATAACTGTAAACATATATACACCCATTCACATATGTATTCAGATGACCATATTGCCCTTCTTCCATTATTTTCATACTGAGAAAGGTTTCATCAGTCACAGTTATTGTTTTTCCATATAGGAATGTAAATAGTTCAACTTTGCTAAGTTCCTTTTGATTTCTTTTCCCTGATTACCTTCTCAGGCATCTCTTGCTTCTTGTGTCTGGATGTCAAATTTTCTATTCTACTCTGGTTTTTTCCTCAAGAATGCTTGAAAGTCCTCTATTCCACTGAATGACCATATTTTCCCCTGAAACAAAATACTCAGTTTTGCTGGGTAGTTGACCCTTGGGTTCATTTCCAGCTCTTTTGCCCTCATATCATATTCCATGCCCTTCGATCCCTCAGTGTAGAAGCTGTAAGGTCCTAGGCTATTCTGATTGTGTTTCCACAATATTGAAATTGTTTCTTCTTGGCTGCTTGTAGTATTTTCTCCTTGATCTGGGATTCTGGAACCTGGCTATAATATTCCTGGGAGTTTTCTTTTGGGGATCTTTTTCAGGAGGTGATCTGTGGATTCTTTCAACCTTTATTTTGCCCTCTGGGTCTAAAACATCAGGGCAATTTTCCTTGAGAATTTCTTGAAGGGTGATTTCTAGGTTCTTTCTTTGATCTTGGCTTTTAGGTAGTCCAATTATTTTTTAAATTATCTCTCCTGGATATATTTTCCAGGTCAGTGGTTTTTCCCATGAGATATTTCACATTGCCTTCTATTCTTTCATTTGTCTGGATCTGCTTAACAGCATCTCGATTTCTCATACAGTCAGTAGCTTCCATTTGCTCCAGTCTAACTCTGAAGGAATGAATCTCCTCAGTGAGCTTTTGAGATTCTTTTTCCATCTGGCAAATTCGACTTTTTAAGGCATTCTTCTCCTCATTGCCCTTTTGGGCCTCCTTTGCCATTTGAGTTATTCTGTTTTTTAAGGTGTTGTTTTCTCCAGTCAGCCTGTTGACACTCATTTCATACTTTTCCTGCATTCCTCTCACTTCTCTTCCCAATTTTTCCTCCACTTCTTTTATTTGATTTTTAAAGTACTTCTTAAGGTCCTTTATGGCCTGCAACCCGATCGTATTTTCCTTTGGGGCTTTTGGAACAGGACTTCTGACCTCACAGTCCTCCTCCCGTTCTATGCTTCGATCCTCTTTGCCCCCAAAATAGGAGTCTAATGTTCCATTTTTCTGTTTAATTTGTTTCCTTTGCCTTGGCACGTTGCCACTTAATTACTTGACTTTTGGGCTTGTTGCCCCAGTATGACTCTGCCACCAGAAAGGGGACCTTTAGTCACGAATGTTTGGGGGGACAACTTCTGTTTCTGGTGAGCTGGATATCTACTGCACAACATACCCCCCCCCCCCCAGACCACAATCCAGATCCAGGGAGGTTAAAGCAAGAGTGAGTACCCCCAAGACTGATCGCTGGATCTCCCTACAGTTTGCAGGCCAGGAGCTGGAGCTGCCACTGAAAACTACAAAATGGCATGTCTCCTCAGTGGTTTCTAGCCCCCAGGGGAGGAAGTCGACATGTTTCCCAAATACTGGTCCCAAAGTCCATAGGGCACTAACCTCTCTCTTTGTCCTAGGCATGTCTATGTTAATAATTCTGGAATCGCCACAGCAGCTGGTGTTCTGGCGTCCCTCCAGCCGGAGGCTGGCCCGGCCGCCCTGGGGCTAAAACGGAGGCTCAGGCAGACCTTGGCATGGCTCTCTTCATGCTGCACACTGCACTGCCGGCTCCCAGAGTGCTTTGCTCGTCCTTCCTGCAGGGCTACTGGGCTCTCCTCAGCAGGAGGTTAGCTTCTCTGTGTCATTCTGTGGGTTCTGGGGCTCCAGAAGTTGTTCAGAGTCCTCTTTTATGTAGTTTGGAGGTTGTCTGGGGGCAGAGTGCCTTGGACGTGCTGTTTCTACTCCGCCATCTTGGCTCAGCCCCCAGGAAGAAACTATTTCAATATTGTGGAAACATAATCAGAATAGCACAGGAGCTGGCAGCTTCTACACTGAGGGATAGAAGGGCATGGAATATGATATTCCAGAGCACAAAAGAGCTGGGATTGAAGCCAAGGGTCACTTATCCAGCAAAGCTGAGTATCTTTTTTCAGGGGACAATATGGTCATTCAGTGGAATAGAGGACTTTCAAGCATTCTTGAGGAAACAACCAGAGTTAAATAGAAAATTTGATGTACAGACACAAGAAGCAAGAGATGCCTGAGAAGGTAATCAGGGAGAAGAAATCAAAAGGAACTTATTAAAATTGAACTATTTACATTCCTACATGGAAAAAAAATAACTGTGACTGATGAAACCTTTCTCAGTATGAAAATAACTGAAGAAGGATATATGGGCATACAAATGCTTATGTGAATGTGTGTATATATGTTTCCAGTTACACATGGATAGAGGGCACAGGTTGAATTTGTTGGGAAGGGATGATACTTACACGGTGAAATTATGAGGTGAGAGAGGAAAGTAGCAGGAGGAGATGGGGAGAGACAGGCTTGGATAAACTATCTCATGTAGAAGAAGCAAGGGGAAGTGGCTGCAGGGGAGGGGAAGAATAGGAAGGCAACAAGGCAAAACCATTTTCTCATTGAATTTGTCTCAGGGAGAGAATGACATACATACTAAATATGATATCTCACCTTTCAGCAGAGTAGGGGGAAGGGGGATGAGAGCAGGGACAATGGAGGGGAGGGCATGCTGGGGGGAGGGGAGGTTGGAAGTACTCACTATCGAAGAGGGACAGGATCAAAGTAGGGAATGGACCAGTTGGGGGGTGGGTTGGTTGGGAGGCAATTATAAGCAGCCTTGTACAATATATCTACTATGGTAATGTTTTGCATAGCTATACATGTACAATACATACTGAGTTACTTATCTTCCCAGAGGGAATGGGTGACAATGGAGGAAGGGAATGAATCTGAAATTTAAGGTCTTAAAATGAAATGTTTCAAATATATATAAATATTAATACTCTTTTGCATGTAATTGGGAGATAAGATCTAGAGGCATTGGGGCACAGAGATTCACCTTGCTCTAATGGAAAAGTCGAAGTGGGTATAGGAGAAGATATGGGAGAGAGCAGATTGGATGAGGGGATATCTTGTGGGACTGCTATTCTGGGATGGTGGGTAGGGGAAAAATTGTAACTCAAATTCTGGCAGAAATGAATGATGTAAACCAGAAGTTAATAAATCATTTGTTTGTTTACATTCAATAAAAAAGATGAACCCTTCAATGGAGATGTAAATTAAATAAAAAGCTGTTTTTGATGTCAGTGTACTTTAGCCAAGGAAAGTCTTGTGAAATCACCCAGCTTAATGAGATCCTTATCAACAGGAATAAAATACTATTTTCTCTAATGTGGCCAGGGTCTGATTTTCTGTGGTGCATGGGCTAACAGAAATGACTACTTTATTCTGATAATGAAAACTGAACAAATCTGGACCAGCTATTTGCTTATGGTGAAAACAAAATAGCATATCTGGCCTCTCAGCAGAGAGTCCACTCTTTAAACTTGTCAGCAGGATAAATGATTACTACGAAAAAGCTTATTACTTGAAGATGCTTCTGGGTTAAGAGAGAAAGAGAAAGGGGAAGGCTGGATCACTCAACTTCAGGTAAGCCAATCTGCCTTGGCTTAAGAAAGGAAGAGAATTAGCTTTATGGGATGTTTTAGAGATGGCAGCAAGTCAGAGTCCCTCAGGATCACTTTCTGACCTCCAATAATTTATACAATTTATGGCTACTCAAGCTTGTCCAGGCAATTTTAGACTGTTGCAAGAGTAAATAATTTAGTTGTGGATTATCACAAGGTCCCCTTAAATACTTCATTGGGATAAAAGCCACTGTGATTGCATCATTTTCTTTGGTTAAACCATCCCCTTAGGTAAGACTGAGTGCAGTTCAGGGCTAAAGGGGTATGAGGAGTTGTGGGTGATTATCATGAGTGATGCAACTGGCATGGGGTCGCCTCAGTTCACTGCCTAGATGAGATCACTGGTTTCTCTACGGGCAAAAACTTTATTCTCTGGACATCATTAACCTTGGATTTGTCTTATGGGCCAGGGATCGGGATGGGTAGTCAGGTTCAGGCTTAATATACTATCCCTTTTGCGCTCTTCCAGTTGGGTTTGGACTGTTTATTATAGGTCAAGTCTAACCCTAAGAAAAGGATAGAAGGCAAGACCTTAGTAAATTCCACAAACAATTCAACCTTTTTCACAGATCTCAGCAACCTGAGAAATGTAATCAAAGGTCCTTCCATCCTGACTTTCACCAAAATCTGAAAATGTGATAAATATGGACAATATAAGATTCTGGGTGCTACAATTTAGAAAGGGCATTATTCAATTTTAGAGTACCCAGAGGAGGGCAACAAGGATGGTAAAGGGTTCTAAGTCCATGCCATGACTACTAACTGAAGACACTGGATTTGGGTATCCTGAAGAAGAGAAGACTGTTATAGTGGTATAGTGTTAGATTGATATAGCAGATACAATCTTAAGACTATTAAGACATAGATTCCAACCCTACCTCTGACATTTATTACCTGTGTGACCCTGGGTAAGACATGGAACCTCCCTAGGCCTCTAAGGTAAAATTAAGGAAGTGGACTGGATTTGGTTTCTGGGTCCTTTTCAGATGTACATTTCTTGTTTTAAAAATGTCTGAAGGGCTGGAATATAGAGGACAGATCTTTGGACTTGTTCTGCTGGGCTTTGGAGAACTAGGAGCCATCAGTTAAAATTACAAAGAGGAAAGTTCTCCTTCAATGCCAGGAAAAACATTCTAATTATTCGAGCTCATAAGTAGAATAGATTGCCTTAGGAGGTAGTGGGATCCTCCTCAAACAGCAGAAAGATAATCACTTTGGGGGTGGGGAGATGGTAGACAGGAGAATTCTTTTGCATGCATGGATTGGCTAAGTGACTTCCAAGGTTCCTTCCAATTCTTAAAATCTCAGATTCTGTGAATTGCAGATGACAAGAGCAGCTTACATTTATCTTTTAAACAGAAACCTAGGGGAAGGGCAAGGCAGTCTTAGCTTCACCATCAGGCCCCAGTAGCAATTACAAACCATCCAGTCAAAGGCAACCATCATTTGGCATATCTTAAATCATGAGAAAGCCTATGCCCTATAAATTATCTTAGCTTCAGCAGAATCCTAATGTTACAACCTCAATAAAAAAAGGAGTATTGGTTCAGTAAATGTATGCTTTTTTTGGCATATGCTTCTGTAGATTTTTTTCTCCAGGTGCAAGGGAGAAATTTAAAAATTTGACTGAATATTAATTTCTTTTCATTAAGGTTATATGGTAACTTCCTAACACACTATTCTGCTTAAGTGGTGATTCACATCCTTTTCTCCACTGTAGTTTTCGTCACCTCGTTTTGGGGGGAGTGAGAAGTAAGCTCACAGCAACAGAAAGTAAAATCATTTGAATTTGGCTGCCCTCTCAGAAAGTGCTACTGAAGAAATAAAAGCTTAAGAGTTTTGTGTTAAGATCTAAAACCCTAAAGAGCCATGAAGTCCAACGGTATGTGGTCAGTAGCAGACCTTGACCTCCATAGGCCTCTTTGACTTTTTACTCTAATGAATGATCAAGGTCACTCTTCCTTCAGCCCTTTCTGGCTGCCACTTCCTTCTGATTCCATGGACCCAAGCTAGTCTCATCTTCCTATCTTTCAGCCAGAGGCCTTATCCTTCTTGAAGCTCCTCTTCACCCTTGTCTATAACTGTGGAGGAAGTAAATGTTAAAGATACTATGAACCTGGATTTAACCATGGAATCAATTTCCTTCCATCTTCTATGTTCAGAGTCCTAACAGCTTTAGTAAGATCATTCAATCCTTGATTTGTAAACAGGGATGTGCTCAAGCCTATTCTCACTGCCTTGCCCCAAGTTTTAAGTTTTCAATGTGAACGCTTGCAGCTTTGAAATGAACAATTGCTACAAATCAGGGCTTGATTTATTGTTTTGTTGATTGTATAGACTTTTGAAAGCAATGGAGAAAATGTCAAAAATAGAGATTAAATTTAAAATTGTAGACTCCCCCCACTCACTTCCCTTGTTAGACACTTACCAGCAAATCCCTGTGCTGCTCTATAATACTTGAGCTCAGCAAAAGTGTAGAAGGGGGTGGAGCCAAGATGGCGCATAGAAGCAGCAAAACTCCCTGTGCTCCCCCCATAACCACCTCAAATACCGATAAAAACGACTCTGAACAAACTTTAGGGCTATAGAACCCACAAAGTGAAAGAGAGAAACAAATCTCCTGCTGAAGACAGTCTGGTGGACCAGCAGGAAGGGTCCATTGCAGCACACTGAGAGCACAGCCCAGTGCTGTGTGAACCCAAGGTTTTAGCCTCAGGGTGGCCTGACCAGCCATGGCTAGAGGAACATAGGGAAAGTAGATCACCAGCATCTGTGGCAGTTTCCAGAATTACCAACCCATAGATGGCAAAGAAAAAGTTAGTGGTCAGTATAGACTTTGGGAACAAGGAGTCCAGGAATGCAGTTCAGCCTCTGTCCCCAAAGGCAGAAGTGGCTGACATGTGACAGCCACAGCTGCATGCCTGCTGCAGAGCTCTTGGCCTGCAGATTTTAGGGGAACCAAGCAACCATTCTGAGGGGTAATCACTCTTGCTTTAACCTGCTTGGATCTGGACTGCTATCTAGGATGGAGGTCCTGTAATGTGTAACCAGTGAGCCAGAGTGTGTGGAGGCTTCAGAGAGGTCAGCCAACCAATAGCTCCAACAGCTCCCAGAGATTTGGGACAAAACTCTCCTCTCTGGAAGCAGAGTTCTACTGTGGCAAAAAGCTCAAAAGTCAAGTAATTGAGTGGCAATGTGAACAAGCAAAGGAAGCAAAGCAAGCACAGCAATCCAACTTTGGATTCCTTTCTTTGGGAACAAAAAGGATCAAAGCATGGAACTGGAGGAAGACAAGGAAGTCAGAACTCCTACACCAAAAGTTTCCAATAAAAATATGAACTGGTTAGAGGCCATAGAGGAGCCTAAAAAGGATTTTGAAAACCAAATAAGAGAATTGGAGGAAAAATTGGGAAGAGAAATGAGAATGATGAAAGAAAATCATGAAAAGAGAGTCAACAACCTGACTGAAGAAAATAACAACTTAAAAAATAGAATAACTCAAATGGCAAAAGAGGCTCAAAAAGGCAATGAGGAGAAGAATGCCTTAAAAAGCTGAATTTGCCAGATAGAAAAAGAATCTCAAAAGCTCACTGAAGAGTATAATTCCTTCAGAATTAGACTGCAGCAAATAGAAGCTAGTGACTTTATGAGTAATCAAGATACAATTAAACAGATCCAAACAAATGAAAAAATAGGAGGCAATGTGAAATATCTTATTGGAACAACCACTGACCTGGAAAATAGATCCAGGAGAGATAATTTTTAAATTATTGGACTACCTGAAGGGCATGATCAAAGAAAGAACTTAGAAATCATACTTTAAGAAATTATCAAAGACAATTGCCCTGATGTTTTAGAACCAGAAAGCAAAATAGAGGTTGAAAGAATCCACCAATCACCTCCTGAAAAAAAGATCCCAAAAAGAAAACTCCTAGGAATATTATAGCCAAGTTCTGGATTTTCCGGATCAAGGAGAAAATATTACAAGCATCCAGGAAGAAACAATTTGAATATTGTGGAAACACAATCAAAATAACACAAGACCTGGCAGCTTCTACATTGAAGGATCAAAGGGCTTGGAATAGGATATTTCTGAGGTCAAAGGAGCTGGGATTAAAACCAAGAATCACCTACCCAGCAAAACTGAGTATAACTTTTCAGGGGAAAATATGGTCATTCAATGAAATGGAGGACTTCCAAGCATTCTTGATGGCAAAACCAGAGTTGAATAGAAAATTTGACATTCAGATACAAGAAGCAAGAGATGCTTGAGAAGGTAAACAGTGAAATGAAATCATAAAGAACTTATCAAAGTTGAACTATTTACATTCCTACATGGAAAAATGATAACTCTAAATTATGAAACTTTTTTTCTGTATGAGAATAGTTGAAAGGAATATAAATGTATATATGTGTACGTATATATATATACATATACATATATACATATATATATACACATATATGTCTATATAGGAGGGTATATGGGCATATGAATACATATGTGAATATATATATATATATACAGTTATACACAGACAGAAGGCACAGGACCAATTGAATAGGAACAGATGATACTTAAAAGGTAAAATTGAGAGGTAAGAGAGGAATATAATGAGAAGAGATGGGGAGATACAGAATGGGGTAAATTATCTCATATAGAAGAGGTAAGGGAAAACTGTTACAATGGAGCAGAAGAACAGGGAGGCAAAAGGGAATGGGTTAACCTTACTCTCATAGAATTTGGCTTAAGGATGGAATGACATACACACTAAATAGGGTATCTCACCCTACAGGAGAATAGGGGGGGAAGGACATGAGAAGGGGGGATGATGGAGGGGATGGGAGTTTGGGGGGAAGGGAAGTTAGAAGCACCCATTTTTGAAAAGGGACAGGGTCAAAGTAAAGAATAGAACAAGTGGGGGGGGCAGGATAAGATGGAGGGAAATATAGTTAGTCTTTCACAATATATCCACTATGGAAAAGTTTTGCATAGCTACAAATTTAGAAACTATATTGAATTGCCTTTCTTCCCAGTAAGAGTGGGTGATGAGGGAGGTAGGGAAAGAATCTGCAATTCAAAGTTTTAAAATCAAATGTTTAAAATATGTCTATATATGTATATATCTATATCTATATATAATTTTTTACATGCAACTGGGAAATAAGATATACAGGCACTGGGGTATGGAGATCTATCTTGCCCTACTGGAAGGTTGGAGGGGGGAGCTTATAGGAGAGGGCATATTGGGAGAGGAAATATAGAGTGGCATCACTGTTTTGAGGTGGTGGGTAAGAGCACCCCAAAGGGGAAAGACAGGGAGAAAAGTTGTCAAAATCTTGTGGAAATGAATGATGTAAACTAAAAATAAACATAAAATTAATTTTAAAAAGAAATAAAAGTGTAGTAGAAGTCTCAGAGAACTAAGTTGTTATAATCAAATTGGAGATCTAGTAATTGTGGGATGATGATGGTGATGATGATGATGATGATGATGATGATGATGACTGGCATTTATACAAAGCTTAAACTTTTGACAGCTGCTTTACATGCATTATCTCCTTCCTGGTCTAAGGGAACCTCAGAGGGATATCTAGTTCATTTTAATCTCGAGCAAGAATTCCCTCTTCAGTATTCTTGGCCAGTGGTTATCTAGGAAAAACTTGAAGATTCATAAGGTCCTCTAACCAACTGGTTGACTCGATATTAAATTATAAGAGTTTTGGGGTGGATCTGGGGACTTGGAAGAAGTTATTTTTATTGTGAGCCCTTGTGACAGAAACTGTCACCAACTGAAAACAAAATGAAAATCTGGTTATATGCTTCCCCATACCTCTTTGCTGATCTGTCTTTAGGGTACTATATGTCTTCCTACCAGCCTATAAGGAATGCCAATTGTAACTTATAGTGAAGTCTGGGACAAAACAAGGCTTAATTTTTGGTGGTATCCATCACTAGATCTAAAATGTGACCTTTTTATGTGGTTTAAGTGGGGAACGGGGTGCTAAGAATACAAGATGAAGAAAGATAAGAGAACACCTTTTTATTCCATTTGCTTTTTGCTAAGTATAGTGAGGTTTCTTGAACAAACCTCACAGGAGCTATGTATGGCAACTAGATTTTATTGCTTCATTGACTGTGGTCTATTTGTAAAGATTTAGCTACAGGTTCTCTGGGAGGGGATGTCCATGACATACTTTTAAGTTTAATCTGCATCATTAACAGTTTTTCCGTCACTTTCTTAAGTCAAGACAAACAATCAAACATTAATTTAAGCCCTGATTTGTGGTTGGCTGATTTCTGAATTGTAAGTGTTCACACTGAAAATTTAACAAGCAGTTCTTATGAGCCTGAATTTTGAGCTGACTCAGTTTACCCCCTCAGCATACCAGGAATGGAGGGAAGTATTGGCTAGGAGCAATAGGTTTTTTGATCATATGAATAGGAGGCACTGAACAATCTAATCCTGAAGAACTAAAAAGAAAAGGCCTGAGGAGCTTGTGAGACTCCTCAGTGTCTCTGGAAGTAGCATAGGAACTCAATCTCTAATAATGCCTCTTTCTCACCCTCTGCTGCCCTGCTCTGACCAAGGACACCACTGCTGGCTTGAAGCTGAAGGAGTCCATGCTACCACAATCCTACATGTAAGCAGGTGAGAAAAAGAAGAGTGCCCAGGACTACTTCAATGGTGGCAACCCTATGTTGGAACCAATAGTGCATTTTTCTCTTGCTGTAGCAGAAAGAGCACTTGGCAGTGAGTTGGAAGGCATCTTAAAGTTATTTATAGTCTTGGGCAAAGAAGAAAGGTATGCCAATACCTCTAATACAAAGTAAAATAGGATATATGTGTAAAATAGCACAACAAGCCTGGAATTCAGATGAAGTAATCGTTATCACTTGGTGGATCATAGAAGACATCATGGAGGAGGAATCATTTGAAGTGGGCCTTTAAGGATGACTGGATTTCAGCAGAAGGTAGAATTAGGGGAAGGGATTTTTGAGAAGATGGAATGAATTAAAACACAGCAAGCAGAAATCAAAGACAGGTGGGTCATTTTGGCTGAATGCCTTACATACAAACCTTAGGCACTTAGATTTCTTTCAGGGGCAATAGAGAACCACTAAAACTTTCTGACTAGTGAAATGATGTGATCTGGCTTTGATAGACTTTTAAAAATTGCCCTGTTAAATGGAAATTTTATTTGTGATTGGTAATTATCATAAGTTGGTTACTTTGCTCCAAAAGACACATGAATCCACTGGCCAAATTCAAATGAGCCAACATTAAGTCTGTACTCTGTGCAAAGTACTATGTTTACATGTATCAGTGAGGATATCCTTTCCATTGAAACAGATCACAACCTGTCCATACCATAGTAGATGGTTTAATGAACTGTAATGGCAAAATACATACACACAAACACATACTCAAACACACATATAAGGGTGGGGTTCAATTAAGTAAATCAATCAAATTATCGCACCCCTTTTAAAGTATCATTAGTATTTTCACCCCATATATTTTAACTAGGGGAGAACACTTCTCTTTTAAATCAGTCATAGCTTTGAGTTAAGACTAAGGAAAAGTCTGTGATTTACTGGTATGACATTACACAGGAAATGTTTTTGGATTGGCTGAGGACATCTGATCATACTCTCTAATGTGCTTATGAAATATTAAGCCAGCTCAGGCTTCAAGTAAATGGGGAAGAGACTACATTCTAGCTAACTCCCTGTGAAGGAATGTAACTGGCATTTTATTTGGTAATAATGATCATCGTCTGGTGACCAACTGTCTGGTTCTGAGCACCTTCAAACCAGAATCCAACTTAGAAGGACCTGTTGGAGGCTATGGTTTGTTGGCAAAGTCTTTGAGGACTCAGTCACCCCTAGTACCACATTCATGTGGCATCTGAGTAGAATATTTCTAGATGTTTGTTTTTTACCATTTTATATATAAAGAGGTTGTTATTTTATAGAACTTGTATTTATTTGTTCAGCTTTATATCTTTTTGAAGCATTTAAGCTTCAGGAAGGCTTTTTTTTTCTTTCTCTTGGAAATGAAAAATCAAATCTTCCTGGGCAAAATGAGAATTCACCCTGTCTACGGAGTTTGATTTTTCCTCTAATTTTAGCATCATAACAAAATGCACTCTTCCATCTGCAGCTGTTATGAAGTTAGAGAATGATGCCATGTGTCTCTGTTGGCCCCCATATGTCTGAATCAGTTGGCAAAATTGGAGAGAGAACATAGACCAAGATTCCCAAGGATTTTCTCACAGACACACTTCTGTACAATTTTTTCCACTATCCTTTTGTGTAAGGAGAAATCCAGAAGAGTTGGGGAAAACACAATTGGGATAGATGAAAAACACAAAAAATAATATTACCATTAGAAAGACAGAAATGGTAACTGAACTATAATAATCCTTAAAGACAGGTTAGTAATGTAAAAAGTGGAAAGATCTGGATGGTTGCATATTAACTAAATGCACTTTAAAATTGGAGGGAGAGCTAGCAACCTATGTTTAGAATATGGTTTTAAATTCTTCACTAGCCCAGCCTTATTGAATAGGCTTAGTACAGTTATATGTTAGTAACAACATCACTAACAATATTAAGGGAAAATAGAATTTCCCTAATTGTTCCTGCTTTTTCATCCATTCAGCTATGTGACAAATACGTCTTAAGCACTTATTATATTTAATATACTATGCTTAGTGCTAGGAGAGATACAAATAAAAATAAGAAGGTGATTCTGCCCTCAAGGAGTTAATTGGTTTAATTCATAAAAATATAGGATTTTAGAATTGGAAGTCTCTTTGGAGGCCATGTATTCCAAAACTTGAATGAAAAAGACTCCACTCCACATTAAATCTGACAATTTGGTAATCTACTTTTATTTTAATAACATATATTGGTTTTTTTTCTTTTTTTATATTTGAAACATTTAATTTTAAAACTTCAAATTCCAGATCCATTCCCTTCCTCCCTTGTCACTCACTCTTGCTGGGAAGATAAGCAATTCAGTATATGCTGTACATGTGTAGCTATGCAAAACATTACCATAGTAGATATATTGTAGAAGACTGGCTATAATTCCCTCCCACCCATCCCACCCCCAACCTGATCCATTCCCTAATTTGATCTTGTCCCTCTTCAAAAGTGGGTGCCTCCAACCTCCCCTCACCCCAGCATGCCCTCCCCTCCATCATACCCCCTCTCATCCCCCTCCTCCCTACTCTCCTGCAGGGTGAGATATCCCATTTAGTATGTATGTCATTCTCTCCCTGAGCCAAATTCAATGAAAATATAGTTTTGCCTTTTTGCCTTCCTGTTCTTCCCCTCCCCTGCAATTACTTCCCCTTGCCTCTTCTACATGAGATAGTTTACCCAACCCTGTCTCTCCCATCTCCTCTTGCCACATTCCTCTTTCACCTCTTAACTTCACCCCTTAAGTATTATTCCTTCCCACCAAATTTGTCCTGTGCCCTCTATCCATGTGTACCTGTAAACATATATACACACATTCACATATGTATTCATATGCCCATATACCTTTCAATTATTTACATACTGAGAAAGGTTTCATCAGTCATAGTTATTGTTTTTCCATGTAGGAATGTAAATAGTTCAACTTTGATAAGTTCCTTTTGATTTCTTTTCCCTGTTTACCTTCTCAAGTATCTCTTGTTTCTTGTGTCTGAATGTCAAATATTCTATTCAACTCTGGTTTTTTCCTCAAGAATGCTTGAAAGTCCTCTATTCCACTGAATGACCAAGTTTTCCCCTGAAACAAGATACTCAGTTTTGCTGGGTAGGTGATTCTTGGTTTTAATCCCAGGTCCTTTGCCTTCCAGAATATCATATTCCATGCTCTTCAATTGTCAGTGTAGAAGCTGTCAGGTCCTGAGCTATTCTGATTGTGTTTCCACAATATTGAAATTGTTTCTTCCTGGCTGCTAGTAATATTTCCTCCTTGATCTGGGAACTCTGGAACATGGCTATGATATTCCTAGGAGTTTCCTTTTTGGGAAAAGGAAACATCTTCCTTTCAGGAGATGATCTGTGGATCCTTTCAACCTCTATTTTGCCCTCTGGGTCTAAAACATCAGGGCATTTTTCCTTGAGAATTACTTGAAGGATGATTTATAGGTTCTTTCTGTGATCATGGTTTTCAGGTAGTCCAATAATTTTTAAATTATCTCTCTTGGATCTATTTTCTAGGTCAGTTGTTTTTCCCATGAGATATGTCACATTTCCTTCTATTCTTTCAATTGCTTGGGTCTGTTTAACAGCATCTTGATTTCTCATAAAGTCACTAGCTTCCATTTGCTCTAGTCTATTTCTGAAGGAATGATTCTCCTCAGTGAGTTTTGAGATTCTTTCTCCATCTGGTAAATTTGGCTTTTTAAGGCATTCTTCTCCTCATTGCCTTTTTGAGCCTCTTTTGCCATTTGAGTTCGTCTATTTTTAAGTTGTTATTTATTTTCCTCAGTCAGGCTGTTGACTCTTTTTTCATACTTTTCCTGCATCCTTCTCATTTCTTTTCCCAAATTTTCCTCCACTTCTTTTATTTGGTTTTTAAAATCCTTCTTAAGGTCCTCTATGGCCTTTAACCCATTCGTATTTTCATTTGGAGCTTTTGGTGCAGGATTTCTGACCTGAAAGTCCTCCCCCTGTTCCATGCTTTGATCCTCTTTGCCCCCAAAATAGGAGTCTATTGTTGAATTTTTCTGTTTATTTTGTTTCCTTTGCCTAGGCATGTTGCCACTTAATTACTTGACTTTTGGGCTTGTTGCCACAGTAAGACTCTGCCACCAGAGAGGGGAGCTTCTGTCCCAAATGTTGGTTTCTTCTCAACTGCCAGAGGTATTAGTTGGGTACCCTCCCTGGAGCACCCACACACTCTGGCAAGCTGGATACACACCCCAAGACCTCCACCCCAGACCACAATCCAGATCCAAGGAGGTTAAAGCAAGAGTGATTACCCCCTGGACTGATCGCCAGATTCCCCCTACAGTCCACAGGCCAGGAGCTGAAGCTGCAATTGAAGCAGCAAAATGGCGGATGTGCTGTGGTTCCTCAGTGGCTTCTTGCCCCCAGGGGATGAAGCTGACAGGCTCCCAAATACTGGTCCCAAAGTCCATAGGGCACTAACCTCTCACTTTGTCCTAGGTATCTATATGTTGGCAATTCTGGAAAAGCCACAGTTGCTGGAGTTCTGTGGTCCCTCCAGCTGGCTGCTGGTCCTGACACCCTGGTGCTAAAACTTCAGACTCATGTGGTCCTGGGCTCAGCTCCTAGAGAGCTGTGCTGGCCACTCCCTGCCACTCTGCCAGGCTGTCCTCCGCAGGAGGTTAGCTTCTCTGTGTCATTCTGTGGGTGCTAGAGCTCCAGAGGTTGTTCAGAGTCCCCTTGTACATAATTTTGAAGTGGTGTGGGTGAGAGCGCAGTGGAAGTGCTTTTTCTTCACCGACATCTTGGCTCCACCCCCAATAACATATATTTTAATACCAGACATTATTAACATATGTTTTAAACTTTTATTTTAATAGCATATTAAGCACCTACTATTTACAAATATTAACAAATGTGTTAAGTGCCTACTATGCACAAATGATTCTGTTAGGTGATGGGTAAGCAAAATCAAGGCTGAAAGGCGATAAGAAATAAGCATTTATATAGCACCTACTGTGTGCCAGGAACTGCTATGCACTTTACAAATATATCATCTCATTTGACCTCAAAATGACCTTGTGAGGTAGGTACTATTATTATCCCCATTTTATGACTTAGGAAACTGAGGCCAGCAGTGGTTCAGGAACTTACCCATGGTCACATAGCTACTAAGTGTCTAAGACTGGTGTTGAACTCAGGATGTCCTTACTTTTGGCCTAACCCTCTATCTGCTTTACCATTATCTATGCTCTGCCTCCCCTCCCTCCCACATAGTCCCTAACCTTAAAAAACTTATATTTTCTTGGACCCAAATTCTAACTTCTACTTTTCAAATATAGAAAACTCCTTACTTCCTATGGCTGTTGATTCACTTTTCAATTCAATTGAACAAATATTCATTATGGACCTACTATGTTGATGGCACTGTGGCAGACACTGAAGATCCAAAGATCTCCATGGAATGCTTTTAGAGACCTTATATTCTCTTGGAGTATAAATAAGGGGGAACATATTTCTGACATGAACGGCCCCTTCCTTCCTTCCCCCTCCATGCAAAGGTACAGAGGTAGAAGATGGAATACTATGGAAAAGAAATAAAAAGTAAGTCAGTTGGGCTGGGACTTTGAGTGTATATATTTTAGGTGAAATATATTTGGAAACATAAGCTAGAATAAGGTTTGAAAAAAAACCCACACCCTATAAAGCCCAATCAGAGTTGTTTTATCCTAAAAGCACTAAAGATTCCTGAGCAGAGGAGTGACATCATTAGACCTATGCTTTTATTGTTTGGAAGTTTTATCAAAATCTGGCTCTGTCGGTTCTTCCCATTGATCCTAATTCTGATGTTTAGAGCCAAGAAAAACAAGCTTTATTTCTCTATTATCAGACAACCCTTCATATAATATACTTGGAGACAACTAACTTGGTCTTATTGTGCTCCCTGCCTCTCCCCCCACCCCCTGCCACCTCTCTCCTTCAGGCTACTCCAACTTTCTTGATCAGTTTTATGTTGAATAAGTTGACTTCAGAAATCTTTCCCAACTCTGAGCTTTAATGAATCACTTCAAATAATCATAATATCATGTGGTTTCAAGCTACTCATCATACTCGCTACCCTGTTCTCTATATCCTCCAGCTTTTCAAAGTTCATTTCAAAATGTGCTACCAAATTGGCCTGACTAGGATAGAGTTCCACTGATGCTAGAGACCTTCCCTTCAAATCAGCTTTTATTGATTTCATCTTTATTATGCGTGTACTTCTGTATCTGTATATTGTCCCTCCCAACTAGATTAGGCTCCCTGAGGTCAGAGACTATTTCTACTTTTTCAAATTGCATTCTCAGTACCCAGAAAGGTTCCTGGTATATAGTAGATGGTTAATGAACATTTGTTGACTGACCAATTTATTAATTGTATTGGAGAAGGAGAAATCTCCAAATGGAAAGAATTCTTCAATAATTACAAATTAAATCCTCGAAAATAGAAGGAATGCTAGATAAAACATTGTCAAGAATTCTAGAGGGAAGGAAATGAGGAGAATGAGAATAATAATAGAATTAGTGATAAGAATGTTAAAATTTTTAATATAATAATTGAACTAAGAAATAATGGCAAAATAAAATAATAATAGAACAAAAAAACAAGCAAAATTAAAGCTGTCAAAGAAAAACTTGAAAGAAATAATAATGGTTTATAACACAAGCTTGATAATTTCAATAAAGCATTGGATACCTTTAAATAGAATGGGAAAAAATCTGTGATGTTATAATAAATTTCAATCCCCTATATCAAAAGGAAAAAAATAGAGAAAAAATTGTATGATCTCAGTAAAAAGGCAATTGAAATGGAAGACAGAACCCAGATATAAAATCTAAAAATAGCTCAGGCCTGGGTTGGGCGCCCCCGCCTCTGTTGTAGCCGCGGTGTTGTTGTTTCTGTCAGAAGGATGGCTGAGGTAGAAGAAACCCTAAAAGGAATTCAGAGCCAGAAGGGAATTCAAGGGATCATTGTTGTCAATGCAGAAGGCATTCCAATCAAAAGCACCATGGACAACTCCACCACCATGCAGTATGCCAACCTGATGCACAGCTTCATCTTGAAGGCTCGGGGCACTGTGCGAGACATTGACCCCCAGAATGATCTCACGTTCCTCCGAATTCGCTCCAAGAAAAATGAGATCATGGTTGCTCCAGATAAAGATTATTTCCTGATTGTGATCCAAAATCCAACAGAATAATTTGCCATATTAGAGGCGCCAGATTTTTTTCCTTTAATTTAATAATCTCCCTGAAAGAAAACATTCCTGTCCATTCCCTCTCACCACTGAATGGCTTGTGAAAAACAAAATGATGTCAGACTGGATTTGCAGAGATCATGTGACCCAGGGCGGGCCCCGATTGATTTTCTTAACCTTTTATCCACCTTGCTTCTTCTGAGGCCACAGCTGGAGCCTTTAGCCCTCAGGAAGAAAGCCTTTTGAGACAAGCTTAATGGCCTGGGCTGGTGGCCACCCCCAAGGCATGCCCTCCCTCCTCCCAATCCAGGCTCTGGGCTTCTGGTTTTAAGTTTGTTGCTATTTTGAAAGGAACTAAAAATAGCTGTACCGATAAAAAAAAAAATCTAAAAATAATTGATATTCCAGAAAAACAAAACAACACAAAAAACAACAGGAAAAGATGTGAAACCACATTTCAGGATGTTTTGCAAGAAAAAAAAAATGTTCAGAAGCATTATAATTAGTTAACAAGTATGTATTTAGCACCTTCTATGTCCCAGACGCTGTGTTCCTGTCCTCATTTAGCTTATAATCTACTAGAGGGAACACAATACACAAGAGAAAGCTGAAATGAAAGGGGGCAAGTTACTGGGTTGGTAAAGAAGTCAAACAAACACAAAATAAGAAGGCAAGGAGGTGAGAAATGAGATATGTGTTCTGTACCCTTTCCTTAAAAGGAGGAGTTTATGGTTCAAATCAGAGAGTCAGAGGGTACTGATGAGGTGTGAGTAACAAAGCTGATTAGATCTTGCAAAATGAGATTTCCTAATGATGATGTTACTGAGATCATGGGGGAGAAGTCAAAGATATCCCAAGGGGAGTGCAGCTAAAGAAGACAAAGAAGTTTAAAATGAATGCTTCCAGGTGGGAAATGAGATATTTGAGAAGGTCAAAGTACAGATCAGTAGAATATATATTATGCCATCACAAAGGATACTTAGATTTAACTCCCCAAGAAATAGAAGAATGAAATATGATATAATAAAAGTAAAGAAAAATGTTTCATATACAAGGATAACATCCCATAAATTTGAGAATAATTCTACAGATTGTTTTTTTTCCATTCAGAGAAATAATGACTTCTAAGGATTCATTCTGAGGGAAAATAACAAAATAGACAGTTGATCAAGCATCAAGCATTATTAAACCCCTACTATGTGGTAGAAAATGTATCCTTTAGTAGTTAGTCTAGCTAATCAGTAACAAATATGCTGGGTTACGCTTGTGACCTTCAGATTCAAGCTCAAATCCTTCATTATCTTTCCTTGATGTTCATTAAGACATTTAAACTTCTGGTATCTAAATCACATTTTGATGTCGTGGAGAAACATTCCATGGCATGGATAATCTGTTAAGTGTGTGTGTGTGTGTGTGTGTGTGTGTGTGTGTGTTTTGTGGAATCACATAGCTTGATATCATCTGTGTACATCAAATTAATTGAATGTTTTGATAAGATAACTTGGAAGATATATCCAATACCATGTAGGAGAGATAATAATATGTATAAACCAAAGTAAAATCTTATGGGACTTAAAATCTCTCCTGTAAAAATACCACTTTTTCTTTTTTGCTTTTTAGAGGGGGGAAGGCAGGGCAATTGGGGTTAAGTGACTTGCTCAAGGTCACACAGCTAGTAAGTGTTAAGTGTCTTGGCTGGATTTGAAATCAGGTCCTCCTGACTCCAGGGCCGGTGCTCTATTCACTGTGCCACCTAGCCACTCCCCAAAATACCACTTTTAAAATCAATTGCTCTAGTTATTTTGGGTTGCTGACATATTTTATATGGAGGACAGTTTTCCATGTATATATAAAATGCTTTAGCATTCCCTCTATATTTGGATCTATTTGAACATTTGTAGTTTATGCAGAAGCCATGAGTGCAGAACTGAATTAAAGATTTTGCAAACATCAATTAAAGCAAATGTTATGGTACTTTCAGGTGACTTGTTCAATAATTATAATTTTAACAGTAAATTTTTCTTTACACTCAGGAATTTTTAATGACACTTTTTGCCTCGGTCAATTTTTGTTTTTGTTTTCTTACATATTTATATGCATTTTTAGTCATACAAACTATATAAATTTGTGTAAAGTACATAATAAACCTATATTTAGAAGTATGACAGGTCTTATCTTTGGTAATAGATTGTAATATTTTCTCAATGTGCTATCTTGCATCTGATAAGAAACTAGTAAAATTGTTTGCTAGTAATTCATGTACAAGTGTGAAGCTTTTGCATCAATTAATTATTGATCTTATCTTGCCTGTTGGCTTTTGAATATTCCAGAAACTAGCATTTCAGTCATCTCCTTTAAATTAACTGTTCTCTGATTAATTGTATTAATGGTGTACAAGTTTTCAACTTTACATTTGATGCAACTAATCTTTTGATTTTGTTGGACCTTTTATGATCATATAAATGAGCAGAAATTTTCCAAAACCGTATCCTTTGGTTGTCCTCCACTTTCTTTGATTGTCAAGTAATAATTTTGATTGATGAATTGTTTATTTTTTCTTTGTATTTTTGATGCCTCGTGTCAGCTTAATCTTTTAACTTTTCCTTTAAAATTTTGGTAAGGGAATCTAGAATTTCTAAAATTCTTTTGTTTTCTGGGTTCTGTTTAATGTCTCTTTTTGATTTCCTTTAATTTAGTGAAATGATATTCACAGTTTATAACCCTCATAGCAGCTAGCCAGCTAGTGATATAATCTTCCACTGTCTTTTTGTAGTTTTTCAATTGCTTTCTCAAGGAATTTATGTCATGGTGGTATTTCATGCCTGTCGCTAAGTATTTCTCAATAACTCTACATTTTCCTACCATAATTTTTACCATATCAACAGCAGCCATATATGCTAGTGTCTTAAAGTATTTCTTTTTTTTAATATTTCCTATCAAAGGTTGTGAGAATATTTATTTGTCCATGATGGTTATAGAAAATGATAGAATTTAGGGCAGCTAAGTGGTGCAGTGAATAGAGCATCGGCCCTGGAGTCAGGAGGACCTGAGTTCAAATCCAGCCTCAGACACTTAACACTTACTACCTGTGTGACCTTGGGCAAGTTATTTAACTGCAATTGCCCTGCTTTCCCCCCTCCAAAAACGAAAAAAAAATATCTTTTAAAAATTACTGTTTAGATATACTTGGTTTTCCAGTTCATCCCATCAAACACAAAAAGACTTTTTTGAAATTCCATTTTAAGTAAACCCATCTCTTCAACATAATTTGAAACATCAGAATAATCTTCATCTATTTTGCTATTAGGTATAATATCTAGATTTTTCATTATTGCAGATTTTCAATTATCTCAGGTTCTTAAACTTTTCTTCTCTTGGGATGGCTAGGTGGTGCAGTGAATAGAGCACCAGCCCTGGAGTCAGGAGGCCATGAGTTCAAATGCGGCCTTAGATACTTAATGCAAAAACTAGCCGTGTGACCTTGTGCAAGTCACTTAACCCCAATTGCCTTCCAAAAAGCAAAAAATAATAAAAAAACAACTTTTCTTCTCCAGATTTTAAAATTCCTTAATTTCAGTTCTTAATAAATTTAATATGTATTTAGGGATAGAATTATTACTTATGATTGTCCTTCATTTCTATGCAATAAATTGTCACATGACTAAGAGTAACAGGTACTATTGACAAAAAGCAATATGAAGGCCTTGCCTATTATTATTATTTTTCCAATTCTATTATGGTGTATAACAGGAACATAAAAAAATTTATATCTTTAGTTCACCTAGTGAGCACTCATGGTTTGCCCACTTTAGTTGTTACTGCTATGAGCATCAAAGAATTGAGGTATGAGCAGGTGAGGCATTGGCATTTCTCTTTTTAAAAAAAAAAATCTTACCTTCTTGTGATATCAGGGCACAGAAAAGCATCACTCATTCTACTCTCTTCCACCAGGAGTTGATTAGATAGAATGGGTTCCATTATCATTTATATTCAGATAATTCCCAGAACTTTATTTTGAGCCCTGGTCTCTCACCTGAGTATCCGTACTAAATCACCAACTCCGTTAAACATTTGAAATCATGTGTCCCAGAAAACCCACCCTTATTCCAAAGTTCCTTATTCTTGCTGAGTGATATGCCCTCTGTTCAGTCAGCCAGGGTTATAATCCTGGTGTCATACTTGACTCCACTCTCTCATTCACCCCTTATATCTAATCAGTTACAACTTATTGACATCTCTCATATGTGCCCCCTTCTTCCCTTTCACATAACACCCTCTAGTTGAGATCCTGTCTCAAGTCTCTCTTAGCTCCCATCCTTCCTCCACATAGCTGCCAAAGTGAATTTCTTAAAGCACACATCTTACAACATTATCTTCCTACTCAACAAACTCCAATAACTCTATATAATGTCTGGCATTTAATGTTCTTCACAATTCATGCTGTCTTTTCTTCCCAGTCTTCTTACTAATTAATTACTCCACTCTATGCACTCTAATGACTAACTTTCCTTTCCTCACATACAATATTCCATCTCCTATCTCTATATCTTTGGAGAAACTGTTCCTTATGCCTGAAATTCTCTCTTTTCCTACCACTTTTTTAGAGTTCCTGGCTTTCTTCAAGAATCAGCTCAAATGTCAACTTCTGCAGGACACTTTTCCTGGTCCTCCCAGCTGCCTATGTCTTCCCTTCTAAAATCACCATCTATTTACTCTGTATGCATATATGTATATATATCAATAGTACCTGTTACTCTTAGTCATGTGACAATTTATTGCATAGAAATGAAGGACAATCATAAGTAATAATTCTACCCCTAAATCCATATGATCATATATGTATATGATTATATGTATATACACAGGTACTTATGTACTTATATAGCTTAGATATTGATGATACCATATTTATATAATATATATGTAACTATATAACTTAGATAACTACATATCTGTATGTGTGTATGTATATATTTATGTGTGTATATTGCCTTACCCATTAGAATGTATCCTCTTTTAGGTCAGGAATTGGTTTTTCTTTGCTTTAGTATCCCTAGCACTTCACTCAGTGCTTGGCTCATAATAAATGCCTAAGGAAATGCTTATTGATTGATCATTATTACAGTTTTGAGTAGGAATAGCCTTCAGCTCTACATATCTCTATTTATTAGATTGTCAAAGATGACTTGTGACTTGATATTCTCTTTTTCTCAAGGTAAGGAATATACTCTAAACTCTATTGTAGAATGAAGAGATAAGGAAATGGGAAAATGGACAGACAACCAGATTGGGAGTGAGAAGACCTTGACTTCTGTGCCAGCTCTCCCACTAACAATGTAGGTGACCTTGGACAAGTCATTTCATCTCTTTGGCTTCAGTTTCCTCATCCATAAAATGAGAGGATTGGGGTACAAGACCCTTCTGCTCTCTTCCTTTAGTTTATTCATATTATCTGAATTTCCTCCAGATGTCCATTTTAGTAGTAGAGTATATAAGTATCAATGGAAAAGATATTAGGTATACTTTGACTCTTCATAATCTTTTTAATTTGAGTATAGCAGAGAATATAAAGTTCCAAGAAAGATTCAAGGGATTTTTTAATCAGGTGCATGTTTTCCTTTTGAATATAAAATATATGTTAAATAAATAGGATGTGACTGTAGATGTGGTTGAACTATTGGGGTGTGTCTAAGTGTCTATAAATACCCAAGAGTAAATAATGATTAGCCTATAATATTCCTGGGGGCTTTTATACATTTTATAAAAGTATAATGTAATCGCCTCTTCAAGCAGGACCTCAGGGACACTGTTGCTAAGGGACCAGCACAAAGAGTAATAAATGCAGATTTGAGTTACCAGTGAATTCGGTATGAAACAAAGGGGCAGACATCTTTGCTTGCTATTAGAAAAATGAAGAGAAGGCTTCTATATTGATATCATTTCACCATGATAGGAGGTAGCAGGGTCTCAAGGGCAAATTAAAAACAGGATGAAACAGAGACAGGGGTTATTTACTTTTTCAGGGGGGACAGTAGGTGAGAGTTATTTGAAACAATTAAGGGAGTTTTGATTACAGGTTGGGGGATGAGAGGCTTTTGAAGCTGGTGTTAATAGAATAAGACTCACAATATTCCTGGATGAGATAACTATTCTATATCAGGCTTTTCCCAGCTTGTAGCTCTGATGTTTTAAGAATACAGTTTGAAACTTGGCTCAGGACTTACACATATAGACAAATACTAAATTTTTCCTCTGTCTTTATCTCATCATAAGGGTGGATGCTGGGAGGATCAATTTTTGGATTAGAGAAATTCTCAAAGACTGTCTACTGTACTGTAGAAGGGTTGACATTTTTTTCACTGAAAGGACTATTCATCTCAGCAGAGTCATAGACCCAGGAAGTATTGAAATAATGACAAAAAGTTCTTCTTCAAGAGAGGCTTATATTTATACCAATATCACATTGACCCTGGATAGGAAAGCATTTATGATTTATTTTGGAAGCAATGACTTTAGTTTGGTTAACCATCATACTTCTGACATACCATCTTCTCCACCTAAGAAGTAAGGGCAATTCTGAAAGAGTATTGGCCTTGGAATCCAAAGAACTGGTTTCTAATTCTACCTCTGACACTTGACTATGTGACCAAAGATAATCCAGGAAAACTATTCTCAGCCTCATTTCCCCTCTTAAGTAAAATAAAGAAACACTACAATGCTTCCTCCCAATACTTGTGAAGAATGGGCTTGCCTTATAAGTCTTAAAGCATTATGTAAATTTGGGTTAGTATCATTATCATTCATGTACATGTGAAAAATCCATAGTGGTGTCACAGTTTCTATGACTTCCTTTAGGGATTCAGGTCTGCTGGAAACAGATGTAGCTTCGACAAAGCATGGGATCTGTCCATCTTTCTGGGGAACTGTGCCTGTCATCCCCTGCCCATAGCAAAAGCAGATGCAGTGGCTCATAGAAATATTCAAATTCTTGTACATATTCAATATTTGCTCTGTTCTTCACTCTTCTGTTAGTGTTTCTGTTGTTTTCTCCTTTGTGTGTGTGGTGTGTGTGTGTGTGTGTGTATGTGTGTGTGTGTGTGTGTGTGTGTGTTTAGTGTCATTCCCTTCTGTCATCAAAGTCTTTGGTAGTCAAAATGATATTGACAAGGAAGTGATGGTGATAAAGGATTTGAGGAGGAGGAGATTGATATATTATATGAGGCCTTTCCACTTCTCTTGCCCCCCACCCCCACCTCCTACCATCATTCTCCTGAACATGATATAGAGTAGAGTTGGAAATGGAAAGGAAAAAACTCAAGTAGAAGAATTGGTATCCTGAAAAATAAATGCAAAAGTAAGAGAGAGGGGAAGTGGGTAGAGAGAAAGGGAAGGAAAGAAAGAGAGAGAGAGAGAGAAGAGGGAAAGAGAGAGAGAAGAGAGGAGAGAAAGAAATAGAGAAAGGTATTGGGAGGGATTGGGGTATTCAGGGAAGACTTAAGAGAGGAAGCAGAATTGAAGGGAGTCTTTAATGATTAGTGTGATTTATATAGGTAAAGGGGACAAAGAAGAATTTTCCAGGCAACACAGATGACACATGTAAAGGGACAGAAGGGGATATTTGGGAGAGTAGTCTTAGGAAAGCTTTGTAGAAGAGGTTTGGCTCAATTAGGCATTTAAGGATATATAGAAACTTGGTGACTGTTGATGGAAGAAAGGGAGGACATCTCTGAATATGATTATATCAAGAGCAAGGTATGGGGGGTAGGATAGCACAGGGTATATTTAGGTAAAAGTGAGTAGAATAACACAGATTGGAATTGTGAATGTAGAATGTCAGGATTCAAATTCTGCTTTTGATGTTCGCGTAATATGCTTCTCTAAACCTGTTTCCTCATCTGTAAAATGGGGGTTTAACTCAAGATGTCTGATGTCCCTTTCAGATCTTAGTCTATGATCCTATGTTGGCAATCCATTGGAGATAAGAATGGAAAGTAGAAAACCCTGAATTCCATGATAAAAAGCTTGACCTGTATCCTGTAGGAAATGAGGAGTAAAAGAAGAATTTTAGGTAAACAAATACCACTATAAGAGGAAGCTAGATGTTCCATGATGTAACAAGTCAATCAAACTAAGTCCCCTTCTACATTTAGGCAATGCTAAATAAGCTTCCTCAACTGGAAAAGAAATGACAGAAAACACATTTGCCATGCACTTTAGAATTCTAACCCATGCAGCCTTTTCCTTTGTGTCTCCTGCTTCCACTCCCCTCCCTCCGCCCCTTTCCTTAGCTTTTTCCTATGATGGTAAAGTTTTGGATTCCAACCATGATTCTGCTACTTACTACCTCTCTGACAAGCAATTTCTCTTTTTAGGATACAGTTAGTAGCATCTACTGCTTCACTTGGTTTCAAATCCATGGAAAAAGATGCCCTTGTACCAGGTACCCTTGGTGTACCATTCCCTGCCACAAACAACATTTCCTGCCTCCTTTTGTGTATTGTCTCACCCCATTAGATTGCAAACTCATTGAGGGCAGTGACAGCCTTTATTTTTATTAATTGTATCCCCAGTGCTTAGCTCAGTACCTGATACTGTGTGTCAGCAGGCATTTAAAAAATGTTCATTGGATTGGATTGATTGGATTGAATAAAGAGACTACAAGGTAGTCTCTCAATTCTAAATCTCTGATCCAATGAGCCTTTGACACTTGATTTTTGACTCAGACAGAAAAGTTAAATAATCATGTATACATCTCTTCTTATATCTTTAAAAAGTGAAGTATATGACCTACATCATATTTCCCCACCTCCTGCCATTTAAAATCCTACTCTTACCTTTTCCCAAAAGGCTTCTCTGACCAACATGCAGTGAATTTGTTCCCTCCCATCTTCAGTTTCTGTTTTGTTTTGTTTTGCTTTGCTTTGGTTTGTTTTTGTTTTTGTTTTTTTACCAGGGATCATATCACAGGGATTCGTAATAGGATACTCTCAGACTGAACACTTCTGACAAAACTTCTTTTCTGTGGCTAATGAACATTTCCTTCCCAGATTCAACGGTGGTGATACAAGGTGAGAGCTGTTACTGCCAGTCCTATTCCCCAAACGTTTCTTAATATTCTCTGCATCTCACCACATGAGATTCTGCCCAGATTTGGGAAAGTGGCCACTGACATTTTTCCTCTGACAACCATTTCCAATATATTCACATATCCTTACCCTCAACCTTCAGGCCTCAAAGTTTTAGGTGAGGATCAGAGTAATTACTTAACACAAAAAAATATTTGGAACCTTATAATGAAAGATATTGTCTTTTTTGAACTTTTATGATGGAGAGGGTAAATTAGATCTTTGATTTCGTTTTCTGGGTAATGAGAAACATTAACAATGTTTTTTTTTTCTTTTGTCCCTTTCCCCTGTTCAGCAGAGAGAGTGGAGGTATACAATTAGGTATGGATGTCACCAGCATAAAAACAAAACAAAAAAAAAAACCCTTCCTATATTAAGAAACTCCCCAATTAATTTAGCATAAGCCTTGTTTTATAGAATGGATGAATAGGCTTAAGTCAGAATCTCAGAATGAAGAATCACATGGCTTTAGGAGTGTTATTTCATGAAATCTGAAAACTATCAGCAATTGAACTTGACTTTGATTCATGGCCAGATTCTAGAAGATATTAATAATGCTTTGGTTGGCGATGTCATTGCTGTTCTCCATTTTTGGTTATCAGTTATTTGATTTCTCCATGCTTTCCTTTTCCAAGCTCTGCATTGAAGTCATGAGAATAAAAGTAAAAAAGTTGTCAATGAACTGTATGATATAAATTAAAAATGGGCTTGGTTGTGTGGTGAGGGATGACAGATGGACATTCAGAATTCTCCATTGGTACCCTCATGATGTCTCAAGAAAGGCAGAAAGGCTTCCAATCCATTGAGTTCACTTCTGTGGTGAATTTATGAGAGGGTAAGGGCAAAAGTTGCATGGGATGGGAAGATACAGATAGTTTACAATATACAACATGGGAGAGAATTTCCAATTTAATGAAATCTCAGATTCAATTGAGTATTATCAGTAAACAAATAGAAAAGGATGCAGTGATCATGAAGAGTCAGAATGGCTTCATCAAGATCAGTTCACGTGAGAAAGAAAGGCCCCTTAAATATATTAAAATGTTCATTGTAGCACTTCTTAAGTGAGCAAATATCTACAAAAAAGAATAGACTCCCATATATTGGGCAATAGCTAAACAAATTGTGAATATGAATGCAATGCAATATTACTGTGTCATAAGAAATGATGAATAGGGTAATTTGGAAAAGTAGGAGAAGACCTGTATGAATAGATGAGGGATAAAGTAAGCAAAACCAGGAAAATAATAAACATAAATACTATAATAATACAAATGAAGACAGTATTGAAAGGCAGCCAAACCGTGATAAATTATAATGACCAATCTTGGTTCCAGAACACAGATGACAAAATGTATTTCACTCCTTTCAGCAGGGACTATGGTCATAGAATATTGTGTATAATTGCAGATCCTGCTACTATGCTGACTGGTTGGTAGAAGTGTGGGCAGGAGGGTGAAGACACATATAATGGAAATGTAATGTGATTTAAAAACAAAATCAGCCATAAAATTTTTAAAATTATGGATGACTTTTGTTTTTGCATCATCTTCATTTTCTAATATATTCTTTCCCCCACTCTCTTGCTTGGATTTATCCTTTTTAACAAAGAATAGAAAGGACAGTTCTGTAAGGCTAACAGATATATTAACCAAGTAAAATATTATATACAGTGCTCCACAATGCCTACAAAGGAGAGAGAAATGACGTATATATGTATACAGATACACACATACGCACATACATATAATATATACATATATAGTACTCATATATCTATATATGTATACATATGTATATACATGTATGTATATCTATATCCACATATCTTCTTTGGGATGAATCAATTATAATTTCAAAGCATTTGGTTTTGGTTTTGGTTTTTCGTTTACATTTTTGGAGCCACTGTACATATTTTGCCTCATTCTGCCTCCTTTACTTTGCCTCAGTTTATCTATCATCCTAGGCTTCACTGCATTCTTTATTTTCATTGTGTCTTACAGCACAGCAATATGCCGTTAGACTTATGGACTGCTGTCTATTGAGCTCCTCCCATATTTACTTTAATTCTAGTCCTTTGTTACTAAAAATATGCTACTAGGAGAATTTTGGTGTATGTGAACCTTTCTTTTTATCATTGATTTCCTTGGGTTATATTCAATGAGAACTATAGGGCAAAGAGTATGGACATTTCAGTCCCTTTCTTAGTGATCTTCTTCCAAATTGCTTTGCAGAATGTTTGGACCAATTTACAGCTATCCCAGCAGTGTTCTAGTGTGCCTCTTTTTCCATAGTCCCTCTAAGTCTTATATTTTGTTCTAAAAAAAAGAAAAATTTAAATATATATGAGAACATACCACATTAACCTTTACTGATACAGTTTCTAGATCAAGGAAATTCTGTAGATATAGTTTACCTTGATTTAGCAAAACATTTGACAAAAATCTTTCATGTTGCCCTTAGGGGAAAGAAGAGATGCAGGCTAGATGCATTTTGAAACTTACAGAGAGTAAATTTCATTTCTGAACCCCTCTCCACCCCCCAAAAAGAGGATATCTTATAATGTTCTCTTTTCCCTACCAAAAATGGATATTGCCCCTTCCCCACAGATCCTCAGGAAGTGAGGAAAAGGAGTTGTTTAAATAGATACCCAATATCACAAGGCTACTTTGGTGAACTTTTGGGGACATCCCCATGAGGAGCCTCTCATCTGAATCTCCTATTTTTATGAACTTATTTTTGTGTTCTTGATAAAAAAGAATGAAGGAAGGAAGGAAGGAAGGAAGAAAAGAAGAAAGAAAGGAAGGAAGGAAAGAAGGAAGGAAGGAAGGAATGAAGAAAGGAAGGAAGGAGGAAGTCATCCCGGGGGTGGGCAGAATGTGTTTTGTGCAGAATCTGTTCCTTTTCTTTCCTCTTTATTTGTAAATTTATGTCTGTAATATATTAAACAACTTACAAGAGAAAACAGATTGTGAACCAATAATGGAGCCTAAATTATTTTCATAATTTACTAGACTATCATTCATAGTAATTTTACTAAATCTCGTACATAGCAGAGTTTGCAAAGGCAGACATATTCAAAGATCTCTAAAAAGGCCACCATTAACATGACATCTCATTACTATTTGTATCAACCACTCTTAAGTAAACTTTAGTGGTACTGCCTTGATCAATTCCCTTTGTAGATAACTTCATGACTCTACACACATTGGGATATTTGTTCTGCTAATAAAATGACTGTTTTTCTGATTATTTAGTTCCTACCTTTGCTTCTATGCCATGTTTTGAGTGTGAATAATTATCATCCTTCAATTATATCATTCCCTTGGAGACACTGAGTCGACTCTCACAACCCCTTGTAAATTTTCTCTTTTTAAGTTGATAAAGTTCAACTTTTACTTGTTCTTTATGGGGAGCAACAGAAGGCTCTTGAAAACATATTCCCTTTAAGCCTCTGACTGCCACATGGTGCTCCAGGACCTAAACATTTAAATATTCTCTTTAGCATTTCCAGCTGCCAATGTGTGTTGACGTCTGCATAGGCAATTGTTTTAAATGTATTATTCAAGCCCCTTTGGAAAAAATATCCTCCAATTCTTGCATTGTTTCAGTAACCTCTCCTTTTCTTTAAGCCCAGAGGTAACTTGGCTTCTAGTGAGAAAAGATAAAATATTGTTTGTGGTCTCTTAAGTACAAAGTGGGTGATGGTGGGGGTAGTCGAGGGAGGTTGTTAAGTTGAGAAAGAATAGAGCCTTTTAAAACAAGCATAGGCTTTCTAGCAACTGAGTCCTCTAAATCTATTCAACTGAAAAAATTCAATTGAATCCAATCCTACAAACATATATTAAGTATTATGCAATGGAGGGCACAAGGTTCTGAAACATAATGAATAAAACAATTGCCCTACCCTCACAGAATTTCCAGTTAAGTAGTCAGTTAGGTGACATAATGGATAGTGTTGGCCCTGAAGTCAGAAAGACCTGAGGTCAAATCTGCCCTCAGACACTTCCTAGCTGTGTGAAGCTGCATAAGCCACTAAAACGTGGTCTCCATTTCCTCATCCATAAAATGGGGATAATACCACCTACATCACAGGATTGTTGTAAGGATCAAATGAGGTAATATTTATGAAACGCCTTGCAAACATGAAAGCATGAGATGAATGTGAGCTATTACTGTTCTCTCACACATCTTATTGGAGTTACAAGACCTGGGACCAAATCTCATCTCTGCTATGTGCTTTCAGCAAAAAACTGAATTTCTGGGTACCTTGCCTTCCTTATCAGTAAAAAGAAAAGGGGTTCTTAAACCTTTTCCACTTGCGACCCCTTTTCCTGTCAGCAGTGTTGTATGGCCTGAGGACATGTGCGGTGCCAAGTGTTCATGCTTTGTGTTCAGAACTAAAGTTGAAAAAAGTTGTGTGATGCAACATGGCAAGCACTTCCAGAAAACACCTTGGATCCTTTACACGTTTGATAATTAATTTTTGGTTGTTGTGCCTTCAGAAATCTTTTATTGTTGCCAATGTTTTTGAGACCCCATATGGGCTTGAAACTCACAGTTTAAGAAGCATTGGGCTAAGGGCTAGGTGGTGCAGTGAATAGAACACCAGCCTTAGAGTCAGGAGGACTTGAGTTCAAATCTGACTTCAGACACTTAACACAAAAACTAGACTGTGACCTTGGGCAAGTCACTTAACCCCGATTGCCCTCCAAAAAGCAAAAAGAAAAAAGCACTGGGCTAGTGACCTCCTAGGTCCTTATCAGCTCTGAATCTATTATTATATGATCTCTAGAGGAGACCCTATGATTTATACAGGATTTATGCATTTAACTGGCAGGAAGATAACAAATGTACATGAGGAACAAGTCATTTTAGTGCATACTTGAACATAGGAACAAAAGGGTTCCAAGGAAGAGGCAAGGAGGATTTTAAATTAGTCTTTTAGCCTTTCAGATGGACAGAGAGGAAGGGCAATAGGCCCAAGGGCTTGCATTTTGTTTGGATGAGTCATCCAAAAACATCTTCAGGAGATGAGCACATGGGATAATGAATGTTTATTTGCTGAATGGGCTAATGTATCTCACATTGTCCCAGGAACTGTGACTAGGCGTCCCAAAGCCCCCAGATGCCTAGACTCCCTTTCCATCATAGCCACACTTTTAAATAGATGGGAGGATGGAGGTAACTGGCTCAGCGAATAGAGGTCTGGGTGTGGATTCAGGAAAGCCTGAGTTCAAATCCAGCCTCAGCCACTTATAAGCTGTGTGACCCTGGGCAAGTCACTTAACCTCTGTTTGTATTAATTACCTGGAGACAGAAATGACAAACCACTCTAGTATCTTTGCTAAAAACAAACAAAAATACAACTGTTTCTTTTTCTGTCCAACCTGTGGATAGAATTGGGATGCTATGTTCCATGAGGTCATGAAGAGTCAAATATGACCAAATGAATGAACAACTACAACAAGGATAGGAGAGGAAGCTCCCTTACTAGGCTCAATGATGGGCTGAATCTGATAACCTGAAGCTGATATTTTGAAACTTGAAGGACATGACATTTATCATTGCGAATTCTCTGTTCATCAGCACAGATCTCGGGGTCAATCATCTCTATAACTTTGTTGGTGATTTTTGAGAGTTGCTATGGCCCAAAAAGTTTATGACTTGGATCCTGGCCTAGTTACGTACCTCTCCCCTTAGCTGTGCTGGGACCATAGTGAATAGAGTTTTATACTTTGAGTCAGGAAGATCTGGGTTTGATTATGGCCACAGAGAGCTACTTAAGTGCCAGCCACCTATGTTCTCTCAATCTCCTTCACACGGTTGTTGTGAGAGAATATATGTAAAATGAAATACCATATGCAAATTGGATGATGTATGTTAAGTGCATTGCAAACTTTAAAGCACTATGTCAATGTTAGCTATTATTATTATTCTAGGAGATTGATCTAATTCCCTCCATCCAAATAAGGAAGGAGCCCTGCATTGTCATATTGTCCAAGCTCTTCCAACAAGTTTGCAGCCATCCCTTTGTGCTTATATAGGTCTACTGTCATACTTTTTAGTACTACTGTCCAGGGTTCTCTTGTCCTCAGTACCACTGTGTCCTCTCCTTTGGGGGAATCCATAAGAGTATTAGCCAAAGTTCTGGAAAATAGAACTTGTCTCTGACCCCAGGACATATGCTTTGAGGTGGAGTCTTCTGGGCCCATCTTCAGAAGTCTTTTTACTTTGTGACTCCCTTAAGTGAGTTGGATATCAAGTTGTCATGACAAAAAATGTAGACTTTCAAGAAAATACATAGAACTATAGCAGTAGAAGGGGCCTCAGAGACAGCTGGATCCAATTCTCATTTTTCTTATGAGGCAACGAGGAAAAATAACTTGCCCAAGATCACACGGCTAAGGTAGAACTGGGATTTGAAAACAGGTTTTCTATGTCTAAGTTCAGTTCTCTTTCCATCACTGAATCTTTCCATCTGACATCCACTGGGACCCTGAGACATGGTCTGAATAACCTGGTCTAAAGATATGGGAATAACCAAAAAGAATCTGATGAAATTAACCAAATTTAAAGTATGGGGCCTTTGACCTTGAAAATATTTTCATGCAGAAAGTATGGACATCCCTTAAAAGGAATTCTCTTTGGAAAAAAATATCAATGTGCTAAAAAATTTTGGCAGCACTGGGTTTTTATTTTTAAAATGTTTTAAAAAAAAACATAGCCTAAATTTGAACCAATATGATAGCTATGAGAGAGATTTATAGGGTCAGAAGAAATATGTCTCACCTAGGCATAGCACTTTATGTTTTGTTTTGTTGTTTTTTTTTTTTTTTGGTTGAGACATCTGATTTGTTTTTTATATCAGTAAGGAAATTTCCTCTGCCAATAGAGGTTGGTAGCAGTTCTGCCACGTATAGTCTCAGAGAATCGCTTGGGAAAGTGGGAGTTTAAATAACTTGCTTGGCATTATATACCCAGTGTGGGTCAAAGGTGGGGTCTGAACCTTGGTCTTTCTTCCTGACTCCAAATGACTCGTTTTCCTCCAGGCTATCTGATACACCATACTGGCTCCCTCTGAACAAATCATGTAGTATTCAACCACCTGCTTTCTGATTGTTCCTCATAGCAACTTTGTGTAGTAGACAGAGAAGATATTATTACCTCCCACTTAGGCTCAGAAAAGTTAAATGAGACACAAGGTCACATAATTAGAAAATGGTATAACAGAGACTTAAACTTGGACTCACTATTTATTCTCAAGGTCAGCAATCCAACAAGTATGGGCTTTTCCCGAGAGACAATCCTGGCCAGACATTTGTATTGGAGGACACTGAGGGCACCGGTGATGACAATGGCCCTTTTCTCTTTTGAAAAAAATTAAAATATAGTCTCCCAGCATCTTTCATAAGAAAAAAATATCCTTCTCTACAGGTGAAGGGTTTTAAGCAGATGCTTTTTGAATACAATTAACTACTTACTTGTTCATCTTTGCTGTGGAATGAAATCTGGGTGCTCAACCATGTTATTAAACTTTGCTCATGAGCTGTCTTTAGCTTTTGCCAGGGGAATAAAACTGAAGGAGACTGTGCGGTGTGGTGGCTAGAGCAATGGACTTGCTGTCAGGCATACCTGGTTTCAAATCTGGACTCTGACAATTTACTAGCTGTGGGGCTTGGGGTAAGTCACTTCTCTTGGGTCTTTGGCTTTTTTATTTATAAAATAGACTTAGTGGTACCCTAATTCTAAATCTGTGTTCCTATCGTCTTTCTAAGACAACCTGGTGACAAACCTCATGCCCAAGAAAACTAGCTCTCTGTCTTTGAGAATTATGGTATGATATGTTTATTCTTAAGGAAAGGCTCTCCAGTAAGTAGCATACATTTTCCCAGAATCCATTGCAGTAGCTATTTGTTTAAAATGTTACACACAGGAAGCATGCCTCCTTCCTACAGGCAAAGAGAATGCAAAATAGGTATGGAACAGCAAGTGCATTATGGGACATATATTTTTAGACATGACCATTATATTGATTTGTTTTGTTTGACTACTTATTTGTTTCAAGGGGGAGCTCTATTAGGGATCAGAAGACCTGGAGAAGTAATGGAGATGCTTATAAAAAGAACTCAGTGTCTATAAAATATATTTTTATTCTAAACTTAACAAACTGAAAAAAATATTTCTATACATAAAGTGGAATAGAAGATTATATGTGAAACCATGAATCTCTGTTATATACAGCTTGATTTGTTTTAAAGTACATAATAAATTCAACATGTTACTTTCAAAGCTGTCCTGCTTTTCTGTGTACATTTTAGAAAAAAAGCAATCAAATAAAGATTACCACACTGGCAAAGGATCCACATTCTCACCTTTATACAAAACACTATAAAATGCTGTTTCTTAAGACTCAATTGTAGACGTAGTTTTTTTCCATGGACAATGCATGCTTCAGACTTGTGGACAGAAAGATTCCTTGATAAAGGTACTTACCAATCCAGTCAAATTAAAAATATCTATTTTCATGAAATTCAGCAAATATGAGGATTCTGAGTGGAATTAATACGGGAAAAATAATGAGTAGGATTTACATTTACTTGGAGTGATATAAGAAACAACAAATCAATCCGTACTAAGTTCATTTAACTACATTTTTTTAAAACATCTTCTCGCACTGGAATTGTGTAGCCTACAAAACAATTTATATTTTATCTGTACCATCTAATTAATTAAATGGCCCCAGAGTACCAGCCTCGCAAATCTCGTTAATGGCTGAATACTGAAATAAAGGCTGCTCACCCCGACTAGAATAATATTTGCATATCCCCACCTGTGATGGGTAATAAGTACCTGCCACAAATCAGAATTATGAATTTTGTACGCCTAACAAAACCGCAGGGGAAATTATACCTCAGACATTCCATAATAATTGTAGCTAAGCTGTTTAGCGCCATCCACTTATTCTGCCTGAAGTGTTTAAAGCAGCAACAGTTGTAAATGAATTCAGGCACACACACATTCTAGGGAATTTATTTTTTTCAAAAAGTTTCTCTATCTTGCCATATGTAATTATCTTTATAGAAGTATTCAGCTTCAAGTTATAACCAATTCCTCTTCAAAATTGCCATTCTTAAAAAAAATTGAATTTTCTTCATTTAAAAAAGAGAAGCAGGCTGCTTGATACACCAGATAGAGAGTTGTCCTTGAAGCCAGGAAGAGCTAAGTTCAAAGCCAGCCTCTGACCCATATTAGCTGAGTGACCCTGGGGAAGTCATGACCTCTTTTTGTTTTAGGCTACTCTGAGAATAGAAATGACAAAAGAAAGTAACAATATATACTGGTAAAGGGAGTGTCCTCACCTGGGAGTTCCTTACGAACTTCTAATGAGACTCTACCAATGAAATTGTGAGTCCAGTTCCTATCTCTATCTCGTAAAAGGGTTTTCTTGTCTTGCAATCTATAGAAATCACAAAATTCCTGTGTTGGAAGTGATCTCAGCAGTGTCCAATTAGTCCAACCCACACACAAAAGGAATCCCTACTATAATATACCCAATGAGTGGTCATCCAGCCTCTGTCTGAAGATCTTGTAGGAGGGGAAACTTAACACCTGGTGAGGCAGCCCATTCTACTCTAGGACAGCTCTAACTGTTAGAAATCAATGGGATAATATGCCTTAATTGCGGGTCAGGGAAATATGGTATTAGACCATAGTTATGGAATCACAGGAGCATATATTTAGGGCTAGAGGCAGGCATAAGCTGGCAAAGCTCTCTAAAACTATGTGTTTTTCAGTTTAGGGTGCATTGTTAATATCTCCATCAGTTTTTAAATTTTTATTTATTTTTTAATCTATGGAATAAAATGACCATTTCCTTAACATAGTATGATAAAAAAAAGATGATTGAGCAAGAAACTGCAAATATGTCATGTACAACTTGTTATTCCTTTTAAATATATAATAAAGTGATCATGTAAATTTCCTTTCCTTTTCTTTTTTTTCCTTCCTTTCTCTACCCTAGAAATGGCTACCATTAGACACAACTCTCTCTCTCTCTCTCTCTCTCTCTCTCTCTCTCTCTCTCTCTCTCTCCCTCCCTCTCTCTCTCTCTCTATATATATATATACATATATATATATATACACATATATATATATACATACATACATATATATATACATACATACATAACACACAGATATAATTTGTTCTATACATCAACTGATCAGTTCTTTCTCTGGATGCAGTTTACTCAAAACAATCAACAAAACAATAAATCAAGTCCTGATTTATAGTGTTTTCTGACTCCCAAGGTGTAAATGTTCATCCTGAAAATTTAACAATCCTTTCTAGCTGGCTTGAGCACACACTTGGCCAGAGGGTTATCATCTAATATAACCTCTTCTTTTTTCAGATGAGAAAATGGAATCTCAGAGATGTGAAGTAACTTGCCCAAGGTTATATACCTAGTAAGTTACAGTTAGGATCTGAACCCAGGTCTGGTTCTAAATCCATTTTGAAAGTCTACTGCAGAAAGCACATAAGATTATGAAATCATACAGTTCTAGCACAACAGATCTGTGGAACAATGTTTTAAATGAAACCCCTTAAAGACTGGACCTCTGATTGGAGAAGCATGAATGGTTGATGCCACATCATTAGATTAAGTACTTTGAGGGCACCAAGACCATGCCAATTCAGCTTGTCCCCTTACTGTCTGACATGAACATATGGGTAGGGCATTATTTCAAGTCCTAGAATGTGTGAGAGCTGGGGGGACCATAGGGACCACATATACCAACCCCCTCCTCCTGCCATTTTCCTGAGGCCCAAAGAGAACAAGTGAAACCCCCAAGATGATAGTGTAGTTTGAATATGAATTCAGGTCTTCTAAACCCAAAGTTGGCTTTCTTTACACCATGTCACATAATCAATTCTGCAATAACACTTGTGTCCTGGAATGATCAGGGATTGAAGATTTCTCTAAACTATTGAAGCTAATCAAATTCCATTGTAAACTGAGGGTAATTGAAATATGTTGTTAACTGGGAGTTAAAATCAGCGAGACAGCTTGGGGAAAGGTTTCTCTGGATGTCAGGACCTGCCTCAGGAAACTTTGATTAGATGCAAACACCTGATTTGGTTCATTTTTCAATCTTGTACCTTTAGAAATGCAGCACAAAAGCAACCAAAAGTTTTGAGTTTAACAAATGGTCCATTAGTCAACAAAAAAGATCTCATTATGTTAGAACAATGTTCTGAATAATACGGAATTTTTAAATGAGGAGAAATGTAAACCTCAACAAAGGTATAAAAATCAACCACACAAGCAATAATATGTGGAAAGATGTTTAACCATAGGTGTCAGTCATGACTGAGCAAAGCTCCAGAATGAGGTAGAGCCCAGTTAAAATCTAATTTTGAAATGTTTAACAAATAAAATAAAAATAAAATACAACATAGATAATGATGATTTAGGGTTTTGAAGTCAATATGTGGCCCATAGAGGTTCATTTTGATTTGAATCCAATGCCACTTAGTCCGTAGGCTTCCATTTCAGAGGAAAAGATCTACAGGACAAGCAGAGATTCCAGGAAAAAGGAGGTGATAGTTAAGATATGTACAGTCTGATATCTTGCTCTGGATGCCATAAATTTTGAAAAACATAGATTAACTTAGAAGGTGTCCATTGACACAAGGGTAACTGGGAGAATTGTATTTGTATTGTATTGTATTGTATTGTATTTATTGTATTGTATTTATTGTATTGTATTTAATTGTATTTAAGCCTGGCTTAAAATATGTGAAAACATATGAGGGTGACATGAAAGATTCCAAGACATTTAGCATGGGGAAGACAGGATTTGGAGAGAACTTGATAGTTTTCTTCAAGTATCTGAAGGACTGTCACATAAAAGAAGCTTAAAGTTGTTTTGCTAGGACAAAGAAGACAGAACTAGGAGCAGCAGAGAACATCAGGCAGTCGACTAGCATTTATTAAGCACCTAGTATGTCCCAAGACAGCAGCTAGGTGGTGCAGAGCACTGGGATTGGAATAAGAAAGACTCATCTTTATGAGTTCAAATTCAGCCTCAGACACTTATCTGGGTGAGCCTGGGTGGGTTACTTAACCCTGTTTGCCTCAGTTCATCATCTGTAAAATGAGCTGGAGAAGGAAATGGCAAAACACTCCAATATCTCTGCCAAGAAAACCCTAAATGGGGTCATGAAGAGTCAGATATGACTGAAATAACCAGACAAAAATGTTCCAGGCATTGCAATAAGGAATGGTGATACAAAGAAAGGCCAAAAATAATCACTGCCCTCAAGGTGCTTACAATCTAAAAGGAAAGACAGCATGGTAACAACTATATAACAAGTAAGAAGAACCTGGATCTAATCAGCAGAAAGAATTCCCTAGTATTAAGGCATGTCAGGAAACTTCTTTTACAAGAGGTGATGTTAACTGGGACTTGAAGGGAGCCAGGTGATAGATATGAAGAGGGGGAGTAATTCAGTCATGAGGGAGTCAGGGAAAAATCCCTGGAATGTGGAGATGGATTGAGTGTCTTGTTTGAGGAATGGCAAAACCAGTGCCACCAGATCAAGGAGTGAATGGGGAAGAGAGCAGAGAGGGAGCTAGAGGGAGCTGTAAGAAGGTTGCAAAGGCAGGAAGAGGTGAAGTTGGCAAGGACATTTTAAGTTTCATTCCAGGAAACAAGACAGCTTCCTACCAATTAGAGTTATGGGTTCTAATAGAATGGGCTACCTGGAAAATAGTAGGTCTCCTTCACTATAGGCTTCCAAGCAGAGGCTGGGTGACCATGCTGGGGAAGTTGTTACGAGCATTCAGGACCAAGTGAGGCTTCCAGTAGATTATTCCATTTTCCAGAATCTGTCATTCTGTGATGGGTAGATTTTGGTTTTCTGGATATGTAACTTCTGAGTTTGCCTCAGTGCTGAGAACTTAAGGGTTCTGAAGTATCTCTATATTAATACAGATGTTGATGATGTCAAGCCATTGTTTCTGCTAAAGGCTAGTTGTTACATGTGAATTTGAGGGGCAAAAAGTCTGTGCTAAAGAGAGAGACAGAGACAGAGAGACCCAAGAATATATTTTTAACATATCCAGGACTTCTATACCCTACCAAAAAGATATGGGAAACCTCTGTGACAATTCTATAAACCAAGGGCATGCTAGAACTAGCTGTAAGCATGGGAAAGCTGACTGTAAAATTTTCAGTGTGAACATTTATACTTTAGATGTCAAAAATTCCTACAAACTAAAGTTTAATTTATTTTTCTGTTGATTGCCTAGACTTAAGAAAGTGTTAATAATGCAGATTCAAATTAAAATTGCCTAAGGGTACACTTTTTTTTCCCCTGGAGAATCTGGTTGATAGATATTTACTAGTGTATCCTTGGTTTGCTCTATAAACATATCTTGAGGTCAAAAGGAGTACAGAATAAGGCTCAGGAAATGAAGTCACCAACTAACTAGAGGTCTAGTAACCATGGGTTACTACTGCTAACTACTACTACTACTATTACTACTACTGCTACTACTACTTCTACTACAACTACTAATACTATTACTACTACTACTACCACCATTACTACTACTGCTACTACTACTGCTACTACTACTACTACTACTACTACTACTACTACTACTATTATTATTATTTTTTTTTTAAAGCAATTGGGGTTAAGTAACTTGCTCAAGGTTACACGGCTAGTCATTTGATTTATGCGTGGGTGCTCATTTTCTGAGGCCGGATCTGATCTCGGGTCATCCAAATTCCGAGGCCGGCGCTCTTACTCACTGCGCCACCTAGCCGCCCCTACTACTATTATTATTACCACTACCACCACCACTCAATTTCTTCTACTGCACACTGGTATGTATACAGGTCTTTGAGATTTGTCATATTTTGCCTCCATAATCTCATTTAAGCCTCTCAATACCCTGTATACATTTATCGCACACGATTATTTAGAAAATAAAGAATAGATATTCAGTGAATATATGGGGAAGGTAAAAGAAGCTGATTTCCAAAATGGCAATGGGTAAAGATGTGCCAGATATCAACGCAATTAACCTTCATTTTACTACCTGACATTAGGTCATAATTTTCTGAATGCTATCTGATCATAGAAGAAAAAGTCAATTCTATACTTTGTAGTATTTAGATGGTCTTGCGGTTAAATTCCAGGGCTCTCTCTTGGAAATAGTAGAGGATAAAGAAGTTCCCATTTTCTCTTCCAAATCAAGGCATTCCACTCCAAAACAAATATACCCTTCCAGGCATAAATATATGTATATTGTATATGAGGTAGCAATGATACGTCTCCCTGTTTTGTGCCTCACTTGATATTAATGTACTTCCAGTGATTCAGCTCAATTAGCATTCATGAAGTGTGCCAGGCACTGTAATTAATGCTAGATGTTCAAAAACTGAAATGAAAACAGTCCCTGTGTTCAGGAAGCTTACTTATATTCTACTGGATGGTGTTGTCTGGTTCTAATACATGAAGTACTAAGGACCCCAAAGAATGGAAATTGAGGATGACCCACAAGGACAACGGAAAGGTCAGGGTGGGAATATACAGGTTATATTGCACTATAAATGAGGGATAATATAAGAGAAATAGTGCAAAATGAAACATTGGAGAAATATATTATCAGAAAAGAAAACGGGCCAGTCATGTATCAAGAAAGAGGTGTCACACATGTTCTCTATATTGCATGGATAAGAGATATGCATGAGTTCTGACCTTTAATGTTGGAGGGAACACCCATGTGGATGAGATATTCTATCAGTATATTAGAAGTCTGAAATATGTGAAGTAGAGGGGATGAGCTTGGCTAGCTCCCCATATCTATGGGCTTCTGTGGGTAACATGGTCTGCCTGAATGTAAGGGATGAAGGAACCTATTCCTTGCCATAAGTATGCTTATGTATATTCTGCTTAGTTGTTGTGTTCAGTTGTTTCAGTCGTGTCCAACTCTCTATGACTCCATTTGGGTGTTTCTTGGTAAAGATACTAGAGTTGATTTGCCATTTCCTTCTCTAGCTCATTTTTACAGATGAAGAAATTGAAGCAAACAGGGTTGTGACTTATCCAGGGTCACAAAGCTAATAAGTTTCTGAGGCCTGATTTGAACCAAGATCACACAGCTTGTCAGGATCTAAGGCTGCATTTGAACTCAAGTCTTCCTGACTCTAAACCCAACACTCCATCTGCTGTCCCACCTAGCTGCCCATATCTTTCTTCTACCACCATCTCAATCTTAAATTGACTCTGGTATGTTTGTTTGCCCAGAAAGTTGTCTTCACAACCTGGCCCTTTCCTAAGTTTCCAGACATCATATGCTTTAATTCCTTTCACAAACTCTACAATCCATCCATGCTGGCCTACTTCCTGTGCACAACACTCTACCTCTCACCTTTATGCCTTTTCACTGGCTGGACTCTATGCCTGACATGCTTTCTCTCCTTTCAGATTCTCTGACTTCTCTTTCAATTAAGTTTCAGCTCAAATCCCACCTTCTGCTGGAGGCCTTTCCACACCTTCCTTTCTCTCTATTCTGCATATATCTTTCCTGTATATTTTTGGTTATTTTCATGCTTCTCTCCCCCACTGAAATGTGAACTCATTGAAAGTAGGAGGTGTTTTTCATTTGTTTGAGGTTTTTACCTTTATTTGAATCCCTAACACTTGGCATACAGTAAGCACTTAATAAATGCTTGACTGGCAGAGTGACTGATAGCAAACACTTTACCAAAAGGAAGGTCTGGAGTCAGGGATTAAGCCTGTCTTGTCTATTTTTGCCTGCAAACTTAGACTGCAAGTCTAACAGCTTTCCCTGTGTTTGAGAAAAAGACTTAAAAAATAATTAAGATTTATATATTTTCGAAAGGGTGGGCAGGGTGCAATGAGCCACCAGTAGGTGATTAAGTCAGGTTTTTCAAGGCTTCCTAGGATGACAGTAGTAGGCTGTGGGTTTTAGGAAGAGAGCTTATAGCCTATTACCATGATGAAGTGAAGTTTAAAATTACATTTTATATTTGTAAAGGACTAACAGCTAAGGTCCCTATGGATTGTCAAATACTACATAAAGTGCTATAAAAACCAAGCCATAATCTCTCACTAACTTACACATTAGCCTCAGGCAGTAAAGATGGTTTTTATTGGAACCAGATTTTGTGAGGAGAGGAAAAAAAAGTTATGCACAGTTGATCCTGGGCTTTTCATACACTTTGCTTCTTTCCGGCATTAACACAGCATATTCTGAGAGATTACGGAAACTTGTCTCCCAGCTCTTCTCATGTACTTGAAAGGAGGCAAAGTAAAGAAGGATTTGCTCTGAAGAAAGGTCTTAATTCCTTCTCTGAAAAGTGTTCCTATTTCATCCCAATTACTACTAAAGAAGGTAGACAGAAAAAAGAGGAAAGATTCTAAAGTTAGCATCTTGTAGTGAGACCATCTGATGGTCTGGATAGCATTTCTTTTCATCCGCAACCTCCTTGTTCCTTTTGAATGCCTGGGGTACTTATGTAAGTAGGCTTTACTAGTGGCCCCTTTGAGATTGGAGTAAGTAGGTTGGCTTAAAAAAAGACCAAAAATTAGATTCCAAACCAAGAAAATAAACATTTTGGACAAAACAGGGCAATATGACATAGTTCCCATCTCCAGCCAGTCATCCTATCACTTTGTATTTATTAAGCACCTACTGTGTGTTAGCCACTGTGTATAGCTCCGGGAATGCAAAGAAAAAGGAAAAAACCAATCCTAACTCTCAAGATGCTCATGTGGGTAAGAAAGAAGCTTAATGGTTGAGAAAACATGTAAACAAATATGTCCATTTCAAATAAGATTGATAACAAGATAAATTGGAAGCCTTAGAGGGAAAGCACTGGGTTAAAGGAGAACTGGGAAAGTCTTCTTACAGAAGGAAGGACTTTAGCAAATATTTGGAGGAAGACTGGGAAGCCAAGAGACAGAGATGAGGAGGGAGATCACTCCAGAAAAAAAGGGAATAGACAGTGAAAACATCTGCGTTTAGAGATAGAGTGTCATGATCAAAGCACAGGAAGGAGGCCAATGTTACTGGAGGGAGGAATGCTGGAGGAAGAAGAAGGTGTAAGAAGACTGAAAACATGGGAAAGGGAAAGGTTATGAAGGACTTTAAAAGTCGGAGGATTTTTTATTTGATTCTGGAGGTGCTAGGAAGTCACTGAAGTTTATGAATTGAAGGGGACCATGATCAGACCTATGCTTTAGGATAATCCTTTTGACAGCTGAGTGGAGGGTGGACTGGAAGGAGGAGAGACTTGAGGCAGGGAAACTAAACAGAAGTATTGCAGTAACTGAGGGCTGAGGTGATGAGGGTCTGCATCATAGTTGTGGCAGTGTCAGAGGAGAGAAAGGAGCTTATATGTGAGATGTTATGAAAGTCAAATGGACAGGACTTGGCAACACATTGGATAGAGTGGGTCAGAGGGAGTGAGAGGTCAAGGCTGACATGTAAGTTTCTAGCCTGGGTGACTGAGAGGATGGTGGTATCTTCCACAGTAGTAGGAAGGTTAGGAAGAGTGGAGGGATTTGGGGGTGACAATGGTGGGAAGTTAAAGTTTGGTTTGGGGAATGTCAAATTGAAGATATATACAAGATAGGGGTATGTGTGTGTGTGTGTGTGTGTGTGTGTGTGTGTGTGTGTGTGTGTGTGTGTGAGAGAGAGAGAGAGAGACAGACAGACAGACAGACAGACAAAGAGAGACATAAAGACAGAGACAGAGAGACCCAGAAACAGAGACAGAGAGATAGAGAACTATGAACAATGGGCAAAAGCTTCAGTACCTGAGGCGAACAGTGATTTCTGTTCTATGGGCTTAGAGTGAGGAGAGATAATTGGACAGCACAGCTTCTATCACCAGGAAAGTGAGTTTAAACTGCTGTGTCCATTTCATACTGTGTTGAGGAAGCAGAGATAATGGAATAGAGAGTTGACTAGCTATTTCCCTTGAGGATATGAAAGGTAGCCATCTGTGCAGGGAACATTTGCTGCTTGATTTAATTCCTTGCCATTACTTTGTATTTCAACTAGAATGAATGGATGAATGAATGAATGAATGAATGAAGTATTTACTGAGCACTCATTATGTGCCAGGCACTATGCTAAGTGCTAAAGATAAAAATATGAAAGTGAGACAGACTCTGCCTTCAAGAAGTCTATATTCTAAAACAGGGGTGGGGAGCCTGTTCTAGATAGATAGCACATATATGAAAGTGGTGCCCAAGGAAGACACTATCTGGGGAGTCAGGGTGGTAAGGGGGTGGTAAGATTATCTATAGTACAATTGATTGTCGTGCTCTTCCATGAAAAACATGGTAGTAGGAGGATATCAGTTTGATTATTAAGCCCAGGAAAAAAGGTGAAGGAAAGGGGAATGTATTTGGTAGCAAGGCAGATGGCAAGATGGCTGAGGTGGCCAACTGACTGGAATGGGAAGTGGGGTTTAGACTGGTGTGACGCCTGCTGAAAACGATGGGCTAATTGAGTTCATACTCACCAAGCAACATATCTTGGCCCAAGGTGGGAATTTTAAAACCCAGTGAATTAACTCTTCCAGGGACTGAGGGAATTTTCCAGTCCAGAGGTGCTGGTCTAGGTGGAGAACAGCAGGACAACAGCAGGATAGGAGGCAGAGAGACTAGGATGTACCACTAGATGAGATGTAAAGCATAGTTGGGACCAGCTTTCTTGGGCAGACTATTTAAAGTGGACTAGTTGAGTTAGCACTCACCAGTCAGATAGCTTAACCCAAGAGCAGGAAATCCAAAGCCATTCCAGGAAAAAGCATCATTCCATGATGCTTTGAACATATGTACCATCTGGTTTGGTCTGAGGAAAGAAAAAAAAAAGAAACATAGGATAGGGACTCACGAGATTTGAATAGATCTCATCAATGCTGGATGTATCTAGGTTTTGTGGAGTCAGATTGAGGGAAACTTGAGCTCTATTAAAACTGCTAAGTTAACTGTTTTCATGTACAAAGAGAGACTTAATCAAAGAAAGGTGCCTCAAAGACATACTAAATGCAGGATGTGTTCCAAAGTTAAGAATCGTTGGGAAGGGAAATGTTACAGAAAAAGCTGACCAAATCAAAAGAGCTAACAAAAGCATCTCTGCAAACTATTTTTTACCCCTATTTATCTTAAGGGGGCAGAGTTACGGGTGGGTGGAAAGAGTCCACAGAATTCCAGATTTTTTAGTTGTTCATTGAAATCCATCCATCAATCAATTGCTATATGCCAAGCATTGTACTGAATTCTCAGGACATAAATACATATATATACAAGACTAAGACAGTCCCTGCTTTTGAGATGCCCACATTCTATTAGAAAGGAATATGCTAGGGCAGCTAGGTGGCACAGTGCATAGAGTAACGGCCCTGGAATTACAAGGAACTGATTTCAAATCTGGCCTTGGACAAGTAATATTCACTAGCTGTGTGACCTTAGTCAAGTCCCTTAACCCTAATTGCCTCTCAAACAAAAAAGGACTATGCTTCTCAGAAAGGACTTTTCTTTAAGGGATGAGAGGGAAAAGAACTATTGAGTAATAGATGTAGGTTGCTACTTATCCTTTAAGATCCAGTTAAAGTTTCATCTCTCCTAGGAAGTATTTGTTAATTTTCATTGAATTACAGATTTTGGCAACAGAAGGGACCATAGAAATCACTCAGTCCAATCCCCAGTTTTATAGATGATGAAATTGAGTTCCAGAGAGAATGAGTGACCTAAAATAACATGCCTTAATGGTCTCATCTGGCATGGATGTGACTTTAGGTAAGGGAGATTATGAAAGAACAGCTATGATGCTGCTAGAATTACTGGAAGACTATCTAATTATTTTCCTAGATACCTTAAAGATAAGAACTTAGATCTCCTAGTTTTTAAACTGAGAGTCTTTCCATTCCATCTAGTAAAATGGCCAAAAGGTAGAGGTCCAGAAGGTGCCATGCATCCAGGACTCTGAAAAGCATTGATAAGAATTTTCTTTTTTCTTTTCTTTTTTTTTAAAGAATTAAACTTAGTGCCTACCCTCAAGAAACTCATGTTCTAGTTTGGAAGAGCAAAACAAAATGGAGGTGGAAAATGAAAGAACACTTAAATGCTGAATTGGGTAGAACTGACTCTTGAATCTGAATGCAAAAGAAAGGATAGAGGTCAATATCACTGGCTCCCTTAAGAGATCACCTGCATGTCATTGAGTGAAACAGGGAGGCTTGGCTAGTGCCACTCTCCATCTCCATAGGGCAAAGGCATGAGCTGTCAAACAAATTTCTGATGACCAGTGATTCTCTTTAGTCTCCCCGTTTTGTTATCTCAGACTTAGACCCAGTCCTTCTAGACAGTTTGCTATTTTCTATTTGAACCCAATATAGAAGGATGAGCCTCTGTTTATGGCTCCCTTGAATGATGGTTGGTTTCCGGCTTTTTAAATGATAGAATTGTTTTTGATGCATCTTTATTTCTGACTTTTTAGTACGACGGTCTAGGATTCTCTTGTCCTTGATACCACAGGGCTAACACATACCATGCAGGACAATCAGGATTCCTCCCCTGAAGACCTTATTTACAGTTCTTTGCTATGGTGAACTGAGGCAGAAGAAGATAATCAGAGAAGGAAGAGACCAATACTTATCATTAATATCTTTCATTTTTTTTATATTTTCCCATTAATCTAGCCTTCTGAGAATCTTTTCCTTCCATTTTCTTTATTTTTAGGTATCTCTTCCCTCTTTATTGTTGCCTGAAAATTGGAGAAGTATACAATCTTGGTCTTTATCCACATCATTGATAAAAATATGGAACAACACTGGGCCAAAGATAGATCCATGTATCCATGGGTCATACTATTAGGAACTGCCCCCTGTGTGACCTATATTCTGCTTTAAGACTTTTCAACCAAGAGAAACCCACTACCTCTCAAGGCACCTCATTCCACTCATTTGCAACTCAAAATTGGTCTTTTTGCAGGTTTTACACATTGCTTCCAATTGTTCTCACAAAGTCCAAACAAAACATATTTAATTAGAATTAGTCATTCAGACAGTTCCAAATACACATAATAGTACTATCATCTGGCTTATAGCTTTCCATTTTGTCCACATGGACAGCATGAAAAATATTGTCAAATGTTATACCTACATCAGTCTCAGTCCTCTGATCTAATAGTCTAATAACCCAATCATAAAAGGAAAGTAGATTTATTTGAAATGATTTGGAATTGCTTCCCTTTTTAAATGCCCACAAGAGAGTAAGGAAGCTTAGCACTCATACTACTACTAGGCATATACCCCAAGGAGATCAGAGATAGAGAGGAACAATATATTTTTTTTCAGACAAATCCAAACGTTCTCTAAAACTACATTTTAAGTTAGAAGATACTATACAATCACAATGAAAAAAATGTAAAAATAGAACACTTCAGCAAGCCTTGAATCTAGGGAAGATCCTATCTCTGACATGTGACTTCCCTGAGCAGAAGAAATAAGTGTCACCTGTTCTAAAAGGTAGTGGGTCAAAAACTAATTTACATTTTTACACAGAGAAAAACAAGTCCATTTAGTGCCTATAGAAGATATGCATTGTTAGAAGGGCAGGGAAAGACATGGAGCTGGAGATCTCTCACTCATTTTGGGATGTGACATTCTCAGGGCCTTTCAGGGTCTGAGGGTCCCCAGTCAATTCTTCAGTGTGAGTCATGGCTAATATTTGTTCATATATGTGGTGCCTGTGCTGTCATTTTCTTCATTAGATCTGCCTCTGAACAAATGGTCACTAAAGGGGCAGGTCTTACACTTTCACAAAGTCCTCTTCATCAGATATTTGACTTAAATGATCAGATCCTGCTTCATAGCTGTTCACTCGTACTGGTGAGTATTTGTAAAAATATTTATGCTGTAAACACACTTTGTTAAATCAATAAACCAGAAACAAAATAGGTGTCCATTGGGGTTTTAATGTAATGGAATATTATTATACTATAAGAATTATATATTAATATATTATTATATATTTATATATTATTACACTATAACAATAGGAGACATTCAGAAAAATATGGAAAGATTTCTGTGAAATGGGAGGAACCAGGAGAGATTTTCATGATGGTCACAATCATGAGGAGAGAGAACTCTGAAAGACCTTGGTAATTTTGACTAAACATGACTTCAAAACACTGATAAAACACATCTTCCACCATTTTTGGTAGAGAAGTGAAAGACTAGAATGAGACATACATAGATAATATTTTGATTTATGATTTTTTTTATTATTCATATTTGTTATAAGGGAGGGCTTCTAACAAGGAAAAGGGAATGGAGAACTGATAGACAGTGATAGATATAAAAAAATGAGTGTGATTAAAGCATTTTAAAAGTTACACAGAGGGAAAAGAGAGGTAGTACAATAGGAATCAATATACAGCTATTTGGTTGTTGTTCTTCATTCTTGAAGAAGACCGAAATGACGTCACTATGCTAGAGTCAAATTTCAGGGTGTCTGATTGTGACTGATCAGACCAATACAAGGTCAGAATTTTCTACCACAGGTCGTACACAAATAGTCCATGTGAACATTTGGGGTGGATACTGTAAATTTGTGCATCCTGCAGTTCCTTTGAGCTGTCCCAATTCTGCGATGCTCATAGAGCACCCTCTCTGGTGTGGGCACGCCCTGCTGAGCAGACCTGTGCCAGTGTCTCCCATGTCACATAATCAGTTCCAAAGTTCTTAAGAGAGACTTTGGGAGTATCCTCGTGTCACTTCTTCTGACCATCATGTGAACACTTGCCCTTTGTTAGTTCTCCATAAAATAATCCTTTTGGCAAGCGGATGTTTTGTATTTGAACAACATGACCAGTCCATCAGAGTTGCACCTTCTGAAGCAGAGTTCGAATGTTTAGTTTGAGAAAGGACCTCAGTGTCTGGTACCTTACCCTATTGGGTGATCTTCAGAATCTTCCTAAGACAATTCAAATGGAAGCAATTCCATTTCCTGGCATGGCTCTGGTAGACCATCCAGGTTTCACGGGAATACAACAATGAGGTCAGTACAATGACTCTGTAGACCTTCAGTCTGGTAGTCAGTCTAATACTTCTTCTCTCTCATACTTTACTTTGGAGTCTCCCAAACACTAGGCTAGCTCTAGCATTCCATGCATCAACCTCATTATCAATGTGTACATCCCTGGAAAGTGTGCTACCAAGGTCAGTGAACTTATCCACAGCATTCAAAACTTCTCCATCTGCTATAACCAATGGTTTCATGTATGGATAGTGTGGTGCTGGCTGATGGAGCACCTGTCTTTTCTTGGTGTTAATTATTAGGTCAAAATTAGCACAAGCAAAAGAGAATCAAGCCATACTTTATTGCATCTGAGCTTCAGAGGCTGCACTGAGTGCACAATCATCTGCAAACAGAAAATCATGCACCAACACTCCCTCCACTTGGGTCTTGGCTTGTAGCCTTTTCAAATTGAAGAATTTACCATCAGTGTAGTAGCTGACCTTGATGCCATGTTCATCCTCATTGAAAGCACATAACAACATGGCTGAAAACATCAGGCTCAATAATTTATTACTGCCTGAATAAGCAGGTCTGTCTGTCCATCTGTCTCTGTGTCTCTCCCTCCTTCCCCGCCCTCTCTCTCCTCTTCTACCTCATTTCTCACTCTGCCTTTCTGAAGGAAAAAGAGAGATATTTGAAAAGACTGCACCACCTTAAAGTGCTATATAAATGCTAGATATCATCTCTACATTTAAATACATATAATTTAATAAGACAAAATTCTACATGTGGTAGAAGTTAGTAATTTCTTGTAAGCAAATTTCCTGTTTTTTTCATGTCTGGAGATCTTTATTATTGCAGATGATTTTTTTTTAATTTCAAAAAATGCAACTCGGAATGTCACCAGGAAATGAAGTAAAACTCATCAACTTATAATTTGGAATCTGTACTCTCTTTTTTGCCTCCCTATTCTATGGCTCAGGCCTCCATCTTCCTTGAATCTATCTTTTAAAAATGTGAAGTTGCTTGATGCATCGGCATAGTCTACTTAGACAACACTCCCTTTTCTTCTTCATCAGAAGAATGGGCAAGGTTTTTGTTTTGTTTTTAGAATTTCATTCTTGAGAGCTTCCCATCCCTTCTGAGCAAACTTTGCTTATAGAATTCTAGGCCTCAGGATTTCTCCCTAATCTTTCACTGAGCCTTTTGAAGTACTTTCTTCCAAAATCCAAGGTGCATGTAAGATGATGCCTCGCTCTCCTCTTCTCTATAATAAACTCGGAGGTGAAATGATTATTTCCTTCCAAAGTTCCCATCATTTTTACTTCAGCAACTGATCCGTCTTTGCTCATCATAAACAGATCCAGAAAAGTAGTTTCTTTTGTCATTCCCTCGACCTTTTGAAAAAAGAAATGATCTTTTATACAAGTCAAAAATTTATTGGTTATTCTGCTTTTGATAGAGGACAAATTCTGGCTGATGTCTGTACAATTGAAGTCACTAATATCTACTAAATCAAATCTTTGTGCCAGTTTTGTGATGTTTTCCAAATTCCTCAGCCATTTTCTTCCCTCTGGCCATATGGCATGGAATATATTCCCACAGTGATATCAGTTATTTTTATTATCCAGACAAGCAATGGTCTGTATATCTATTATCAGATGACCAGAATTAGTTATTTCAGAGAGTTTTGCTTCCAGGCTGCCTTGTTGTTCAGTCACATTTTCAGTCATGTCTGACTCTTTGTGACCCCATTTGGGGTTTTCTTAGCAAAGACATTGGAGTGGTTTGCTGTTTCCTTCTCCGGCTCATTTTATAGTTGAGGAAATTGAGATAAAAAGTGTTAAATGACTTGCCTAGGGTCTTACACAGCTAGTAAGTGTCTGAGGCCAGATTTGAACTCGCAAAGATGAATCTTCCTGACTCTGAGCCCGACATTCTTACTGGGCCACCTAGCTGCTCTCTATGTTAGCTGCAGCATGACAAATTTTTCAGCTAAGGCAATTAATGTAGGGCATCTATAAAAGCAAATACGGGCAGACAACCCACTGATACAATCATGGGCCTTTGGAGAAGTGAAGAAGAATCTTTTGTTATTTACAATATCATTAATATTACCTTCCACTAAAATCCTACTCCAATGCTTTATCATATCATGGAAATGTCTCTGGTTCTCAAAGGCTATTCCAGCAGTGTATAAGCTCTAAAATATCCATATAAATAATCTAGAGAGACTTTCACTATGGACTTCTCAATAAACCAAATGACCAAGCTAAGTTTTGAGAGATTCATCACCAGAAGGTTGGCCACTGTTTGATGAATGATTTTGACCGTGGTAACCAATTTTTTCCCTCTTAGGTGGTAGAATGTGTGATCTGTGTCACTGGAGTAAATACACTGATGAAATCATGCTTCTTGTAGTAGAGTTATAGAAAATGTACCTAGGATTTCATCGATTTAGATAACTCCTAGATAAGGAGTCTCCTTCTGCCAAAGTTTATCTGAATTGTCCTGTTAAGTGTTTTGGAGAGTTGCTTGGGGAACTGAGAGGTTGAGACCAGCTTAGGGCTGCCAGTATAGTCAGGAGTGTGATTGGAACTCAACCCTCAGCCCATTTTCATTATTAATGAAATCTTGATTATGCCTCTTGATCCCAGTTGGACATCCCACAGGTCCTTCAAACTCAATATGTCCAAAACAGAATTCATTATCTTTCTCTCAAAACCAACCTTCTAACTGCTCTATGTCAAGAGTACCACCATCTTTCCAGTCACCCAGGTTCTCAACATTTGAGCCTATGTCTGTCATTATTATATCTTGCTTGGTATTCATTATTAGAGGGTCAAATTTACCCAGGGATCCTTTAAGAGTTAGCATATGTGGGGCAGATGATTTGTTGTGGGAGGATCTGTAAGCCTGAAATTTGACCTACTAAATCATATACATTTTTAAATAATAAGAAAATAATAAAGGGGTATCATGAATTTTTGGACCAGTAAATTAATTGCATCACTATAAAGATGTGGCCTGCTGCAGAATGTTATTTGCAAAAGCTGGTCTTTTCTCTTACATATTTTCATCAATGGCATTCTTGATACACATATAGATTCAATATAAAGATTTTGTCAAGATGAAAAAATAGCCCATGGCAAAACAGACCAGAGGACATGATAATTATAGGCCTCCATGATCTACAGCGTTAACTTTCAACAAAATGTCTCTGTTTCATGATCACCCAGACTTCCACTCACAGACACTGCCTTGGCAAATCTGGTGCAGATGAAATCTCCTCATCCAGTGTCATTGAGGTAATGCCTATATATACTATGTCATATGTAATTGCTTATAATTCTGTAACCTCTTTTGTTTATAACTGTTTTAATTGGATGTTAAACACTAAGCTCTGGCATGCTTGCAATATAATTGACAAAGAAAACCCTTAATTAGGGTGCTCCAATGGAACGTTTTATAATGCTTAGAGCTATAATGGGTGGTACAGTGGATAGAGTCCTAGGCTTGGAGTCAGGAAGACCTGAGTTCAAATCTTATTGCAGACACTTATTAACTATGTCAATTTGGGCAAGTCATTTAACCTCTGTCTCCCTCAGTTTCCTCAACAGTAAAATGAGAATCATAATAGCATCTACCTCTCAGAGTTTTGGGAAGGATCAAATGAAATAATATTTTAAAAGTGCTTAGCAAACTTAGCATGTAGTAAGAGGTTAATAAATGCATAATCTCTGATAGGTAACATAGCTAAGACAGAGAGAAAACATGAGGGAATTAGAAATATACAACCATTTCTTCTAGACAATGCTGAGACTAATGGTCATAGATGAAAAAAAAAAGGAACAGGATCAAGTTGTTCTGTCATGATAAAGGCTAATTAGGTCAATACTATGGCCTTTTCTGAACCATTCTGCTCTGGCAGGTTTGCCAAACTTCTAACACCATCTCCCCTTACATAATGGTGGACAAGTAAGTTGTTTTTGGTCTTTCTGTGTGAAGAGCAATGTGTTCTAAAATTTGGGCCATAATACTCTCAAGGTGCTGCTGAAGGCTGATACTTCTGCCTCCATGACCATGTCATTCACAGTTGTAACTGTCCCTACGCCCACTTTTGCTTCCACTGTTCACTGTGGGCATGTTCACAATGGGAATTATTGGGAGCTTACTGGGCAGTTAAAAAGGGTTTGTTTCTGTTAAGGGATAGGGACTGTGCCAGCAAGCTCATATCAGGAGCTTCCAAATGAGGAAATGCCCTCTGTCAGTGTAGGCAGCATCTTCTAGTCTAAAGCACTGAGAGTTTATGCGACTTGCTTGAATCAGTCACACAACTGATATTTTTCAGGGGTGGACTTGAACCCAGATCTTCCTGACTGGAAGGCAAGCTTTTTATATCTACTATGCCGGGCTGACCCTTGGCTTCCTGGTAAACCTCTCTCTTTTTTAAAATAAATGACCTTATTTGAACAATTAGCGAGTGTTAGTTTTTTTCATGAAAATCTAAACCTTTTCTCTAAAATCTAAACCTTAACTGAGTGTCTGAATGCTATGTGATATTCTTGAGCGTGAGTTCAAACAGGATAGCACCTATGGTTTGGTAGATAGTCACTGATGATTCCCTATTTTCAAAATAATTTTTAGTGATTTTTATTATTTTGGGGGGTATTTTTCCTTCCCTTCCTTTGCAAAATGAACCCTCACTGCTTCCAGAAGTGGGTCTTTCTGTGTGCCATAGAAACTTCTACTTCCTTTCCCATCTTTTTTAGTTGATTTGTTTTTGTAAGAAGCTAATATATGCCTTTCTCATTTTTAGCTGAAGTTCCCCCATGCTGGATCAAATTATCTTATTTTCTGATTCTCACTTTCTCCCAACAAGTCATCATCCTTCCCTGGAGCCCTCTCTTTGGTCCCCAGAGGTCTGACCTAATACTGTTTTCTACAGCATTACCACTCTCAAAACTTACACCACTGATCTATGTGTCTGGGAGATGTATTATCTGGCTCCCCGAGAACGGGATCTAATCCAGAAGCTCTGGGGGTTTCTTTGGTCAACTCTATTACATACATAAGTGTAAAACTCACCTTTTTTATCTATGGCAAAAATATATTCAATACAATACTCAATAAATTTGATAGGGGGATAATTATAACTTTGTTTTAGACAGATTCAATTTTATCACTTTTTTAAAGCTTCCCACAATAAGACCAAGTTAATATTTTCTTCATCTGTAAAATGAGCTGGAGAAGAAAATGGCAAACCACTCCAGCAACTTTGCCAAGAAAACCCCAAATAGGGTCATGAAGAGTCAGACATGGCTTAAACAAATGAACAACAACAAATTGCCATTCTGAGGTGTAGGCAGTTCAGGGACTAGAAATTGTCCTAAGGCAAGGATAATCGGGCAGGTACTGAAGGTCTAGACAAACTGTGGCATCCAGAGAGGTCAGCTTTGTATGTCAAGGAGGAGGAGCCATATGAGGCAGGGTCAGGGTCTAGGAGGTCAAGGAGCCAGCAAGAACATCACTAATGAGGAAGACTGAACTGATCCTGGGCCAGGAGTTCTGTTCTCTTTTATGCTCCCTTTGGAACATGGGTATTCTGGGCCATAAATGTTGCTTGTAGCCAGAAGACAGGTTACAGAAATTATAGGTTGAATCACGTTCCAATAGGGGCAAGGACAAAAATGAGCGTATACTCCAGAGTAACTGATATCTGAATCAAGCAACCTTCATCGATGGGACATCGTCACTTATGTAAGCTTCCCATGTATCAGTTCAAATCTATTTCCTCATCATACCTTAAGTGAAGTAGAAATGTAGGGTTTATCTTCCTTCATGTAAAAACACATTAAGCAATAAGGATAATGGTACTACTTACTACTTGTTATGAAAATTCACATACAGACATATAATGCTTTAAGATTTTTTTAAAGATGCTCAAATTGTTTTATGTCTTCTCATTAGCCAAGATTCATTATTCCATTCAATTTCTATAAAGTGATTAGGGATAGTGACCTGTCTTCTCTTTTTAAAAAATCCCAAGTGTCCAGTCTAACGAAGGGAGGTGGTATGGCTTGGTAGAGAGAGAGCTGGCCTCAGAATCAGAAAGACCTGGTTCACTTCCCACAAATGACAAATATTAGTGAGGGCACGCTGGCAAGTCACTTAGCTTCTCAGTGCCCCAGGCAGCTAAGAGGGCTGAATTTGGAATCAAAGACCAAGGTTCGAATCCTATCTCAGTACCCCAGGCATATTTCTTAGACTCTAAATTGAAGAAATGCTAGCAACCTGCATTGACAGAGCTGGGAGCTCCCTATACCAGTGAAATCATAAATCTAGTTTCTATCTCATATTCTAGTCTAACACAGTGCCACCAGCACTACCATCATCATCATAGATTATTATTGTTATCATAGCTAACATTTATATAATGCTTACTATTTGACAGGCACTGTGCTAAGTGTTTTAAATTTTTTATCTCATTTAATTTTCACAACAACCCTAGGAGGTAAGTACTATTATCCCCATTTTGTGAATGAAGAAACTGTGACAAACAGAAGTTAAGTGACTTCCCTAAGGTCACAGGGTTAATAAGTGTCTGAGGAGAGATTTGAACTCATGTTTTCCTGACTTCAGATCCAGCACTTTATTCCCCATACCACCTAGCTTCTTTATTTTTGTTGTTCAGTTGTTTCAGACATGTCCAACTTTTTTGTGGCCCTGCCTTGGGTTTTCTTGGCAAAGATACTGGAATGGTTTGTCGTTTCCTTCTCTAGCTTATTTTACAGATGAGAAAACTGAGGTAACCAGGGTTAAGTGACTTGCCCAATGTCACATAGCTAGTAAGTGTATGAAACTGAATTTGAACTGAGTCTTTCTGACTCCAGACCTGACACTCTATTCACTGCCCCACCTAGCTGCCCATGAAAGAGAACAGAAGGTAGTAAGCTCAGCCTTGATCCGACACATATGAGCATATCATAGTAGATAGAATTCCTCTTGTTAATAATTATAAATATCTACAGTGCATCTGAACCTCCCCTCAGTCCTCTTAGATTGTTACTATGATCATTCCTATATTACAGATGTGAAAACTAAAGCTCAGGAGAGTCTGTGACTTGCCAAAGGTTTCAGAACCAATAAGTGCCATAAGGGAGGCTTTGAACTCAGATCATCTGGACTCTAAGGCCAGCCCTCTACCATATATACCTCCTTCTTTAGAAACTTAGTTCTCCCTCCCTCTAGCAAAGTGGAAGAATCTCCTTATCATAGACGTGCTCCAGGCTAGGGTCAATAGACCTTGAGTCAAAGTGACCTTGAAAAACTTTGACAAGAGTAATTATTTTCCTGCTTTTTCAGCTTCCTTACAGTGTCTCTAATAATCTCTTGTTCTGTTGTTTTTGCCAACACTTTTAATATTCATTTCATTTGGATCAAAAGTAGATGTTGATCCTATATGTATTTGTTTCCTAAGAACGTGTTTTCTGAAGTGAAAGAAGGGTAATTGGACCAGGTATGTGGGTGGGCAGGGCAATTGAATTGGGCCTGTGGGACAGATGGCAGCACATCAGGATCGTGTCTGAGTGCAGTTGTGAAAGCAAAGAGGAGAGGAGGCAAGAGTGATCAAGTTAAAATAAAATAAGTATATGTTAATCGGTACTTGAATAGGATTTGGATTTCCACTGATTAAAACAATTCCCCTCCACTCTTCCAATTCAGCTCATGTCTGTTGCAAATCAGCCTTACATTTCTCTGGTGCCCATTTAAATTTAGTGACAAATTGCATGCATTCTGTCTATTTATATGCCATGTATCATATTTATTTTATAGCTTCGGATAGTGTTATGCATTTTCAATGGAGACAAGTTTTTTTTTCAATCAAATTTAAAACACAGGATGTTTCTTCCTCCCCATTTTGTCCTCCTCCCTCCCCCAGTCATGAAATCTACTGAAGCAAATATATGTTGGTGTTTTCCAACACCCATGAGAGACTTCATAGCATCAGAAGAAAAGCCAGAGATTTGGAGTCAAGAGTAATCTGAGTTCGAATCCTAGCTACAATACTTGCTGTGCCCTAGGAGAAATCACTTTAACCCTCCCAGCTTCAGTTTTTCTGTTTGGAAAATGAAGTTAATGATAATGACAATATTTACTGCATCTGATTTTTATGAAGATCAAGTGAGATTATGTGTGTGACAAGCTTTGCAAAACCTTATACATGCCAGCTATTATCATATTTCAAGAGCCTTCAGATGTCCATGATAGTCAGTTGCCTAAAGCTAGGCTGTATTTACATGCATCTCACTTGACATCTTTTTTAAGTTTGCCAGCCTATCTTCTTGTATGCCATTTCTTACAGAATGGAAGCGCCTTGAGAGTAGGTACTGTTTATTTTACTTTATTATTATTTTTTAACTTTTCTTTGAATCAAATGAGTGAGCATATATAAGGTTCTTTACAAACCTTAAAATGTTATTTAAATGCTAGCTATCATGATCATCTTCATCATCCTCATCATCCTCATGCCCCTCATCCTTCTCACCCCCTTCATCCCCAGCACAGTGTCTTGGACATAGGAAATGTTTAATAAATGCTTGTTAACTTAACATGACTGAAATCTTAGTGTACCTGGGAAGAGCTAATTCTGTTTTTTAAAAACTCTTCTCGTTGGTTCCAAAATATTTCTTCCCTCCATTTCTAGAAATTAATTATCAAAGTGGGAATATTTTTCCATTCTTCTGATGATGTTCTGTGCCATGTAAAGCCAGCCCTTATTATCTCACCACCACAGTCAATCTATTCCATTGTGTATGTTGTTCTTGAATATTTTTGATACCTTCTAATACTCCCTTCCCCTTCCCTTCTATGTCAATATTAGCTTTGCTCTGTCTAGAAGGAGGGTAAGAAGTTGATGCTGGCTAGTGATTCTGCCCCTTCCCCCCAAGTCATTATGCAAGGGATAATCTCCACCTGATGAGGTCATGTCCTGCTACCCTACAAAGAAACAGCTCCTCTTAGAGGTAAGCCTGGCACTACTCCTGGTAATCAGTCACCCTTTTCTGATTGATTAAAATGTGTATGGTTTTCCCTTAGCTTAATATGGTTTAAAATGTTTTTAAACTGAGCTATTTTGGAATTTTTTTTAAAAAATCCTTTTCTCTCTCCCTATAGAGGAAAAGTTTCCAGCTGCAGCTTTCCCATTATTAAGAATGAAAAGGTTATTTCCCCATGACAAATATTGTCATTTTAGCTGTGGGAGCTTAGACTGTCCATGCTTTCTCCCATCCATTCACTCTTGTTATTATGATAAAGGCTCTGTAGATCTGATGAAATTTGGCAGGTAAGGGGATCTAGTTGAATCATCTCAAAACCCTGGAGTTTTGGGCCTCTAGCTATTATAGCTGCACAGCTATGAGTATTCAGAAATTGGTGCTTTGTTTGCATTGAATCCCTGAGCCATCTGCACTATGCAGAAGCCACAGCTATTCTCAGTAATTCAAAATGAATATTTAAAAGTTAACTTTTGACATGCTTTTTTAAAGTTTTTATTTGTAGCTTTTTCAAATCTCTTTATCCCATCTGTCCTGCCTTTCATTGTGCTTGCATTAGTCTGTATTCCACATAGTAGGATCTGCTTTTGGAGACTCTGGGGCCCATGCCCACTTCTCACCCATTAATTTCTACTGCTGAATAATTGGGTTGTTCTAATTCCTCTTAGGATTTGCCCAATTAAGTTCACTAGTTGGATATCATAGCTAGAGTATGTCTACCAGATATCTTTTCATCTTCCCTTCCCAATCTTTTTCTAGAAAGTGTTTTTTGAGCTGCCTTCTGGTATTTGATTTACTAGGTGAAAGGAGTAATGGGAGGAGTTAATACCGAATAAAAGCCAATGGAATAGAATGTAAGCTCTTTGAAGGTGGGGCAACTTCATATTTGTGTATGTATGTGTGTGTGCGTTGTTTCATTTTATTTTTGGGTCCCTTGAACCCGGCACAATGTCAAGCACATTGTAAGTGTTTAATAAATGCTTTCTTAATTGAATGAATCATAATATGGCAGTTTTTCCTTCTTCAGATTAGTGAAAAAAATGAACATACTATAGGAAAATGCTCATATGGTAAAACATATTACTTATCTCACAGTGTCTTTATGAGGGAAGTACTCTACATATGTCAAAGTGCCTTGGAAATGTGAATTATTATTACAATTATTACAATTACAATTTTTGTATATCTGAATTGTAATATTGTACATGTAAGAGGGAAGATTCTAGATCAGATCTTCTGTATCCAAGTCTATCACTCATTCTATTAACTAATCCTCACTGCTTCAAAATTCCAAATATTACAATTACAATTCAGATATTAGCTAGATGCAGTAATCACCAGGGTAGAGTCATTGGTTATAATGTAAATGACCTGGTATAAACTAGCCTAGTATATGGAAGTAGTTACTGCTGGGTCCAGTAGTGATTACCATCTTAAATTTCTAGAGATCCTTGTCATTGCTTCCCTTTGATTTGGTAGGCATTATATCAAGACTAATACGTTGCTAAGAATAAAAACTGACATTTCTCTAAGACTTTAAGTTATGCAAAGCACTCTGTGAATTATCTCTGATTCTCACATCCACCCGCTGAAGTGGGTACTAAAGGAATTATTATAATCCTCATTTTATAGATGGGTATCAGTTGTTTTTTCTTATGGTTGCCCAGCTAGTACATGTAAGAGGGAAGATTCTAGATCAGATCTTCTGTATCCAAGTCTATCACTCATTCTATTAACTAATCATCACTGCTTCAAAATTCCAAAATATCCTATATCTAATATTCCTGCTACATTATATCCCTGGACAAGTAAAATTAACATAAGGAACCACACAAGTCCAAGCTCAGAGAGATAACACAATGTTTTTTTTTCTATTTGGACCCCAGAGGGTCCAATATTTAAAAGGGTTTAACCAGAAGTAAATGGTAGAAGTTGCAATTTAGACTTGATCCCAGCAAAACAAAAACAAAATACCTTCCTAATAATTAGAATATCCAAAAAGGGAAGGGGCTGCCTTCAAAGGCTGTGGATTGATTTTCTTTGGAGCTCTTTAAGCAGAGACTGAATGATCACTTGTTCAGTTATGATTCAAATTCCTTTGTGCATGGGTTGGACTAGATGGTGGTTAAGATTCATTCCAACTCTCATTTTCCATGAGTGCAAAATGTACAAGGCAAATATTTAGTAATCTACTTTGGCTAGAATATAGTTCATATAGAGTGAATCATTATAAGGTAAAGAAATAACAGGATTATTCCAGTTTATGAAAAGGCCTTAAATTTCGGACAGACAAGATCTTCAAATGTCATGGGTCACCCTAAATTGGATAAATCAGTCCCTATGCCATTAGTAAAAAAAAATTAAGTTTCCAAGGAATCATTTTTATTGTAGCTATCATTTCTTTTAAGAGTTTTATAGCTATAGTTTATGTACTAGGACCCCAGTGGGACAGGGTATTCATTTAATGTCAATAGTTAGTAAATATCCTTATTTTTCCTCCCTAGCATACCAAGGTGGGAAGAGTGGCAACAAGAAATTTTTTTCAGAGAATTAAGTACAAACTGTATAGAGGAGATGGGGTATAGTAGGACAGAGAAAGAATTCACCCTAGACATCCTATTTTAATTATATATTCTTAATAACTAAATTCTAATCTCTATTATTCCCAAATTGCTAAATAAATACTGTGAGCACACTCTTAATCTGGTATCCTTTAAATTAGGCACTCTAAGCCAAAAACCTGTGTTACCTCACCTGAGTTAAGGGTGTCCTATTAGGGAACCAAAAGCTGTGGAAGAGAAAGAAGCACCCAGAGCACTTCAAATTGGATGTGGCAAAGCAGGCCTTGCTTCTAGAACTAAATCACCTTGACTTTACTCCATCCCTAAAACTCTCATCCATACCTGTCTATTGGGAAAAAGGATTTAGCCTACAAAGTGGGTGATGGAGGGGCCTGCTACTCACCTTGACGTGTCTCAATTTGAACCTTATCCATCCCCCAGGTCTTTTGCTTGAAGTTGATGTTTGCCATGGAATGTTTATTAGATTTCTGATGTGTGAATGAATCACCATATAGAATATAAGCTTTCTCTTGAATAAAATTATACAAGCAAAATACTCCTGGAAAAAATGAAGCAAATAAATCTCTGGTGTGGTGACTATTTATAAGCAGGCCCTTTAAAAATGTTCTTATTTCCTAGCCTTAAGTGGTTAAACTTGGAATTTTAGTAAGAAAGACGTACGGCATGAAAGAAGTAGCATTTTATCATGGCAAGACTATAAAAGCACTAAAAAAAAACCCTTTATAAATAATGACCACAAATAGTATAAATCACTAGAAGAGATGCCTTCAGACTTCTCTTTGGGCTGAGACGTTGGGGGTGAGAGGTGGGACAGGATGGGTATAGAACTGTGATTAGAAAGAATAAAGACCTGGGAACTGGTGATAGGACATGAAGAAATCACAATACTGATGATGATTCATGTTTGTAGAGCCATTAAACTTTGCAGAGGGTTCCACATACACTGCAGAAGTCATAGAGCAATGAAACAGGACAAATATCTATCTTAGGCCCTTTCCAGCCCTCTTAAGAAAACATAAAATCAGGGTGGCAAGGTGGCTCAATGAATAGAGCACTGGCCCTGGAGTCAGGAGGACCTGAGTTCAAATCCAGCCTCACACACTTAACACTTACTAGCCATATGATCTTTGGCAAGTCACTTAACCCCAATTGCCCTGCCCTCCTCACTCCAAAAAAAAAAAATAATAAAAATAAATAAAATAAAGCAAAAAAAAAAAAAGAAAACATTGATGGATTGACAAGGCTCTTGTCACTCAGGAAGCACTATTCCTGAAGCTATGGGTTTTTCTTAAAATACTTGAGACTTTAAATAAGATGTCTTTGGTATTTTTTGAAGCATAACAGATGACACAAAGCCTATGACCAAATACTTAACCCAAATTTTATAATAAGGTGCTGTCAATGCCCCATGAAAGGAAAAGAAAAAAATCAGGCTTCTTCAGTATGAAGGGAGGGCCAAAATATATCATGCAGATTTTCCAGATCATGCCATGCCTCTACCCCTTATGATGTGGAAGGGATAACTACTTACTGTCAGGCAAGGTCTCCCTTTTGGTTGGTTTTGTTTAACTAGGTTTTTGTTTTTCGTTTTTGTTTTTGTTGGGGGGGAGGAGACATTGGTAAAGGACTGTAATGTAAAGACAAAAGGCATCAAAATTCACTATTTGTCAGAGAAAGTCACCTTTGGAAATGGAGAAGAGGGCTTCTATTGTCCCAGAGACCCCACCCCTCCAAAATTTCGATTTATAGGGCTTCCTTTAAATGTCCATAGGTCTTATACCCATACACTTTCTCTTTTTCTAGCCAAATCCGAACCTTCATGCATACAGATGGTGTTTGGTGTGTCAGTCAATAGCAATTATTAAGCACCTGCTATATGCCAGCCATTGTGCTAAGTGCTAGAGATTCAAAGAAAGATAAAAGACAGTCCTTGACCTCAAGGATCTCACAATCTAATGTGGGAGAGAACATGGGAGAGAACTGTGTATAGACAAGATGTCTAGGAGGTGATCAAGAAAGAGAGGGCACTAGAATTAAGAATTGGGAGAGGAAAAATACTTCCTATAGAAGGTAGGATTTTACCTTGAACTAGAAGGAAGCCAAGAAAATCAGGAAGTGAAAGAGGAAAGAGAGCATTACAAACATGGGCTTGGGGTGAGAGAAAGGAAGGGATAGCCAGTGAAAACAGTGAAAATACTTGAGGCCAAGAGAGGGAGTGTCTTGTCTGTGGAAAAGCAAAGAGGCCGGTGTCATTGGATCACAGAGTACTTAGGGTATTTGACCTTATAGGAGATAGATCTGCTGGGAAGATGACATTTATAACAATAAAAATTGTCCTCCACTCATGCATCCATGCCTGAAACTCTCTCCACATCTGGAAGTCACTGAAAGCATCAACATGGTACAGTGGATTCTGAGAAAAAGTACCTAAGTTCAAATCTCACCTCTGATAACTTTTTACCCCTATGAACATGGGCAAGTCACTTATTCCTCCTGGTCATCAGTCCCTTCATCTGAAAAATATTGAGATTGGGCAACGTGATCTCTGAGGACCTTTACAATCCTCCATCTATTATTCTAGGAGTCTTTTTCATTCAAAGCCCACAACAGGGGTCCCCTCTTCCATAACCCTTCCCCAATTCAGCTCACTCCTCACTTGAAATTCTTAAAGCATGTTGCCCAAACCTCTTTTATACTGATTATATTCAACCTTTTGTAATATTTATTTGCATACATGCTTTGCATTAATTCCCCACTCCATCCTATCCCATTAGACCTTGAGGGAAACGATTGCATCATTGTTTTATTTTTTACACATTATTTATTCAGCAAATATTATTAAACTACTATGTACAAATCATATAGTAATATATATTACTATCCTTGAAAAGTGATGAAACATACCACCCTCCTCACAGGTAAAGAGGTAGGAGACTTCAGATAAGGAATATTATATGCACTGTCACGCAAAGGCTCTGTATTGATCAGTTTTGTTTAGGGTTTTTTTAGGGGGGAATGTTAGTGGAGGGTTGCAGGGGTAGTGTTGGAAAGCAGCTTAGAATTTCAAATCACAAATAGCACATAGTGCTAGGCATCCAAGATATCAAGGTGAAAAACATCATAGTCTCTGACCTCAAGCAGCTTATGTTCTACTAACTCAATATGCTTCTAGGAATGCCAGCACAGTGACTTGAACAAAGTGTGCTTTTACTAAATGTGTGTTGAATTTAACCAGCTGTAACCAGAGAGAATAGCAAAACAAATTCAGCTACTATTACTTGAAACATGCACACACACATGTGCATGCAAGACAAAGGACTGAAAATAAATCCATGACTTGCTAATGCATTTCACTTACATCATCTTCTTAAAAGCATGATTAATAAGACTTTATATTGTGGATAAATGAAAAAAGGGCCTACCTAATTTTGTGATTAGCTATCAACCCTAATGTTACTCACCTAAAAGGAAGTTTTCAGTGAGAATGAGTTTGCTAAGTTTGGCATACTTTGAAATTCCCCGAAATAGCTTATCTTTGCAATACTGGAACTTTTGTTTCGACTTTTGTGAACTGAGTGGGACTAGTCTTTTTCTCTTCATTTATAAGGAAAGTTCTTCAGTGTTTATGAGTTGAGCCTAGTAGTTGCCGGTAAAAATGTAGTGCAGGATTGCTGGTTATCTTAATTTATGAATGCTAGTGCCAGCAGAATGTTTGGCACAGCTGTAATTCAATACTGGAAGGATATTTTTTAACATAATTTTTCTGCATGATTAGAGAACGTTGAAGAAACAGAGACTCGGTTTCAGGAGCTGTTTGCAAAGTCATAAATAGTAATCATGTGCTGGGGAATAGAGGGTAAGAGAATGTAAGTCTGGGTCAGGGAAGATTTCATCTGGCATTTGGTCACTAGAGGATGGAAGAAGGGGAGCTCTGAAATGATACATTTTCAACTTCTGTAAATTTCTGTTCACAATGTCTCTTGCAGTTTCTGTTTACAATGTCTGTAAATTTTATCAATACTCTATGAATTTTTGGCACTGTGGTAACATCCTAGTCACCCCATTGTAGTGAATGACTGTCTATTTTGTACCTTTAATATCACCTGAGGATAGGGAAAGAGATTAGACTTATGATTTTACTTGTTGAAGGAACTTCTTGGTGAGGAAACTCTATCCACTAACTCAGGTAAACATTTTCAATGCAATTTATAATCCTGGAGAACTGAATTTAGCACTCTGAATTTAGGTGACTTGCCCAGGGTCATATAGCCAGTACATATCAGAAGAGAGACTTGATCCCAGATCTTCTTGGCTCTAAAGCCAGTTCTCTATTCACATGCTGTAGTGACTCTCTCAAGTACTACCTTATGGTATTTTAAAGTGATCTATCTTTTTTTTTGGAGGGCAATTGGGGTTAAGTAACTTGCCCACGGTCACACGGCTAGGTTTTTGTTTGTGTGTGCGTTAAGTGGCTGAGGCCGGATCCGAACTCAGGTCCTTCTGACTCCAGGGCCAGCGCTCTACTCACTGCGCCACCTAGCCGCCCCTTAAAGTGATCTATCTTAAGATGTAAGATGCAAAAATCATGAACAACCTTTTACCCTCCCACTGTGATGTCCTTACTCAGTTCTCATCTTTGGCCTAAGACTTAACAACCTGGACAAACTCTCTTTGATAATCTCTCCACTCCACCTCCACGACACTGAGCTTTCCTGATTTTCCTCTACTTTTCCAACCCCTCTTCACTGGTCTTCTTGGTTGGTTACTTTTCTGGAATCCCATCATCCCACTTCCCCATTTTCCAAGGTTCTGAGTCAATTAACTCACATATCTTCTCTCTATATACCTTTATTCTTGGTGACAGTTCTCTAATCTCGTCCTATTATTATAATTCAAATTGCCTTCTGTATCTACCCTGCTTAAAATATTCCTTCAAGGCTCGGGTCAGATAACTTTGAAGGTTTCCTAGATTTACCCCACTTAAAATGATCTCTTTCTTCTTCACTAAGAGCATTATCAGCTTTTCCTTTCCCCTTCCTTCCCCTCTCCTCCTCTTTTCGCCCCTTTCTTCTTACCCTCCTCTCTTCCTTTTTCCCCTCCCCCTTTCTCCTCTGTCTCTCCCCCCACTTTCTCCTTCCCCCCTTTATATCTAGTCTCTTCATCCATATACTGTCTCCTTCTCCACTGCCTACAAAAAACAAAAACAAAATAACCTTTCTTTGACGCTGCTATATCCTTTATCTCTAATCCTATATTTCTTCTCCCTTTCACAGACAAACTGTGAGAAGTCACCTACACTCCCTGTCTCTATTTTCTTATCTCCCACTCATTTCTCAGCCTCATGAAATCTGGCCTCCAACCCCACTCAACTGTAAATGCTCTTACCAACATCTCATAACTCCAAAACTGAACACCCTGTTCTCAGTCTTTAATCTACTTGAACTGTCCAATTTTGACATCACTGCTCTCTTCCTTTCTCCTGCATACACTTTCATCCCTTGTTTTGCTTTCCTTTGGTTCTTTTCCTACCTCTTTGACCATTTTTATTAATCTTATCTTGTATATAAAATCATCTATCTCTTGCTCTAGAAGCCTTCATACCCCTAAAGGCCAGAGGTGCTAAAACTGGTCCATAAAGTTAGAAAAAAATTGACAACTATATTTCAATATAATTGAATTTTTGGATTTCATTAATTTATATGAATTTATTTTATTTTATGGATTTTATTAAATGTATTTAAAATATTCTAAAATGAGGTCCATAGGCTTCCCCAGACCACCAAAAGTGTCAAAAGTAAAGAAATCTTGCCTTAGGCTCATTCTTGGGCCTTCTATACTTTTTTTCTCTTTCTTGGTTATTTCACTTGCTCACAGATGCTTATTTACCATCTAGAGGGAAGGAACTAAGCATTCATATAATACCTACTGTGTGCCAGGCACTGTGCTAAGACCTTTTACAAATATTGTCTCACTTGATCCTCACAACAATCCTGCAAGGTAAGTGCTATTAATCTTACCCCCATTTTCCAGTTGAGGAAACTAAAGAAAACTGAGGTTAGGTGACTTGCCCAGAATCATACAGTTAGGAAGTGCCTGAGACTAAATTTGAACTCATATTACTGACTTCTGGTCCAGTTCTATATTCACTACGCATAAGATTCCCAGATCCATTTATTCAGCCCTAACCTTACACCTGAACTCCAGAATTTCAGCTCCTTATTGGACCTCTTAATCTAGATGTTGCATCATCAGCATCTCAAATTCAACATGTTCAAAACATAATTGATCATCCCCCTGCTTCCCTTCACTAGCTCTAAATAAAGCTTTTCCATCTTTCTGGTCATTGAGGTTTATAATCCTTGAATCTTTCTTAAGCTCCCATCTCCTTCTGTCTCCTTCCTCCCATCCCCATATCAGTTGCTTCATTCTCTTTAATATCATTCATATCTTTTGAGGGCATAGCTTACCTTCCAGTTACTCATGTTGGAAAAACCCCAGGTCATCCATGAGTCCTTATTCTTTCACCCTACATACACTTTAAGTTGCTGAATCTTGTCATTTCTATCTCTGTACCAACTCTCCAATACATCTCCTCTCTACTTATATGGCTATCACCCTATGCTATGCCTTAATCACCTCTTACGTGAAATATTGCATAGCATCCTGATTTCCATGTGTCAAGCCTCTCCTTACTCTAATTTATCCTCTACTCAGCTGTCAAAATAATTCCCCTAAACCATTGGTCTGACCATGTCATTCCCCTCCTCAATAACTTCAGAAACTCTACCATCAAATAAAAATCCCTCTGTCATTTAAAGTTCTCCTGACTTCATATTACCTATTCAATCTTTATAAGTGTTACTGTCCTTCACACATAACACTCTATCTACCATTGCCATGCCTTTGCACGGGTTGTCTCCTATGCCTGGAATGAAATTCCTGCTTATTTTTCCATCTAAGAATGCCTAGATTCCTTCAAGATTCAGGTCATGTGGTAACTTCTACTTGAAGTCTTTCCTTATCCTCCCCAGATTGCAGTACCCTTCCTACCAAATTATGTCATAGATATCTTTATTTATAGGTTTTTATACCTATATTCAAATTCACCTCTCAAAATCATGTCAATAGAATAAAATATCAATGTATACACCTTTTTACCTAATCGTATTTACCGTTGAATTGTCAGTATCATCATGTTACTTGGATGATGAGTATAATCATATTTTTATAAGAGAAATTATTCTTTTCTGATAATAACCACCAGGAGAAGATATGAATGACATTGAGGGCAAAGGAAAAGTTCATGTTGGGTGTACTACTGGAGGCAGTAATATATAATCAACAAAGAACCTCAAAGAACAGGAACTAGTTGGTACAAAGAGAAGATGGGTTTGTCATTCCACAAGAGTAAGGGAACATGGGTAGAAAATCAGTGTTCCATGGATCATGTCAGGAGCAATCAAAGGAGATCTCCAGGACATTGAGTGGAAAGGTCACTGTGGAGAGTTGCACAAGTTGGGTAGGCATGGATGAGTGTCAATCTACCTGAATTTTATGAGATCATAGATCCAGTTGAGCATGGACCTCCAAAAACATGGGCCCTGTAAGCTCATAAAGGCCTAAGGAGACAGGATGACTTTGGATCTTCCGGGCCACTCACCTACTCTGAACTTCACTTGAAAGAAGTGGATTTGTGGGTGTCTCAGTAAATGGAAGCCATTAGGACACCCAGGTGGGGAATGTGAATTCCCTAAAATCTGAAGATTCCAATAAGGCTCTGGACTTTCTTTTGAGTGTATGGAAACAAGTTTAAGTAGCTTAATCCATGCTCTTCCAGAATTCTCTGTATTTCCCTTATGGCTATTAGTCTAAACTTAACTGAGTGAACTGATCACTGGATTTTGATGGGGGTTGGTTTCCCTTATATGACCTTTATACGGGCCCCTATCTGATCTAGGATTTCTTCCATTATGTCCTCTGTTTGGTCAACATTATGTCATCAGTGCATGGTCTACATCAGTCTCCTTAGTAAGAGAAATATCTTTCAGGTGCCTGCTGTTACAATATAGAAGTATAAGGGAGAGTTCAGATACTTCTGGGAAAGTGAAAATATACTAGATTTCTCCCCAAGTAAATGGAAACTGCTCCTGACTTGTCTCAGTAAAAGAAATAAAGAAAGTATTATTGAGGTTAATGCCCCCATATCACCTGCCATGACCCTTGACTACCTGGTCTATGGGATTGACAAGATCAGGAATAGCTGTAGTGATGGCCATTATGACATTATTCAACCCCCTATAGTCTACTATACCTCTGTCTTCCTCAGGGGCGACACAGATTTGTTGTAAGGGGAGTTAGTATAACAAAATGCTCATCTATCACTTGAGAGAGAAAAAAATCTTTCACCACTCCCATCACTGAGGACAGGATATTGTTTGATGTTAAAATCCTAGTGGGGGGGAGGGGTTGGAAAACTTCAAAATCTGCCATTGTCTTTACCCACAGAAACCTACATAAAGGTTACTGAAGGACGATGCACAGTCTGAGAAATGATTATTTCACTCTTGCATTTAATACCTAATTATTGTATTAGGACCAAGGTTTTTTTCCCCTTTTCTACGTCTTCATCCAGAAACCAATCAGTGTGGGAAATCTCTCTTAAAGATTTATCTAGGCCAAGATGTAATCAGATTGTAAGAGAAATTCTAAGTTTAAATTAATGGGCATATTCCTACTTATTGTGTTTGGTCAGACAAATCTGGGAAAAGTTTGATTCTCCTTTTTTTTCAAGACAAATGATATGGAAATTGGTGTCTTTTTTATCAAAATTTGGGTGACCTAAGTCATGTATCCCAAGACCATCATTTCACTATAAACTCACCTCCCATTATCTTAATCAATCAGAGTTTATTGGCACCCCTCAAGAATACCTCTTTGAACAGCATATAGACTGTGGGCCCACCACTGTGAGGAGTCTTTGGTCTCAGAGTTACCAGTTACCAAATAACCTTCTTTTTATTAATAATGTACTGGTCCTATTAATAAAATTATTACATTACTCAGAAATTATATCTCATGAAATTATTTTAATCACTTCAACAGATAGTGACTTTCAAGGGCTTATCGTACTTCTTCCCTCCATGGCATGTTCTCTGTAACCTCCCCTGAATGATCCAAATAAGTGCTTTAGGCTTGGATGGTGCTGAATTTCCCTGCACAGTTTGACTATCCCCCTCTGCTGACACCCATAAGATGCCCATCAATTACTTTCTTATAAGATCAGTGTTCCAGGAACCACACCCAAAGCCCCCTCTAGAAGATGATAGCGCTCTCTGTTCGTTTAGCAAACTGGAGAGCTCAGTGCCACCTCCTCCCATTCCAAGAGTGCCCATTTTCAGAGACAGCAGTATGTGTCCTGGGTGCAGCTATCCGAATCATCTGCTTAACTTTACTGGTTACTCAGCTTATACTTGCAACTGTGTGGCAGGGGAGACCTTTAGCTAAAGTCCAAAGCCTTTTAAGTGGAGCTGCACTCAAAAATTGGGATCCGATTACCCCCGAGGCAGTCTGGTCATATGGTGTGACAAGCGACTAGAGGAGGAGGAAGAAGAAGGAGTGAACAGAGACAATCTATCAAATCTATTTCCTTTAGAAACTCCTACCCATCAGTAACTGGCTAACAATGGAAATTCATCTTTATGAAGCCAGGTACAAGTAACTCCCTATCTCAGTCACCTAAAAAGGGACAAATGGTGGTCCTTGTTTGAAGGCTCTACTTGATTAAACTGACTGTTACAATAAATTCTCAGATGGCTCCCAAAGTCTATGGAACTTGACTAGAGAGAATCTCATCATTGGCTCGATACTCTTAGGAACCATTGCTCTAAGTGATTCATCAAATTTCTGTTTGAACTTTCTTGCAAACTCACCATTTCCTTGGTGGTAAAAGCCGTCCCAGCTTGTGTTCCCTCTGTGGAAATCATCTTCTTCCCAGAAGCAGACATAGGATAGGCCTAGCCCTTTATTGCCACTGGTTCCTAAGTCTCAGTCTCACTTTTGTTCCCATTCTCCCATAATATAACTCTGCTCCTATCTCAGTGCAACAAAACATCTGGATTAGGGATTATACTTCCCTACACCCTGTCTGTGATCCTGGCTGGGCCTATTAGTGTTTTCCCTAATTGATCAACTGTGTTTCACTTGCACCATAACCAGCTTAGTTACCTGCCCCTTAGCATTCATTGCAAGGTGTTTTAAAAGCTAGTAGCTTTGTCTCTAGTAGTTGAATTCTCTGGGTCACTTTACTCTCAATTTCATTAATCTGGCAGCCCCACTTCCATAAGACAGTCAGCAATGACTATGTAAGTTTGGTCTGGTCATTTCTTTGCCCTCCATAGAAGGAACAGTGAATACAGTGCTAGGCTTAGAGTCGAGAAGACTTGAGTTCGAATCTGACCCCAGAAACTCATTAGCTATGTTACTCTGGGCAAGTCATTTAACCTCTATCTGCCTCAGTTTCCTCAACTGTAAAGTGGGAATAATGATAGCACTGACCTTCCAGGGTTGTTGTGAAGATCAAATAAGATAACAAAGGCAAAGCACAATGCCTAGCTCACAGTAGTGCTATGCAAGTGTTGTTGTTGTTACCCACTGAACTAATTACTCTGTGTGAGCAGATGCCTGCTTCCTATTCTGTCGAGCTGATTCCTCATATACCATAAGAAGAACCCTAGCCATAGGGCAGCTAAATCAGGTTCTATGTCCACCTGGCTACCCAATCACTCATCTTTTTGTGCTCTTCCCCCAACAAAACCAAAATGTGATCCATGAGGCCATTTCATACCAATTACTGAACACGCCAAATGATAAGAGTTGGGTTGGACTCAGACTGGGTCTCCACACACCCCCACCCTCTCAAGTGAAAACATTAACGCTCCATGAACTCCCTTTTCCTCAGTTTGCACCACTCAGATGCTTTCTAAACACTCTTTCTTCCTTCATGTTTCACATGAAGAACTGGCCCTTTTTCTTGGCAAGAAAAACCCCTCTACTTAGACAGATGGTACTATTCCATACTGTCTTCTCCCACAGATTGTCCTCTCTATCATCCCTACTTTTTCCACTAATCTTCAATGTCTTCCTATGTAGTGGCTTCATCCCTATTGCCTACAAATATACCCATATTTTCCCCATCCTACAAAAAAAGAAGAAAACCACAACATTCTCCACTAGCTAGTGTTATACTAGAACTCACTCAAAGAGGTTCATAAGGGCCAATTGCTAAATTTTCAGTGTGAACATTTACTTCTTGGAAATTGGCAAACATCATAAACCAAGGCTTGCTTTATTATTTAAGAAAACAGTGGAGAAAGTATTAATAATAGATTGAACTCTCAGGTGTTCAGTGCATAATTTTTTGGAGAGCTGGTTGTGAAAACACTTACCACTATAGGCCTGGATAGGATCCTATAGAATTAAATGCTACTGGAGAAGTCAGTCTAGGAGTGTTGGTAGATGCTCAAGAATGAATGAAATATATTGAAGATACCAAATGAAGCAATTCCAATTAGGAGGGAAGATGGGACTTAACTGAAGAAACTAATATGGATCAATAAGGAATTTGCCAATCAACTTAGAATTTAGATAGATGTAAGGCCAGATAACTGAAGGTATGTCAGAGTATGGAATTATCCTATAAAAAAGTTTCAGTAATGCTAGAGCTTAGAATGATTGATGCTGGTAAGAAAAGCTGAGGACAATGAAAAGAGTTGTTTTGTTAGCTGTACTGGGAGAAAAATGGATAGATATATGAAGAGATAGAGTCTTTTCTTGTTTTTTATGGGATGATGGTAACTGACAGAGAAAAGAAAACTACTCAAAAGATAGACCTTTTCCTCCTCTTTTCTCTATGAGGGAGTGTAGCGGCAAGCACCCCAATATCCCCAGGGTGACTGCCAACACAGGTTCTTAGATCTGCTTTTCAAAAGGAAAGCAACTCAAAATGGGTTAACAAGCTTACTTTAATCAAACAAACATACATTACCTAGTTCAGGGGAAAAAGGTCAGCACCCTGAACCTCAGAGTTACAGAACTTACAGATCAAACAGACAGGCTTCCAAACTGTCCAAACATCATATCAATACCAAATCACAGTTACCAGAGAGGGAAGCATCAACATCTGGGTTTTCAAAGCCGGAGGGGGGGTGGCTCTCAACAACGGCTTCCCAGAGTCTCATCTGGTCAAATCACACAACACTTCTCAAAGTGAGCCCCAAAGCAAAGCCTCTCCTAAGGGCTTATATAGCCTTCTCTTGGCTCAGAGAATGTAACAACCTCCTTGACCCACTGCCCAATCACAAAGTATCAAGGTGTGGGCTTTCCTGAAAAACAAGCCTCCCACCACAGGCTCCAGGTGCACTTAAGCTAGGGGCAGGGAAGACCTTTAAATCTGCATTTCCATTACAGGGAGAATAACTTTTATATTGAAAATAACAAAAACTTCTAACAAAATTACTAACAGAGAGCTGTTGTCCAAGATGCATAAGGAGATAGTTGGAGAGCACCTTGATGCCTTTGATAAATTCAAATAATATAGTCCATATGAAAGACATCCCTCAGTACTGATAGGTGTAATTTGAGTCACTGTCAGTGATATTTGAAAGAAAATGGAAAATGGGAGCTGTAACACAAGATCAGAGAAGGGCAAATTCTCTTTTGATTTTTAAAAAGAGGGAGGAAGACACTAGAGTATACAAATATGTCATCTAGTGAGCTTTACTTTGATTCCTGGGATAATACTAGAATGGATCATTCAAGGGAAGAAGAAGCAGTCATTACAAAGAACATGCAGGACTTCATCAAGAATACTGTGCTAATTCAACCTCTTTTCTCTTTGTGGACAGGATTGCTAAACAAGTTGAGGAAAGGATTCTATAGATTTGGCTTTCATGGATTTTAGTAAATGTTTTCATAGGATTATCTCATCTTCTTGTGGAAGAGCTGAAGAGATAGGGTTGGCTGGTATGATCAGCCAATATGATCAGATGGAGGTAGAGCTGGTTGGATGATAGGACTCAAGGAGAAGTGTTAATGGTTCAGGGTCAAAGTGGCAGGGGATCTCTAGTGAAACTCCTCAGGGGATTTATGCTTGACTTTGGGATGTTTAACACTTTTAAAAAACTTTTTGGAGGGGAGAAGTTAGGACAACTGTAGTTAAATGACTTACCCAAGGTCACATGACTAGTTTTTATGTTAAGTGTCTGAGGCCAGATTTTAACTCAGGTCCTCCTGACTCCAGGGCTGGTGCTCTATTCACTGTGCCACCTAGCCCCCCCTTAACACTTTTATTAATAACTTTATTAGTGACTTATTAATCACAAGAACAAATGGCCTTCTTATCAAATTTGGAGATGATTTAACACTGGGAGGGACAGCCAATGAAATGAAGTTGATGCAAGAGTTGGAATCCTAAAGGATCTTAAAAGCCTAGGCAGAGGTGTCAAACAAGTGCTCATTGACTGAGGCACTGGAAAGCAAAACTCCGTAGTTCAGGCTGGGCCATATTAAATTATAATTAGGGAAGGTTTAACAAAAATATAAATACAGGGGGGCGGAGCCAAGACAGTGGAGTACAAACAGCATTTCCACACAACTCCCGCTCCCACCACTTTCAAATCTATATAAAAGAGGACACTGAACAAACTCTGGAGCCCCACAACCCACAAAATGACACAGAGAAGCTAACCTCCAGCTGAGGACAGCCTGGCAGCCCAGTGGGGAGCGGCCAGCATAGCTCTCTGGGAGCCAAGCCCAGGCCCGCTTGAGTCAGAGGATTTAGCCCTAAGGGAGCCAGACCAGAAGCCAGCTGGAGGCACCCCAGAACACCAGCAGCTGCGGTGTTTCCAGAATTACCAACACAATTACCTAGGACAAAGTGAGAGGTTAATGCAGTACAGACTTTGAAACTCATTAGTGGGGAGAGCTGAGTATCATGTTTCAGGGGAAGATATGGCTATTCAATGAAATAGAAGACTTTCAATCATTCTTGATGACAAAACCAGAGTTGAATAGAAAATTTGACATTCAGATACAAGAAGCAAGAGATGCTTGAGAAGGTAAACAGGGAAAAGAAATCATAAGGAAGTCATCAAAGTTGGACTATTTACATTCCTACATGGAAAAATGATAATTGTAATATATGAAACTTTTCTCAGTATGAGAATAACTGAAGAAGGGTATATGGGCATATGAATACATATGTGAATGTGTGTATATATGTTTACAGGTATACATAGAGGGCACAGGTTGAATTTAATAGGGAGGGATGATACTTAAAAGGTGAAATTAAGAGGTGAGAGAGGAATATAACGAGAGGAGATGGGAAGAGAAGGTAAACTATCTCATATAGAAGACACAAGGGGAAATGGTTACAAGGGAGGGGAAGAACAGGAAGGCAAAAAGGCAAAACCTTGCAGAAGTTCAGTTCTTGACCTTAAGTGGTCTGCTTTCTGCTGGAAACTACCAGCACTGCCAAGGAAAACATGCCTTGCCAATACTCAGCATTGACACCAGAGCAAAAGAAAGAACTGTCTGAAATAGCTCACCAAATTGTTGCTCCGGGCAAGGGAATCTTGGCAGCAGATGACTCCACTGGTAGCATTGCAAAATGCCTGCAGTCCATTGGAACTGAGAACACAGAGGAAAATCGTCTCCTCTATAGGCAGTTGCTTCTGACAGCAGATGATCGAGTGAACTCCTGTATTGGAGGTGTTATCCTTTTCCATGGGACACTCTACCAGAAAGCTGATGATGGTCGTCCCTTCCCCCAAGTCATAAAGGCAAAGGGTGGCATAGTGGGCATCAAGGTGGACAAAGGTATAGTGGCAGGGACCAGTGGCAAGACTACCACCCAAGGTCTCTATGGGCTGAGTGAGCGTTGTGCCCAGTATAAGAAGGATGGAGCTGACTTTGCCAAGTGTCATTGTGTGCTAAAGATTGGGGATAATACACCTTCCCCACTTGCCATCATGAAGAATGCCAATGTGCTGGCCCGATATGCCAGCATTTGCCAGCAGAATGTCATTGTCCCCATCGTGGAGCCAGAGATCCTCCCTGACAGAGAACACAACCTGAAGACTTGTCAGTATGTGACTGAGAATGTCCTGGATGCTGTCTACAAAGCTCTGAGTGATCACCACGTCTATCTGGAAGGGACCTTGCTGAAGCCTAACATGGTCACCGTTGGCCATGCCTGTACCCAGAAATATTCACACGAGGACATTGCAATGGCAACTGTAACTGCTCTTCACCGGACTGTACCTCCTGCAGTCACTGGTATCACCTTCTTCTCTGGAGGTCAGAGTGAAGAGGATGCCTCTATCAACCTCAATGCCATCAACACCTGCCCCTTGCACAAGCCATGGGCACTGACCTTTTCTTATGGCCGAGCCCTGCAGGCATCTGCCCTCAAGACCTGTTTGGGAAGAAGGAATATGTTAAGGCTGCCCAAGAGGAATATATTAAGCGAGCTAACACCCAAGCTGCTCAAGGCAAATATACTCCAAGTGGAAAGTCAGGAGCTGTAGCCAGCGAGTCTCTCTTTGTCTCTAACCATGCCTACTAATTAAGCCAAGGCCTTCTACCTGGGTTTGCCCTAACACTCCAGGCCATCCCTCACAGTCCAGGAAGAGGCTAAGATCCCAGAGCTTTGTGCTGACCTCTCCCATCACTCCTAACTTGTGTGGTATTATTGCTCTCTGGTGAATCTAGTGACCCCTCCTCAGCCCACTTTTTCCAATAAACAACTATTTAACAAGGAAAAAAAAAGGCAAAACCTTATTCTCATTGAATTTGGATCAGGGAGAGAAGGACATACATACTAAATCGGATATCTCAACATACAGGAGAGTAGAGAGGAAGGGGATAAGAGGGGTCATGATGGAAGGGAGGGTAGACTAGCGGAGAGGGAAGTTGGAGGTACCCACTTTTGAAAAGGGAAGGATCAAAGTAGGGAACAGACCAAGTAGGAGGTGGCATAGGAGGGAGGGAAATATATTCAGTCTTTTACAATATATCTACTATGGAAATGTTTTGCATAGCTATACATGTACAACATATACTGAATTGCTTATCTTCCCAGCAAGAGTGGGTGACAAGGGAGGAAGGGAATGAATCTGGAATTCGAAGTTTTAAAATTAAATATTCAAAAATATATAAATATTATTATTAATACTATTTTACATATAATTGGGAAATAAGATATGCAGGCATTGGGGCATAGAGATTCACCATGCCCTACTGGAAAAGTCGAAGGGGGTATGGGAGAAGATATGAGAGAGAGCAGATTGGATGAGGGGATATCCTGTGGGACTGCTATTCTGGGTTAGTGGGTAGGGGAAAAATGGGGAAAAAATGTAACTCAAAATCTGGCAGAAATGAATGATATAAACCAGAAGTTAATAAAGCATTTGAAAAGAGATACAAATACAACACAACATAGTATTAATTTGTGATTTTCTAAGTTGATATGTCTCTTGCATGGATGATTTCTATATGAATTTGACATTACATGAGTATAACATAGCAGAGGGGAAACATGGATAGGTAGACATTTGTTTTGAAATAAATATTTAGGGTGTGGAAAGAGAAAAAAAAGAAGAAAAAAGAAATGTATGTGATGACATTATTACATGTTTATTTTTATTTATCCTTATTATTTTTTTTTGCTTTTTGGAGGGCAGTTGGGGTTAAGTGATTTGCCCAAGGTCCCACGGCTAGTTTTTGTCTTAAGTGTCTAAGGCTAGATTTGAACTCAGGTCCTCCTGACCCCAGTGCCAATGCCCTACTCACTGTGCCACCTAGCTACCCCATTATTATATATTTAAAAGGAATAGCAAGTTGTGTTTAAAAAGGAATAGCAAGTTGTGTTTAATTGATTTACAATTTCATGTGTAACCCTTTTTAATTATACTATATTATGGAAATGCTTGTTTTATTCCATAAATTAAAAAAATTAAATTAAAAAGAATAAATCTAGAAGTTTCAGGAGACTGCATATGAGTTAGTGCTCTAATGTAGCAGTGAAAAGCAAACAACCAAACCAAACAAACACACAAACCAAAAGCCCTAATCTAGTCTTGAACTGCTTTGAGGGGCATAGCTTCCAGGAAGAGGGAAATGAGAGTTCAACTGTATCCTCCACTTGCTAGGCTTTAAGACAGCTAGATAGCACAGTGGATAGGCACCAGATCTGGAGTCAGTCTAGACCTGACTTCAAATCCAACCTCAAATACTTAGCTAATATTTTCTTCAGTTTCCTCATCTGTAAAAAGGGGATGATAATAGTAGTATCTGCCTTCAGAGTTGTTGTAGGCATCAAATTAGATAATACACATAAAACACAATGCCTGGCATATAGTCAGCTCTGTGAAAACACTGGCTACTATTATTATTGGTCCTATTATCAATAATATTATAGTCATTTCTAATCTGGAGAGAACCCAGAGGAGGACATCCAGGAAAGTGAAGGCCCTTGATTTTATGACATAAGAGGATTGGTTGCATAACATAACCATATTTAGTCTGGAGAAGAGAAGACTCAGGGAGGGAACATGACAGCTGTCTTTAAATATTTAAAGGGCAGTCATATGGAGGATGGATGACTTATTCTGTTTGGCATCAGAAGGGAAGAACCAAAAGCAATGGGTAGGAGTTGCAAAGAAATCAGTTTTGGATTGATATCAGGAAAAAAATATTTCCTAATAATTAGAGCTGTCCAAAAGTGGAATAGCCTAAATCTAGAGGTAGCAGGCTGTCCCTCTTTGTAAGTCTTCAGACAGAGTCTGAATGACTTCTCATTGTGTAGAGTTCCTTTCTTGCATGGGTTGGATCACGGGTCAGCAAACTATATATAGACCAATGGCTACAGAAAGCAGAAGAAATTTGGCTTAGAAGAAATAGTTTGTCAGCCCCTGGATTAGATGGCCATTGCATTCCCTTTCATTTCTTAAATTATAAGTAATGTGAAATAAGCCTGGAAATGAAGGATGGAACATGACTAAATGCTTTAAAAATCGATATTAGGCTCTTATATTTTATTCTAAAGGTAAAAAAAAACTATTGAAGCTTATTGAGTTAGGGAGTAGTATGAACAACTCTATGTCTTATGAAAATTTGTTTGTAAGTTGTGTGGAGGATGGATTGGTAAATTGAGAGGCTTGAAGAAGGAAGACTGATTAGTAGGTAAGTACAGTTGTTGAGATGAGAAGAGATAAAGACTTGACTTAGGGTAGTGATTCTGCAAATGGTGAAAAGAAACAGATTAAAGATCTGGTACTGCTAAACCTTCTTCCAGATTTTTGGGGAATGGTTGAACAAGTTGTGTTATATGATTGTGTTGGAATGTTACTGTGCTATAAGAAATGATGAGCTCAATGATTTTAGAAAAATAAATGTGGAAAGACTTGCACAAAATAATGGGGAGCAAAATGAATAGAACAAAGAGAACATTATATGCAGCAACATCAATATCTTTAAAATTAATTAATTTATTGTCAGTTTTCAACATTAACTTTTCTAATATTTTGAGTTTTAAAATTTTCCCCTTCCTCCCCCCCTTCTCCAAGATGGCTTGCAGTCTGATATAGGCTGCAGTACAGTCATATTAAACATATTTCCACATTAGCCATATTGTGAAAGAAGAATCAGAAAAAAGGGGAAAAACCACAAGAAAGGAAGAAAAAAAGAAGAGAAAATAATATGCTTCAATCTGCCTTCAGACTCTATAGCTCTTTCTCTGGATGTGGATAGCGTTTTCTACCATGAATCTTTTGGAATTGTCTTAGATCATTGCATTGCTCAGAAGAGCTAAGTCTATCAAAACTGGTCATTGCACAATGTTGCTGTTACTTTGTGCAATGTTCTCCTGGTTCTGCTCACTGCACTCAGCATCAGTTCATATAAGTTTTTTCCAGGTTTTTCTGAGGTCCGCCTGCTCACCATTTCTTATGGCACAATAGTACTCCATTGCATTCATATACCAGTCATTCCCCAATTGATAGGCATCCCATCAATTTCCAATTTTTGGATGGCACAAAATATCTAAATTTTTGTACACGTGTAACAACAATGTTACTTGCAGCAACTGTGGGGGTGTGAAAGCAATAATACTAGCACACAGGAGGGCTGCTAGCATAGGTTCTTTGACCTGTTTTTCTAAAGGAAAGCAACTCAAAAGAGGTCAACAATCTTACTTTAATCAAACATATATATCATTTACTCAGCTCAGGGGAAAAGTCATCACCCTGAACTTTATAGAAAATACAACAAATTACAAGCAGAAATAATAGCATAAAGACCAACAGATAGGGCTTCTAACCATCTAACCAAATATTACATACATCACAGTTCTGCAGACAGATCCAACCATCTGACGATTACATATATACATAGTTACCAGAGAGAGAAGCAACAGCATTTGAATTTTCAAAGTCAGGGGGTTCTTAAATGGCTATCCAGAGTCTCATCTGGCTACATCACATGAACACTATTCCCATGAGTGAGCCCTAAAGCAAAATGCTATCCTCAGAGTATATATACTTCTTCAGGCTCAGAGGACATCACAATCCTCATGAGCCAGGTTCATGTGATTCAAACTCGTGTGACTTAGGCTTCCATGTGACTTACTCAGGTCACATGGGCCTACTAATAGTTAGGAAAGATCTTCCCATTAAGTAAAAAATACATTAACAACACATTTGGGTCCTTTTCCCTTTTTTATGATTTCTTTGTGTTACACACCTAATAGTAGTATTGCTGCATCAAAGGGTATACACAGTTTGATAGCCCTTTGGGCATAGTTCCAAATTACCCTCCAGAATGGTTGGATTAGTCCACAACTCCACCAATAATGCATTAATGTTTCACCTTTCCCATGTCTTCTCCAACAGTTATCATCCCCCCCTTTTTTTTTGAAATATTAGCCAATCTGATATGCATAAGGTGGTACCTCAGAGTTATTTTCATTTAGATTTCTCTAATAAATAGTGATTTGAACATTTTATATGACTATAAATAGCTTTAATTTCTTCATTTGGAAATAGATGTTCATATCATTTGACCATTTATCAATTAGGGAATGACTTGTATTCTTGTAAATTTGACTCAGTTCTCTATGCATTTTAGAAATGAGGCCTTTCTCAGCAACACTGGATGTAAAAAATATGTTCCCCAACTTTCTGCTTCCCTTCTAATCTTGTTTATATTTACTTTGTTTGTATAAAACCTTTAAAATTTAATGTTAGCAAAATTATCTATTTTGCATTTCATAATGTTCTCTCTCTCTGGTTGATCATAAATTCTTCCTTTCTCCATAGATCTGACACGTAAACTATGCCATGTTCTCCTAATTTGCTCATAGTATCACCCTTTATTTCTAAATTGGATTCCCATTTTGACCTTATCTTGGTATATGGTGCAAGATGTTGATCTATGCCTAGTTTCTGCCATAGTATTTTCCAGTTTTCCCAGAAATTTTTGTCAAATAGTAAGTTCTTATCCCAGAAGCTGGAGCCTTTGGATTTATCAAACAGCAGATCACTATAGTCAGGCAATATTCTTTTAAGAGTGAGTTTGAGTGAATAAGTTATTTTGGTTATTATAAACACCAAAATTAACTATAAAGGACATATAAAAAAGGTGCTATATATATCCAGGAAAAGAACTGATAAGTAGAAGTATGTGTAGAACAATTTTACACACACACACACTTTTGTCTAATGGTTGCCATCTCTAGGGCAGGAGAAGATGGGAAAAAAAGGGAAAAAAGAAATTTAATTATAATTTTGTTGTATATTTGAAAGGAAAAGCAAGTTGTGCATAGTAGATTTGTAGTTTCATGAGCAATCATCTTTTTATTGTAGTATATTATTAAATGTTTTATTCCAAAAATTAAAAAAGAAACAGATGAAAGAGATTCTATGAAAGTTAGAATTAACAAGATGTAGCAATTAAATTCTTTTGGGGGAGTAAAATCAGGAATGCTTCTAAGTTTGTAAACCCAAGTAAATAGGATAGTGATTCCTTCAAAAATGTATGAAAGTTTAGAGGAAAGCTGGATATGATCAGGAAGATAATGAGTGATATTTTTAAATTTGCATTTGAGACATCTATGATTATCTCACCATATCTAAATCTTTATTTCTATATGAAGGCCAAAGAGAGATGACCAGAAGTCACTGGTTATGTGAGCCTAGAGCTTAGGAGATAAATTGAGGTTGGACATGTAAAACCATGTATTTTAGATATGTATTATTCACCTTATGCCATTTCCTCTATTCTCTGTTATCTGACTTAAATTTATATAGATAGCATTCTCCTCTGATCCATAATTTTTATCTTATGGAGCCAGGGCCAAGGCCACAAATCTTCAGGCAAATCCATTATTCCTAGGTTCTTTGAATATATTCCACTGATTGCCAAGTCATTTCTGTGTCTTAAGATTCAGTCTCTGATATCATTTATAAATGATGCCAAATGTGCTACCACTAAGGCCTTCTGGTTTTTGTTCATGACTTCATCATCCCCACCAACACTTTCTTGATTCTTTCTGGAAATATTGTTTGTCTCTAGGAATGATTTTTATTTGCTTGGTTTTTTTTTGATTTTCTTTTCGTCACCAATGTTGTTTCTTCCCTAGAAACACACACACACACAGAATTTGAGTATTTTATATGAAACACACATACATATATACGTATGTATGTATACATGCATATATATATATATATATATATATATATACATACATATATTACTTCTTTACAATCATTCCTTTAAAGTTGCCATACTGTTGCATCAATAGACTTCATCATGGTGGGCACAACAATCCCTTCTCTCAAGAAACAGAAGCCAAAGACTAAAGAGACGCTCCTCTAACCCTTTCAACTATGGTCAACATGATAGCACTTTGAAGCTAGAGACTAGAGAGTAGAGTCTGTTCAGACACAAGTTGGTCTTAGAAGATTCTGCAGTCCTTTCCAATTCTGAGATCCTGTGATTTCTAAGGTTCCCATGACTGACAAATTATGCTATTCTGGTTTTAAATAGGAAAACAAGGGAAAGTACCCCAGAGCTTCTTTTCCCTTTTTCTTCTCATCATGTAGTTTGTGAGAGTAGTGGACATGCCAGTGTCCACTGATAAATGAGGACAGTAGATGTGCACTGGCAGCAGCATCATTGAAATACTGAATTCATGCATCCAATTCATCTTTAATAGCTCCCTCAAGAATTTTGGGGCAGTTGGATGTGAAAAAAAACTCATTAAAATATATTTTGGTAAAAGAGTTAAACAGCGCTTAAGAACCTAAATGTCTATTGTGATATGTCAGTGAATGGTTACAGCTTTACTGAACCATGGACAATTATATTTGAAAAGACACAGAATATAAGCACTAGTAAAAAGATGTAGATTGTGTGTGCGAGGGGGCAGGGTTCAAGGCAGCATTTAATTTCAGACACGGGAACAAAGACAACCCTGGAAATTTACAATTACATAAAAAGAACTATCAGGAAGATAATTCAACCAAGAACAATAAATAGAACTTAAGAAAAACAAATCAGCATCAGGATTTTTAAAATTATTTAATAGTTAAGGATTAATAACTAGAGTAAGTCAGATTGCCATCTTGATTTCAACACATTTGCTCTTATAATGTAATTATTATTTATAGTTAGCATTATTCCTCCACCAAATCGATTCACATTGTTATCTATAAGGACCTTGTTAGATCAAATGAGAAGAAGACACCGAAAGCCTTCAAGTCATTGGGGTCAGGAAGAAGAGCATTGCTCCTTTTCCAGGGTGCTTGTTGTTGGTGTTGGTCTCATTTCATATCACGCTGATTTGGAAAAAGAAAACCATACATTTGGGAATTACATAGGATTATCTTACTTTAATATGGTAGAGTCAGAAAGGTTACCAACATAATACTAAGGAAATTAGAGAAATAGCAATTTAGTCAAGATCTTTCTAAACTCCTAAAAATTCTAAAGGGACAGATGCAAAAGTCATCACCATGACAAACTAAATACACATTTCGGGCAAAAGGATTATGAAAACAAATACAGTGGGAATAATTTTTAAAAACTAGTTTGTTTCTATTTTGAGGAATTTTTTTGTATTCTCTATGTGAATATGGGTACCATTTCCATTGATAAAATTCAAACTTTGTAATAGGAGCTTCTGTGTGCTTCTTTATTATGCCTCCCTATGTCTGTCTTAGAATTTCTATCCATGCACTGTAGCCTTTCCTCTCTTAATATCTCAGGAGTATTGAAGTGCCACTTTACCATCCATCTGTAAGCTCTTCCTCTCACCACACAACCAAACCAACTTCTTTTTCTGTCATTTATTGACATGCTTGACAGTAAGTACATTTTATGCCAATCATCACAGTGCAAGTTATTGTTGGTAATGTGATTTGTATAGTCTGTTCATGCCCACTACATGTCTTTTTATTGCTTTTTGTGTAATTTTCCATTTCACTTTTTTTTTTCTGAGTTGGTGGCATTTCATAATGCATCATTGGTAGAATAGTGGTATTAAGAAAGTGGGCTTTTGTAAAAGATAGAAGTTTGGGACCATGAAGAAGTTTATCTTCTTTCCCAAGTAGAAATCATGCCAATCTCCCCCTACTCAATTCTTGGCCTAGTTTACTACACATCTCTCTTGGTCATCCATAATAAATATATTATGGATCAATTTCATAGGCTCCTGATGCCACTACATGCAGAAATAATCAATATGAATATTTATTCACTTTGCTTTTTCAGTGTGGAGAGTGAGACCAAGCTCACATTACTATGTATTTCAGTGAGCAAACTCTTGGTGTTCTGTAACAAAATTCAATACAATGACATCTCTGAGCAGTTAGTCAAATCATTGAGGATTTAAGAGCCTACTTAATATCAGGCACCTCTTTCTTTTCTTTGCACCATACATAGGATATCTCCTAAAAAAAACTGGAAAATATCTTTGGTATACACATATACATACATATATACACATGTGTATGTATATATGTGTATGTGTACATGTATGTATATGCACACACATGCCTTAGAAATAAGAGAAAAATAATTTTGTTTAACTAATTTATTCAAATTCACCAGGCGATGACTTAGCCGATAAGATGAACCACATTCAAAAAAGCTGACACTTAAGACCATCTTTAATTTAGTGGATTCCACCAAATATATATTAAATGTCTATTATATAATAGGCCCTTTATAAATAATTGGTATACAGAAATGAAAAATGACATAGTTCCTTCACTCAAGGAGCTTGTAATCAATTATGAGGAAATGATAAAACCAAATAACTATAGTACCAGTTAGAATATAATTAAGTACATATTAAAGGCTAAATAGAGTAATATGATAAGTTGAAGAAGGAAAATATAATTTCTAGTTTGGAGGATAAAGAAAGGCTTCATAGAATTTATAACTGAGTCTGAACTTAAAGTAAGAAACGGATTTTCATAGGAGAAGATGTGAAAGAAGCCTTTTCCAAGGTTCCAATGCACGAACTTGGAAATCCTTATAAGAGGCTTCCTCCACATCTTAGATGTAGAAGAACACACAAACTGGGATGCTAGGTGGCACAGTGAATAGAGCATCGGCCCTGGAGTCAGGAAAACCTGAGTTCAAATACAGCCTCAGATGCTTAACACAAAACTAGCTGTGTGACCTTGGGCAACTCACTTAACCCCAATTGCCCTACCTTCCCCTCTCCAAAAAGCAAAAAAATAAAAATAAAAATAAAAAAGGAAGTGAGTGAGAGGTGAGTGAGTAGCAACAGTGAATGTAGGTTACCATGTAAAAATAAAAGTTTGGAAGTCATAATGAAAAAAGAGATAGAATGATATCTATTTTATGCATATTTTAAAATATTTATTCAATACTTTTCTTTCAAAAAATTTGCTTTCTTTTTTAATCTTATGTACTTTATAAAAACATAACTTCTGAAAGTTTATAAAAAATTGGTATTGAAAGCAACTGATAGTTCTATGGTACGTTAAAGTTTGCAATACACTTTACATACATTATTTCATTTGACTCACAACACTTCTCTGAGTACTACATGTTAACTTAGGCTTAGGTATGATAAGTGACTTGCCCATGGTTCCAAAGCTAGTTAATATCATAGGCAGATTTGGAACCCAAGATTTCCTGACTTCAGATCCAGCAGTCTATCTACTCCATCATGCAACCTCTCAGATCAATGCTTCCATTTCGAGAAACAATATCACCCAAAAGCTGCAATGAATGCCTAAACTTGAACTAGAACTCAGGCTATTTATCTAATGTCTGCTCTTTCCCTTAGTAATGATCTATGAATGTTTCTGAATCTGTAAAATCATTGATCTCCATGACCTATATCCATCACCCACAGGAAAGTCTTTAGGTGAAATAGGCACAAATTAAACATGGCATCCATTACCATGTTTTCTTTGGAGGATCCCTATTGATGGTACCTCAGCTTTGGTGGGGTACTGTGCAATACAATTTGAAATCCATTCTATTAGACTATCTAGAAAGCTTGGTGATGAGTGTACACTTATGGAGGTCTGCAGAAAATTAGAAGCTCAACTACTGGTTCAAAGTGCTACATAATCTGTAGCATTGTCATCTTGTATCATTCATCCAACCCTCTTGTATATTTGTAACAAGACTGTCCTGAGGACATGTCAAATGGAAGGGTTAGTATTCATACATCTGGCTCTCCTTAAGAACTTAACATTTGCCCCTTGTGATATGGTACTAGCTTAGGTACTAGCTCATCACTGAAGTAATGCCCTAGTTATTTCCATGCAGCTCTGATTACTAGGGCCCTCAACACACCCCAGATTATAGGAGTCAGCTAGGTGGCATAGAATGCATAGAATTCTGGGCCAGCAATCAGGAAGAATTAGGCTAAAATCCTGCCTCAGGGACTTACTTTCTGTGCTATGCCAAGTAAATTAATCAATCTACATTTGCCTCTTTCCCTCAGTTTTCTCACCTGTAAAATATAAATATATAAAAAATAAATTAAAAATATATAATATGCAAAATATCTAAACATATAAAATAATAACAGCACCTGCCTTGCAGAGTTGTTATAAGAGTCATCTAAGATAATATTAATAAAGTTCTGAGCATAGTGTCTGACACACAGTAGGTTATTAATAAATGTTTATTCCCTCTCCCCCCCCTTCCAGATTGTAGGAAGCTGGGGCTCAGGGCTAGACATGCTGTAATTGTTACTACTAGACTATAGAGTTGTTGATTCCCACCTGACTCTTTGTACTCTTCAATAATCATCTTTAGACTGGGACATCTTTCATGTAAATCACTTACAACCCCTTATAATCTTCACTGAATCCCTGATCATCTGGCTAATAACAGAAAGCTAACACAGCACTGCTTTTAGGGAAGAAAAAATTATAATATAGATTTTAGGAATTGAATTAAAAATAAAACTTCATGTTTTATGGAATAATTCCCTTAAATTGTGAACTCCATTAATGTATTTTAAACTAATTTACAATAATTGGATTGATATGCAGCTTTTTAGGAAAACATCTCTTGCTGAAAATAAAAGCATGCCCATATCAAAAAGCCAAGCCACAAATACTGGTTTTGTATGCAATTTCAGAAACAGGGGAATCATGTTCATTTCTAGGCATCCTGTTGCCAGAAAGACATAGACACATTGGAAAGAGTTCAAAGAAAAACAGCAAGAACGATGAAGGATCTGAAGGGATTGATTCATGAGGAGAGATTAACAAAATTAAATATGTATGGTTTGCTGAAGCAAAGACTAAGGACAGACATGATAACTGTCTACAGATATCTGAAGGGTGTAAACATTAAAGAAAGAGAGGAATTATTTAGCAAATCTACAGCAAGGCATGACTATGAGTAATGGGGCAAAATTAAGAAAGTGGAAATTCTGACTAAATATCATGAAAAACTTCCTGACAGCAAAATCCATTAGCCTGTAGGATAGTATCATGACAAACTCGAGGAAGTATAATCTCCAATGACTCTTGAGAAATTTCAAACTCTAGAGATGAGTTACTAGGGAATAAGTTGCCAAGAATGCTTTGACACTATTCTGAAGCTCAACTGGACAGCCCAAATAAATTGTTTTCTCCTTTTATTCCCATGCTATTTGATTCTTGGATTCTGGATATTAGTATTACAAAAAATATCTCTTTACATGTCATATTAACTTTAAGTAACCTCCTTATTTACAAAACTGGAGACCCCTGGGTTCAATGAAGCTGAACTGAATGAATATTTTATGTAGCAAAATGCTAATATAATTTTGAAGTGAATGCAATGCAATCAATGTCAGAGTTCATTGCTCTTTGAAGTACACTCAGTAGGATGAAAAAGTTAAACACAATGAAATTTGACCTGGTATTTAATTCAGACATTTTATCCCCATTTTACAGGACGAAGATAAAACATTCAAAATATTTTATCTTTTGTAGTCAATTTTTCAGTGACTAGAGAGGGAGATTTTAAGTTCAAACAATGGCTACTGTTGCAAAAGCATTCAATAAATCAGATATTCAAGTTATCAAAATGAGAATCTGTTCTAGAGAGTAAAAGTAATAAAACTTATCCATGAACATATCTCCATCTCTATCTCAATCTATCTCTATCCATCATTTATCTATTGACATCATAAATGGTCAATGAGCTAGGCCAAAAATTGCACCCCTAAAAATAACAAATTGGATTGACAATCAGAAATTAACTTATTTTTAGTGAATCCACAGTTTTTTTTCTTGAATCAAAGACCCTAATTTTTTCAACACTATTAGTCTGGTAATATTTCATGGAGCCATAGAACACTACAGTCCTGTAATCATCAAAGTATTAAAATTAATGATCACTCAAATGCAATAAATAGCAGTGTGGGTGTGAATCAGCTGCAAAACATTACAAACAAGGAATTTTACCAAAGAAATGAGATGTCATCAGAGGAATGAGGAAATAAAAAAAGATCATGGACCTGTCACATAGCAAGAGCAACAGGTAACTATCAATGGTTAACCAACATACTCCATTGTTATGATCACATCATGATGACAGCACTTCCCTCATTAACTTATGGTAGGGCAGTAAAAAAAGTTTCACAGCATGTGCATATATGAGTGGGTTGAAATCTGTGTTGTTATTGGAAACATTCACATTAATGAAGCTTGTAAATTCATTTTTGTATTGACCATGAGGTCAAGTTTAGAGTAACTATCAGAATTTTTCATATTGTTCCTTCCTTACTCTCTATCTCTTGGTCATTTTTACTGCTGCTGTTGTTGTTTAGTCATTCAGTCATGTCTGACTCTTCATGACCCTATGTGGAGTTTCATGACAATTTGGTTTGCCATTTATTTCTCCAGTGGATCAAGGCAAACAGAAGACTTTCCCAGGGTCACACAGCAAATAAGTGTCTGAGGTCAAATTTGAACTCAGTTCTTCCTGAATCTAGGCCCAGCATTCTATCCACTGAGCCATCTAGCTGCATTCTTATTCTTATGACTGCTCCTATTTTAGGTGAGGACCGGGAACTTTGCCCCATGACATTTCCATTCTTTTTTTAAAAAGCAATTGGGGTTAATTAACTTGCTCACAGTTACACAGCCAGTCATTATTTATATGTGGGTGCTCATTTTCTGAGGCTGGAACCAATCCCAGGTCATCCCAACTCTGGGGCCAGCGCTCTTAGTCACTGTGCCACCTACCCACCCCCTACATTTCCATTCTTTACCTCACATTACAGGTAAAGTTAAAATTGAAAAATCATAGAATCACAGAACTTGAGAACTAGAAGGATCCCCAGGAGGTGTTTTGTCCAGCCCAGACATGAAAAAGAATCCCCATCATAACGTAGCAATACGTTTTCATCCCTCTGCTTGAGCAACTCTGATGAAGGCAATCCTATCATCCCCTTACTGATGCAGTCGTTCTGCCTTTCCAATGCTCAAATTCTTAGTGAGTTGTTTTTCCCCCATGATATCAAACATAAATTCATGTTTATGCAACTTTTTACCACTGTTCTCAGTTCTGCCTTCTGAGGTCAAACAGAATTATTCCAATACTATATTACAGCCCTCCAAATACCTAAAACAACTGTCATGTGCCAACTAAACTTTTTTTTTTCCTCCAGGCCAGATATCCCCAGTTCCCTTGGACAATTATGTCATAGATGCACATCACAATACTGCTTGCTTTATTTCAGATGCTCTCCTGCCTATCACCATTTTACTAATCTTGAAATTGCAAGTTTGAGCTACCACACAAAAAAAACTGGTGAGCTGAAGAAAGTAGCTATTATCTGAATGATAGAAATACCTTGGTTAATTTCTACAATTTGCTATCTTACATTGCTCCCTGGCAGAGATCCTCACTTTCTGCTTGCTCTCATATTTTCCACAATTCCTATTCTATTATCTATTCTATTTGTCAATGAAGACCAACTCAGGGATGCAAAAAACCTAAGAAGTTTAGATAAAGACAGCTAACCTATCCAGAAAACAAAACTGTTTCCTACTGTCATTGCTATTTGAAATTTTTAAAAATGACCATTTGAAAAACGGAATGAATTGGTAAACTAGGTATCATGTAAAAAACTCCTATATATGGTTATTTAATTAAATTGCATCATATTGTTGTTTTTCAGACTGAGTTCAATCAGATGATTTGTGGATGACTGAACAGAATAAGGGTTATGGATAGTGAAGGACATCTGCAATTCCCCTTGACTTTCAGGAGGATTTTATGTGTTTTTAGAAGCGGCCATTGAGAGACTCAGTAAAAATCAAGGTCATATTCATACCATTTAAGAGGTCAGATTCATGGAAAGCATAGTCAAAAATCACTTCTAGTAGAAAGTGGCTCAAGAACCAAGAGATCAATGCATTAGTGATAAGAGAGAAAAAGGAAAATATGTGCATGTGATAAGGCAGGACAGAAAAGACAAAAGACGCAACAATACAGTCACCACAGATGAATGCTACAATCATTTTCTTCCTTTAGGTTGGACAAGGGTTTTCAAGGCTTTGTTTTTGTGCCATGCCTCTCCTCCATGGAGGCTATAGATTTCTCATCATTGTTTCTCCATCCATCTTTTAAAACAGAATAGCTTTCATATGATGACTATAAACTAGAGATTGAGAACAACCAGAGAGAGGCCACTGGAAAGGTTAAAGGTCTTGTATCCATGCCATATGAGAATAGGTTGAAGGAATCAAGTATGTTTAAAGAGAAGAAATGGGAGAAGCAGCATAAAAGAGGTTTCCAGGGTTTGAAGGATTTTTTGAGGCAAAAAGGATTAGTCTGGTTATACTTGACCCTGTAAAGCACACCCAAGAACAATATATGGAAGTTACAAAGAGTCAAATTTAGGCTCAGTGTTGGGGAACATTTTCTCTGAATTAGAACATTTGTACAGTTTCTTTTTATTTTAATCTCAAAACAGTAGAGGTGGAGCCAAGATGGTGGAGTAAAGGCAGACATTGACCTGAGCACTCCCATAAACCTCTCCAAGTACCTTTAAATAATGACCCTAAACAAATTCTAGAGGGGCAGAACCCATAAAAAGACAGAGGGAAACAATTTTCCAGCCTAAGATAACTTAGAAGGTTGGCAGGAAAGGTCTGTTGCACCAGGGTGAGAGAGGAGTGTAGTCCAGCGCATGCTGTGCCAACACAGACCAGACCCCAGCAAACCAGGAACAAAAATTGGGAGCCACTGAATCAGCAGCAGCAGAGGCTGCTTCCAGAGCTCTCAACCCTCAGATAGTAAGGGGGTCAAACAACTTATCAGAAGGAGATTACAAGGCTGTCTTTGCTAGCAGTAAGGCAGCACTCTGTTCTTTTGTCCATACTCATATCTGTGTCAGTCTTCAGTGGCAGTCCTGGGGTGAAAAGGAGTACTAGCAGACCAGAGCTTGTGGCTACAGTGGAGCAGGGACCCTTGCCACAGCTCCAGGGAAGAAAAGAGTGCTTGTGTTTACTCACAGACTAAAGCACAGGCCAGGAGAGTAGTACACATCTCTCCTTAGATCATACTACTTTGGAGGACTTGAAACCTTACAGGTCCCTAGAAATATCTCTGAAAACAGCTACACAAAACCCCTGAAATTGGGACAGTTTACCCTTTCCCCTGGAAGCAGAGTCCTACTTTAATAATGAGTCAAACCTCAAGTAAAAGGCTGGGAATATGAGCAAATAGTTACAAAAAAATTCTGACCATTGAAAGTTACTAGGGTAATAAGGAATATCAAAACACACACTCAGAAGAAGATGACAAAGTCAAAACTCCTATATTCAATCCTCCTAGAAAAAATATGAATTGATTTCAGGTCATAGAATAGGTCAGAAAGGATTTTGAAAATCAAGTAAGAAAGATAGAGGAAAAATTAGGAAGAAAAATAAAAGTGATACAAAAAAATCACTAAAATGAGTCAATAATTTCCTAAAGGAGACTCCCCAAAATAGTGAATAAAATAACACCTTAAAAAAACCAGACAAGATGAGACCAGATGGTAAAAAGGTCCAAAAAGCCAATAAGAAGAAGAATGCCTTAAACAGCAGGATGAACGGGGACGGAGCCAAGATGGTGGTGAAGAAGCAGAAAAACTCTGTGAACTTCCCCCATAACCACCTCAAATATCTATAAAATATGACTCTAAACAAATTTTAATGCTATGGAACCCACAAAGTGACAGAGAGAAACAAATCTCCCGCTGAAGGAAGCCTAGCAGGCCAGCAGGAAGGATCCATCACAGCATGCTTGGAGCCAAGCCCAGCCCTGTGTGAGCCCATGTTTTTAGCCCCTGGTGACCTGACTAGCAGTAGCTGGAGCAGATTTCATGAGAGTGGATCACCAGAAGCTCCATGGCTGCTTCAGAGCTCCTGGACTGCAGATTGTAGTAGGACCAAGCGACCATCCAGAGGGTAATTGCTCTTGCTTTAAGCTGCTTGGATTTAGATCACTGACTCAGGTGGAGGTCCTGGTGTGTGTGACCAGGTGCCAGAGCTTGTGGGGGCTGTAGAGAGGGCCCTGAACATATAGCTCCAGCAGCATTTGGTACAAAGCTCTTCTCTCTGGAAGCAGAGTTCTACTATGGCAAAAAGCTTAAAAGTCAAGTAATTGAGTGGCAACATGGGCAAGCAAAGGAAGCAAAGCAAGCACAGAAATCAAACCTTAGATTCCATCATTGGAGACAAAAAGGATCAAAACATGGAATGGGAGGAAGACAGCAAAATCAGAACTCTTGCACCAAAAGGTGCCAAGAAAAATATGAATTGGTTACAGGCCATGGAGAAACTTAAGAAGGATTTTGAAAATCAAGGAAGAGAGGTGGAGGAAAAATTGGGAAGAGAAATGAGAATGATGCAAGAAAATCATGAAAAGCAAGTCAACAACCTGACTGAAGAAAAATAACACCTTAAAAAATAGACTAACTCAAATGGCAAAAGAGTCCCAAAAAGCCAATGAGGAAAAGAACCCCTTAAAAAGCCAAATTTGCCAGATGGAAAAAGAATTTCAAAAGCTCACTGAAGAGAATAATTTCTTCAGAATTAGGTTGGAGCAAATGGAAGCTAATGACTTTATGAGAAATCAAGATGCTATGAAACAGATCCAAACAAATGAAAAAATAGAAGGCAATGTGAAATATCACATTGGAAAAACCACTGTCCTAGAAAAGAGATCCAGGAGAGATAATTTAAAAATTATTGGACTACCTGAAAGCCATGATAAAAAAAGCCTAGACAACATCTATCAAGAAATTATCAAGCAAAATTAACCTGATACTATAGAACCAGAGGGCAAAATAAAAATTGAAAGAATTCATCAATCATCTCTTGAAAAAGATCCCCAAACGAAAACTCCTAGGCATATTACAGCCAGGTTCCAGAGTTCCCAGATCAAAAAGAAAATATTACAAGTAGCCAAGAAGAAACAACTTGTATATTGTGGAAACACAATCAGGATAACATAAGATCTAGGAGCTTTCTAGGTTCTTTCTTTGACCATGACATTCAGGTAATCCAGTAATTTTTAAATTATGTCTCCTGGATCTATTTTCCAGGTCAGTGGTTTTTCCCATAAGATATTTCACATTGCCTTCCATTATTTCATTTGTTTGGATCTGTTTAACAGCATCTTCATTTCTCATAAAGTCGTTAGCTTCCATTTGCTCCAGTCTAACTCTAAAGGAATGAATCTCCTCAGTGAGCTTTTGAGATTCTTTTTCCATATGGCAAATTCGGCTTTTTAAGGCATTCTTCTCCTCATTGCCCTTTTGAGTCCCCTTTGCCATTTGAGTTAGTCTATTGGGGGGGGGGGTTTGGAGGGCAATTGGGGTTAAGTAACTTGCCCAAGGCCACATGGCTAGGTTTTTGTTTGTGTGTGCATTAAGTGTCTGAGGCTGGATCCAAACTCAGGTCCTTCTGACTCCAGGGCCGACGCTCTACTCACTGCACCACCTAGCCGCCCCAAGTTAGTCTATTTTTAAGGTGTTATTTTCCTTAGTTAGGCTGTTGACTCTCATTTCATCCTTTTCCTGCATCCTTCTCATTTCTCTTTCCAGTTTTTCCTCCACTTATCTTATTTGGTTTCTAAAGTCCTTCTTAAGGTCCTTTATGGCCTGTATCCTGCTCATATTTTCATTTGGGGCTTTTGGTGCAAGATTTCTGACCTCACAAGTCCTCCTCCTGTTCCATGCTTCAATCCTCTTTGCCCCCAAAATTGGAGTCTAATATTGCATTTTTCTGTTTATTTTGTTTCCTTTGCCTAGGCATGTTGCCACTTAATTACTTGACTTTGGGGCTTGTTGCCACAGTAGGATGCTGCCACCAGACAGGGGAGATTCAGTCCCAAACGTTGGGGTCTTCACAACTTCCAGAAGTATTAGTTGGGTGGCCTCTGTGAAGCCTCCACATGCTCTGGCAAGCTGGATACCTACCCCAAGACCTCCACCCCAGACTGAGATCCAGATCCAGGGAGGTTAAAGCAAGAGTGATTACCCCCCTACCCCCAAGACTGATTGCTGGATCTCTCTACAGTTCCCACACCAGGAGCTGAAGCTGCCACTGAAGTTGCAAAATGACATTTGTGCAGTGTCTCCTCCGCAGCTTCTTTCCCCCAGGGGAAAAAGCCTGACGAGCTCCCCATGTCCTAGACATATCTGTGTTGATAATTCTGGTAATTGCCACAGCTTCTGGTGTTCTGGGTTCCCTCTAGCTCTCTGCTGGCCAGGCTGCCCTGGGGCTAAAACTGTGACTCAGGTGGGCCTGGGCTCGGCTCCCAGAGTGCTGCCCTGTCCTGCTGGCCGCTCCCTGCAGGGCTGCTGGGCTGTCTTCAGAGGGGGGTTAGCTTCTCTGTGTTGTTCTGTGGGTTCTGAAGCTCCAGAAGTTGTTCAGAGTCCACCATTTACATGGTTTGGAAGTGGAGTGGGGGAGAGCACCTTGGAAGTGCTGTTTTTACTCGTCCATCTTGGCTCTGCACCCCCGCACCCCCAAGAAGCACACACTTTTGAAAAGTGACAGTGTCAAAGTAGAAAATAGAACAAGTGGGGGCATGATAGGATGGAGGGAAATATAGCCAGTCTTTCACAATATATCCACTATGGAAATGTTTTGCTTAACTACACATGTACAACCCATATTGAATTGCCTATCTTTGCAGTAACTGTGATGAGGAGAGAAGAGAAAGAATCTGGAATTCAAAGTTTTAAAATCAAATGTTTAAAATAAAACAGAATTAGCCAAATGGAAAAGGAGGCAAAAAAATTCACTGAAGAAAAAAAAACTCTTTAAAAAGTAAGATTGGCCAAATGACAAACAAGGTTTTAATTCCTTAAAAAATTAGAACTTAGCAAGTTGAAGCTAATGGCTTTATGAGAAATAAAAAAAACAATAAAACTAAAACAAAAGAAAGAAAAAATAGAAGACAATGTGAAATACCTCATTAGAAAAACAACAGACCTGCAAAACAGATCCAGTAGAGATACTTTTAAAATTATTAGTCTACCTGAAAGCCATGATCAAAAAAGAGCCTCGACATCATCTTTCAAAAAATTATCAAGGAAAACTAGCCTGATATTCTAGACCCAGAAGATAAAATAGAAATTTAAAGAATTCACCTATCACCTCCTGAAAGAGATCCCAAAATGAAAACTAGAAATATTACAGCAAAATTCCAGAGCTCCCAGGTCAAGGAGAAAATATTGCAAGGAGCCAGAATGAAACAATTCAAATATCATGGAGCCACAGTCAGGATAACACAATATTTTGAAGCTTCTACATTAAAAGATTGAAGAGCTTGGAATATGCTATTCTTGAGGGGAAAAGAGGTAGGATTGAAACCAAGAATCACCTCCCAGCAAAGCTGAAAGTAATCCTTCAGACAGGAAAAGGGAAATTCAGTAAAATAGAGGACTTTCAAGCAATCTTGATGAAAAGACCAAAGATGAATAAAAAATGTGAGTTTCGAATATAAGACCCAAGGTAAGCATAAAAGGTAAACAGGAAAGTGAAATCATTAGGGGTTTAATAATGTTAAACTGTTTACATTTCTACATGGAAAGAGGATATTGGTAACTCATGAGAACTTTCTCATTATTGGGGTAGATAGAAGGTGTGCATATATAGACTGAGGGTTAACATGTGGATTGAATATGAAGGGATGACATCTAAAAAATAAAATTAAAGAGTGAGAGAGGAAGATTCTGGGGGAAATAGAAAGGGAGAGTTCGGATGGAGTAAATTATCTCACATAAAAGGGTGAAGAAAAAGCTTTTACAGTGGAGGTGAAGAGTGGGGAAGTTGTGAGGGAGTGAATGAACCTTACTCTCATCAGGACTGGCTCAAAGAGGGAATAATGTATACGCTCAATTGGGTATAGAAATCTATCTTACCCTACAGGAAAACACGAGAGAAAGTAGGAAAGAGAAGGGGGTGATAGAAGGGATGGAAAATTGGGGGAGAGTAGTCAGGAATAAAACACTTTTGAGGAGGGACAGGGTGAAAGAAAAGAGATAGTGGGATAAATGAGGTAAATAAGATGGAGGGAAATAGCAATAGTAACTGTGAAAAAAAATTGAAGCAAGTTTTTCTGATAAAGGCTTCATTTCTCAAACATATAGAGAACTGAGTCAAATTTATAAAAATCTAAACTATTCCCCAATTGATAAAATATCAAAAGATATTTCAGATGAAATAATCAAGCTATCTGCAGCAATATGGAGAAAAGCTCTCACCTGGTATTGATTGGAGAAATGCAAATTAAAACAATTCTGAGGTACTACCTCATACCTATTAGATTGAATAATAGGACAGAAAAGAAAATGACAAATGGTGGAGAGCATGTGGGGAAAATGAGACATTATTGCAATGTTGATTGGGTTGTGAATTGATTCAGCCATTCTGGAGAGCAATTTGGAACTATACATGTATCACCTTTTATCTTTGATCTAACAATACTACTACTAGGTCTATATACCAAAAGAGATTAAAAAACAAACAAAAGGAAAAGGGTGTGTGTGTGTGTGTGTGTGTGTGTGTGTGTGTGTGTGTGTGTGTAGCAACTTTTTTTTCTGGGGACAAAGAATTGGACATTGAAGAGATGCCCATCAATTGGGGAATGGCTGAAGAAATTGTGGCATGTTATTATGGTGGAATACTATTGTGCTCTAATGATGAGCAGGATGCTCACAGAAAAACCTGAAAAGACTTACATGAACTGATGCAAAATGAAATGTACTCTGTACAAAGTAACAGCAATAATGTAAGATTATTAGCCGTAAATGACTTTGCTATTTTCTACAATACAACGGCCCAAGACAACTCTGAAGGACTTATGATGAAAAATACTATCCATTGTGTCTGAATAGAGATTGAAGCATACTTTTTAACCTTTATTTTTATTGAGGCTTTTTTTTGGTCTGTTCTTTTTTCACAACATGACTATGGAAATGTTTTGCATGACTACACATGTAAAACCTATATGGAATTGCTTGCCTTCTCAATGAGGGCAGATGGGGTGGGAGGAAGGGAGAAAATTTGGAACTCAAAGTTTCAAAACCAATGTTAAAAATCATTTTACATGTAACTGGGGGAAAATAAAATAATCAATTTTAAAAAGAAAAAATCTTAAAATACTATATAAATGCTGGAAATTGATGATGATGGTGATGGTGGTGGTGATGAAGATGAAGATGATGATGAACATTAGACATGTTCTAACAGAAGTTGGATGATCATTGTTGGAAAAATTGTAGTACAAATTATTGGTTAACTATAGATTGGATTATATGGCCTTTGAGATCCCACCCAGTACTGAAATTTAAAGATTCGGCAGTGAGTTGCATTCCCATGATAATTTTGATGTGTAATTAGAGATTATTGGGCTATATTGTTCAGCCTATACCTGGAAAAGAATTTGTCTACAACCTACCTAACCAATTGTCATCATCAAACAATGAAGGAATCCCTGGTAATTTCAGGGGCAGCCCATTCCTCTTTTTTAGGTATAACTGCTGGGAAGATTTTTCCTAACATCAAGCCTAAATTTGCTAATTTGTAACTTCCACCTAATTCTGCCTTAAGAGGCCAAGCAGAATAAAGCTATTCTTTTTCTTTGAAACAGCTCTTTCAATTATTAAAGACAGCAAATGAGTCCCTTCTAAAGTTTTTCTTCTCCACAATAAATATCTTGGTGACATGAGGTCCCAGTCTCTTCATTCTATTTTTCAACTTCCCTAATTAGAATATAAGCTTATTGAGGGCAGGGGTTGGTTTGTTTGTATTTTATCCCCAACACTTAATAAATGTGCTCTCTTTCTGTCTCCCTGTCTTTTCATCTCTCTCTCCCTCTACCTCTTTCCTTCCTCATTATTTACCTGCTCTATCTTTGTCTCTTTATCTCTACCCTTCTGTCTGTCCCTGTCTCTGACTCAATCTTTATGTCTCTGTCTCTCATAATTTGCACAAAATTTTGCTGCCTTTATGAGTATGATACTCCTCACAGAAGTATACAATCTTAGAGATAGATATCCTTCAGTTCACTCACCTCATTTTAAAGATGAGGGAATAGTCTGAGTTGCCCTAGGACACAGAGATATCCTGTCTTAGTTTAGTGTCCTTTCCACTATAGCAGACATTCCCTAAAGGTTGGTTATGGACCCCCAATGTGTCTGATAACAATCAATGGTTATACTTCTCTCCCTGTGACCAGTGGAACATTCAAAATGCCAGTAAGAAATGTTAGCACCCTGTGGAGAACAGGGTAAGACTGGAAGCTGCCCAAATATTCCCCTCCCTTCTAGTAGCTGTTGGGAGTAGGGAAGATGTAAAACACCAGTTTATAGTGCCTTAAGCCCCCAAAGAGAATGTAAGGACTACCTTGGTGAGATTTTAGAAAAGGAAGATTTGTGACCAGAGGATGCTGTTGCATATCACTTCCAAAATATGGACATCAGTCAGGTCCAATGAAAACAAATTATATATGTAAAGAGCTTTGTAACGATAGATAAATATGTGGCATTATTATTGTTATTACCTAGTATTACTTTCATTTCTGTGGTGACACAAAATTTGGTTCATAACCGTGAAATTTAATATGTTCTAGAATTATGAAGTGTCTTCATTATAGGATAGATAATCCTAGGAGACTGTATTGTGCCTGACTCACTTGAGTCCTTGCTGTCTGATGCTTCTGGCCTCTCCTGGGGGTAGAGAGGAGAAAGTTGAAACCCTCCAGTTGAAGATCTGTAGCAGGAGACAGTTTTGTTTCCTGGATCAAGGCATTCCAGAGCTGAGAATACTTTTGTTTCCCAGATCAAGTGTAGTCTCTGCAGGTGCTCAAGAGTAGACACCTACAAAGGCCATGTCTCTGAAAATCCCAGCTGCCTGCTTCTATATATTTGAGCCTTAAAGGAACACAGAACAAAATAAACACATATTATCAGGTAGAATTTACACCAAGCTCTTGAGAATTGGGGAAAAGAATAAATAATATTTTCCTTCTTTATTATGCTGCCACTTCATATGAACTATCTTTCAGGAAGTGAGACAAGCATGGAATCAGGTACCCAGTAAATAACATCATTAATTCTAATGGGGTAAAATGCAAAACATGACCCAATCCAAACTATTTTTTTCAAAGAAAAAAATGAGAATGATCTCATGTGCAAGTGACAGGAATGTACCATAATTTAGAAATATATGAATTATCCAGTGTTCCTGAGATAATATTTTTATGTGCTGATGAAATCTAAGTAATATTTCTTCCTTCCAAAAAAGACTTATCCATAAAACTGCTTTATTAGGGTTTGCAGAGTTTAGCAGAAGCTGCAGCTAATGTTTCGAGCTCCTATTAAAGTGTAGGTCATTTGTTTCCTAGTGATTACAGAGTATATTATTAAAAATGTACACTTGCCCAGTGCTAAAATTCCTAGCATTATACAGATCCCTATTGAAACCGAAACTTGTAAATTGTGTGGATTATATCCCCAATACAATATTTATGGCAGTACAATGTATTGTTAAGTGTGTTGACTACCTTTCACAAGGTGCTGTGTAAATGAAAAATTAACGACTGAAGAACAGAAAAGAGCTTTAAGTCCTCGAGCTAGTTTCTAAGCATACAAACTACCTTTGTAGTCAGTAATGTAATATAGAAATACTTCACTGAAGAAGACACCAGCTCAGAAGACTTGACAGGAGAACAAAACAAAGAACAGCATCAGAGCTAGGGAACCAGAGCTGACCGAGGTGCTGCCTACAAATATAGGCAGGTTTAGATGAGTGATGTTGAAGGTTTAACATTACATTTGGAAAGATGGCTTTAGAGAGATGTTTGTACAGAGGTTTTAACTGCATCACAAACCATCTAAGTCACAGTTTGACTTTTGTGTGTCATGAAATTCTGAGGAGATGATAAATTTCCAGATTAAAATATCCTTTCCTATTTAGAGTTTTTTTTTTTTTAATGTGATTGCCTTCCTCTCATTCTATGCTTGATAAACCTCTCTGGTGAAATCACACTTCATACTTGAGATGTTATTGTATAGTGGATTACTTTTTTAGTGTTAATCAGTACATATCATTCAAACATAAATCCCAGAATTCTTTCTTCTCATCGATTTTTTTTTCTCTCTCTCTCTTAGAAACTCTGGTAGCAGACTCCCTCTACGGCTTCAGGGAAGTAACAATTTCTCTCTTTCAGTTTTACTGTTTTTAAGAAACAATAAAAAAATACCTTCCTTACCTCTCTGCCTGGTTAAAGCCCTCAGCCAGGGGTGAAAGCCTCAAATTGTAACCTTCTTACCTTACAGAGAAATGATGGCATTGATCCAAGTTAGGGTCCCTGACAGTGAGAGATATTTTACCTTCTGTACCATTACCTAGCTTGTATGCTGTGCCTTATGAGATCTTAATTGGATTGTGGGGAAGCTTTAATGAGTTCAGTTATATGATTTCCTGCCAGAGTATAGATGAGGGCTCGATACTTGACAGTGTCAGTAAAGTTGTTTCTTGTCTTGCATTTAAATTCTTTTTTAAAAATTAATTTGATTTGTATGGTATGAAAATAACAATGGAGATTTTAAAATATTTAATGTTTTCATACAATATTTCATTCCATCCTTCTAATGACTTTATAAATTAGGCATTATTATGCCCATTTTCCAGATGAGGAAACTGGATCTCAATATGATTAGGTGATATGCCCTTAGTCATTTAGTTGGTAAGTGCAAGAAGCATGATTTGAACCTCTGTCTTTCCTTTATATTCCCAATATCCTATGCTGTCTCCTAAAATAAAAAATAAAAAAATTTTGAAACTGAAAACCTAGTGAAGTGGAAAAAGTAGAGTCTTTGAAGCTGGGATTTCTATATTCTAGTCCTAGATCTGGCTTTGTGACCTACAGGGGATTTTTACCTAAAGAGAAATAATATTTTTATAAATTTAAGCAAAATTTTGAAACTCTTTAAGGGTCAGCTTTCCAGTCTATAAAATGGGAATAATGGCCATTCGTATGTTATCTCTCCCATAGGGTTCTTATGAGGAAATGGTTTGGTCAATGTTAAAAAGAACCATATGAGTTATTATTAGTGAGTTGTTATTAGAAATATGTAAGACAATGTTATAAACTAAACTCTTGCAATACTTTTTCTCCTTTCTCACTCTTTCCCCTTGATTTTTATTTCCTCCTCTGTCTTCCCTTCCTTTCACTTCTGTCTGTCTCTGCCTGTCTTTGTCTCTGTCTTTCTATCTCTCTATCTCTCTGTCTGTCCTTGACTCTGTCTCTCTGTCCCTATATATGTATGTATGTATGTATATATTTGGTCTGGTTCTGTGATTTCACCCTTCAAACTCTGCATAGTGAAATGTCTCTAGAGTCCACAATCTGGATTCTCACTGCCTGTATGACCTTATGTAAGTCACTTGGCTTTCCCTGGCCTCAGTTCCTTCATATGTAGAATGATAAGGTTGTTTAGATGCCCTCGGACATCCTATAGATCAATAATACTATTTCTCCACTGATGATGATCAGCAATTTGTCTATGACAGAGCATTAGGGAGTTGCCTAAACTATAGAGAGAAGGAAGGAAGAAACAAATATTTATTAAATGCCTACTATGTGCCAGGTACCATGCTAAGTGCTTCACAAATATCATCTTATTTTATCCTCACAAAATCCCTGGGAGGTAGATACCATTATCATCCCCATTTTACAGTTGAAGAAACTGAAGCAGACAGAAGTCACATGACTTGTCCAGGGTCACTAAGATAGTAAATACCTTAGACCAGATTTGAACTCAGGCCTATCCTGACTCAAGACCCAGGGTTCTATTCTCCATAGCACATAGCAGTATCTTAGAGACTAAGCCATCTACCCATGGTTACAGAATTGTTGTGTGTCAGACAACTTGATTTCAGGTTTTCCTGAATCTAAGACTGACCCTCTATTACTATACCATGCTGTATCCAAACAATAATAATAATACTAAAAATTTCAAATGAATGTCTGATCTCTTCAATTTAGGATTTGTCTCCAATGATGTTGATTTTAGCTCATCAATCCTTGCCCAACTTGTGCTACCTTTCCATATTCCCTCCCTCCTCTAAGTTTGTCATTTGAGGTCCACCCAACATGCTTCAAGGCTTCTTAGTTTTCTCCTGATTTTGTCATGATCACTAATGAGACACTGGATGTCTGCCTGACATCTCTTATTCATATCATTTCACTCTTTTCCTTTTCTCTCAAAGGGTTGTGAGGATCAAATTAGATGACATATGTACAGTCCTTTGCAAATCACAAAGTGCTATATGCATTTGTGAAAACTATTTCTGTTCTTTGGAGCTCCTCCCCAGTTATAAGCTGAAACCTACACAAATACATTCACACACACACACACACACACACACACACACACACACACACACACCATGAGCCTGTCCATGGTCATCTTTCTTATTCATCATCATCCTTAGTCGTTTAATTGCCAAGCACCAAATGTGGTTATGGCTCTGATCCTAGCCCCTTTAGAGGTTTGAATACTTCCTGAAACTTCAAATAAGTCAAGGCATAATATTCTAATGAGTTGTAAAGGGCCAAAGGAAAATTACTTACGAAAATGAAGAATAATGCAAAAAAAAAAAGTCCTTTACTAGTGGTGTCATCTCAGATTCATAGAGGAAGATAGATGGGTAGCAGAGCATATAGAATGCATGATTTGGTGTTAACAAAACCTGTTTTCAAATCCTGTCACAAGTGGTGAGACCTAGTCAAGTCCCTTTAACCTCTCTTAGTCTCGGTTTCTTTTCCATAAGATGGAGATAATAATAGTACCTATGTCACAAAGTTGTTGTGATGATTAAATGATATTTTATGCACACATACATACCTACATATAGTCCTCTCTTTATTAAATGTGTATGTGTTTATAGTACACAAATACATGCTATATATACATATATGATTAAATATTTTGCATACTACATACAACCATACATGTATATATAACACACATGCACATCACACATACAGTACTTATGAAATCTTAAAGCACTAAGAAAATACTAGCTATTATTAATGACTCATAATAGTATACACTTTGCTTACCACTTTACTTATATCTGAGTTCACTCATTCCCTGCTCCCCAGATCAATATCCCAGCTGTGGAATGGGAAGAGAAACACATGGGCAAAGGTGCAATTATTAATAAGTATAACCACAAACAGAGATGGCAGGCCCATATCTCCACATTTTCCACTGAGGAAATGTATCTCTATACCAGAGATCACCAGAGACTTGAAATTTGAGTCTGTAGGCTTCTTGGATCAAACAACACCCTAAACATCCACAGGGTTTGTCACTATTTTAAACATTTTGCCTGGAAAAGTTGACTGCCTTTTGCCATCTCTCTGTATTATTGTGTTTTTTTCCAGTTTAGGGGCTGTCCTCTCATCCTGGGTTTGGCATTATGACCAAGCCAGACCATATCTATTCAGGGCTATACTCTCAGCTGGCTAGGTACATTTATAAATGTGATGGTTATCCCCAATGGCAAATCCCAGAGCCCTACTACCCCTCACTTAAATCACAGTGAATGTAATAGGGCCCCTAGAGGAAGCTATTACAACTTAGCCATTTCAGACTAGGCTGAAAGGTACTCTGTAACTTGCTCTTTTTTGAAGCATTAAGGCAGGTTTTTTGCCCTGTTACTTTCTTAAGTGCAAATTCCCAAGGAAATACTGGCAAATAAAGTAGCCAAGTTCTGATGGTCTGAAACATTGAAATGCTAGTGACAATTTTTCAGGTCTAACACAGAATCAGCAGTCACTCCTTTCAGTGTGATGCTAGGAGCAACATTGGAATCTTTTCCTAAAACAGCAGTAGTATTACAGAACTTCTGATTAATGCTATTATATACATAAAGGACATCTGGAAATGTAGGTGTGGAGAATTACATGGGAAACCAAAGGCACTTCCACTGAAGATCTGGGATACTTTCTCTTGTTGCAATATCCATTTGGTCTTATTGTCAACATATTGGAGAAAGCCTTCCATATGCCATTGCTCATGTCTTAAAAAATCAATTTGGCTTTTCAAAGTAAAGGGAGAAACAGTTCAATTCTATCAAATGAAGGGCTTGAGCTAGATGGTTTCTAAAGTCCCTGTCAGCTGGAAAAATCCCTAAGATTCTGTGAGTTCTTTTAAACAATCATAGTATTCTGCTTTTTAAATAATAGCAATAATCATAGTAATAATAATAATTTAGGGCAAACTTTGTATGAAAAAGGAAAAAAGTCATTTAGCAAATCCCTTGAAACTGGAAAAAATGTGGACATACTCTACTTCGTTTCACCCAGTGCATAATATTTGCCAGTGATGTATTTAATCAATCATAAATTTATAGCTGCAAGAGAACTAGGGGTGTGACCTAGAGATAAATGTTTAACAACTGTCTCTCCAGTATTTTTTTTACCTCATGCTATACTTTAAGTTTAATCTGCATTATCGTTACTTTCTTAAGTCTAAACAATCGACAAAACAATAAATCAAGCCCTGATTTGTAGCATTTCCCAATTGTGTAAATGCTCACACAAAATTGATAATTTGACAATTGGCTCTCACAAGCAGGTTTGACTTGGTACCCCTAGCCCCTGAACAGATGTTATAAGGGATATTTATTTAGTCTAACTCTCCTAATTTCACAGGATATTGAACTGAGATCCAGGAAAATTAAGTGGTTTACCTAAGGTCACATAGTAAGTAGCAGAACCACTGATATAGTAGATAGAGCCCTGGCTATAGCATCAGGAAGACATGAGTTCAGATCCTATATCATGTAATTACTAAATTTGTAACCTTGATCAAATCAGTTCATCTCCCTCAGTTTCCTCATGTAAAATGAGAGAGTTGCAAAAATCAGTAAGAGGTGCCCATAACCAGGGAAAGGTAAACAAATGATGATAGATGAATGCAATTGAATACTATTGATCCAAATGCCAAAAGGGATGGAATCAAGAAAGTTTGAAAGACTTGTATGAACTGATGCAGAGTGAAGTGAGCAGATTTAGGAGGAAATTTTCTATAATAACATTATAAAAAAATCGACATCTTTGAAAAACTTATCAACTCTGATCAATGCAATAACCAATTACAATTCTAGAGTGCCTATCATAAAACATGTTATTCCCCTTCTGACAGATGATGTAGATTAGGACTTAAGATGTAGAATGAGACTAACATTTTTGGACATGGACAAAGTGAAAATTTGTTTTGCTAGAGTATATACATTATAAGGATTTCTTTTTCTCTTTTTAAGGAAGAAAAATAAAGAGAGAGAGAGAGAGAGAGAGAGAGAGAGAGAGAGAGAAAGAAAGGAAGGAAGGAAGGAAGGAAGAAAGAAAGAAAGAAAGAAAGAAAGAAAGAAAGAAAGAAAGAAAGAAAGAAAGAAAGAAAGAAGGAAAGAAAGAATAGGAAAGATAGGCCATTAACCCACTAGTATAGTCAAACAAGACTGAAGTGTCTCAGCATGACCAGACACTGCACTGAGATATGTGTAGCCTGTAGGGATCTATATACAGAGGTGGCAAGAGTAAAGGACTCTCCACCAACAAACCCTATGGTAGAAAGAAACACATAGTATGGATATGGAAAGAGATAGGAAGTAGCAACATCCAATTCTATGTGTGTACATACTAGGGCAGTGCTCATACCATGACACACAGGCCCAGGTTGTCACAGGTCCCTAGTAGTCTGTCCTGAGGTGCTAGAGAAGGCCTTAAAGATCTAGCATGCTAACTCCTGGGAGTCTAGAATGATGTGATGCTTGGCCCTAGCACAAATCCCCTAAGGCTAGAAAGATGAGTAAATAAATTTAAGAAGAACCCCCCAAAATCCAACCTATATGGAAAGAATTAACTCTTTAACAATTACAAGAAGAGATCATGCTTCTAGTCACCTAGACTCACAATTTAGCTTTCATTCTTGATATTTCACTCTCCTCTCCCATCATTCCACCAATTTGGTCTTCAAACCATCAGGTTAGAAGGCGAAAATAGCTAATGGATTCTAGAAACAGATCACAAAGCTGGTGTAGTATACTCAATTAGTGATAGAAGCTTTCAATCATGCACATGTGCTTCAGCAGCTTCTCTGTTAAATGTTAAGCTACTGATAAATTCTTGAATTCCTTTGATGATAATTTTAATTATTTAAGTTGTAGAGGAAATAATAAAGGGAGCTACCAATTCTTAACCTGGTTCTGACCAATAAGGACTAAGTGATTGCTAGGAAGAGACTATTCTAAGACAGTATTCATGCTTAAGTAGGGGAAGGCTAGGAAAAATGTGGCATGAGCAAAAGACTTTAAAGGAATAAATTTAGGGGTAGCTAGGTGGCGCAGTGAGTAGAGTGTCGGCCCTGGAGTCAGAAGGACCTGAGTTCAGATCCAGCCTCAGACACTTAATGCACACACAAACAAAAACCTAGCCGTGTGACCTTGGGCAAGTTACTAAACCCCAATTGCCCTGCAAAAAAAAAAAGGAATAAATTTAGGAGAATTTATAAAAATAATGAGTAGAGCCCATGATTTAAATTTTATAAGAAATGTAAGCTGAAGAGTAACAGAATCATAGATTTTGTGTTTTGGAGGGCACCTCACTAGCCATCTTGTCTAAACTATTCAGGAAAGGGATGTGTACTCTAAAATTCCTGACAAGTATCCTCCAGTCTCTGCTTGAAAAGCTATAATGAGGGAGAGCCCAAGAAGGTTCAGGAGCTCTTGAGAATGAAGTATGGTAAAAAATAAAAACAAACACAAATGATTTTTGTAAGAAAAAAATAATAGATTGGGAGAAGTATCTAAATGAACTAATGTAGCTGCACAGAAAACAATCACCAATCAACTCAGATTTTTAAAAACATACAGCTACAGAAGAAGGAAGGAAGGAAGGAAGGAAGGAAGGAAGGAAGGAAGGAAGGAAGGAAGGAAGGAAGGAAGGAAAGAAGGAGGGGAAGAAAAAAAGAAAGAGAAAGGAAGGAAGGAAGAGTAGGCAGGGAAATATTATTACTAAAGAGAGCTCAAGGCAAATATCAAGTACATAATCCCAGATTTATCTGAAACTTATGATTTCTACTGATACATCACCCTCTGTAGGGCCACTTTCCCAAGCCTCAGTCACATTGGCAGTCCACGTCTCTGAGTGGATGTGATGACTCCCACAGAGTTCTTTTGGAGAAACTTGAGGGACTGGGTTTCACTTAATCTCACTTCCAAGCCCCTACCAGAATGTATCCAGTGGCATCAGTCAGACCAATTTCAATTAGTTTTTAGACAAGAGCATTTACTAGAAAAAGTACAGTAAGAATAGCTGTCAGAGAATATACACTCATCCTCAAAACCTGTAGTATACTTTCCCAGAAATAATTTCAGAGTTTGTAGGAAGAGTGTACTTAAAGTTAGATTACAATAATGATGGGTTACCTGTGTAAAAAAGGCATGTGGCCAAAGCAAAGATTCATATCTCCTAGTTACAGAAAGTCCTTTTCTCCCTTTGTGGAGTCTTATGAAGTCTGCTATAGGGCATGGTATCAGCACTAGATAAGTCACTACATTGGGCTGGTTTCTCACAGGACATCACATCTCTCAGGAACACTGATTGATCTGCTACTGGACAAGATGCTCCTCTGCTGGGGAGGGGGGGTGAAGGACAGAGACGGGGGGGGGTGAGGGAAGGAAAGAGAGGGAGAGGGAGAGAGAGAGAGAGAGAGAGAGAGAGAGAGAGAGAGAGAGAGAGAGAGAGAGAGAGAGCGCTCAGGTCTTTCCTAGAGCTACTTCACCCCACCGGACTTTGCCTTTCCAAACTTGCTTGCTATTTTAAACACAGGCCCAGCCATTATAAAATATTTACTTTGTGGAATCATCTGTCTTTATTTAATGATCACAGATCTTAATTCTTCTCAAATTAGGGATTTGTTCACACCTAGTTTATACTTTTGGTTGATTGATTCAAATGAACTGTCCGGCACTTTGTGATAATATTAATTAGGGTAGAATAGAATCCCTCACTCATAATAATATAACAAAAAGTATGTGTGAGTGTGTGTGTCTCTGTGTGTGTGTGTGTGTGTGTGTGTGTGTGTGTGTGTGTGTAGTGGCAAGAGGAAAATTGAAGGAGAGGCAAAAATCATTGTTTAATACTATGGGGTAATCCTAATGGATGGCTGAGGGTAGGCACAAATATTCAGCTCCTTTGCTTTCTCCACCAAGAAGAATAAATTCAGACTAGCAAATATATAACAAGAACAAAACTTGAAGGCCAAAATAAATGAGGATATGGTAAAGAAATACTTTGCTACTTATAATGAGTTTGTTATCAGTCCTATATGAACTATATTCCATAGAACTATGACAATTTGAAACTTATTGCTCAACCAATATTAGTAATCTCTGAGAATCTTTGATTATTGGTATGAAAGATAAATTCATGATATCTTTATTTTTTAATGGGAAAGAAGGTGGTTTTAACACACTATAGGTTGATTAGTTTAATTCTTGTCACTATCCAAGAATGCATTATTAAAAAGATAACTAAAAATGAATGGCAATCATTATAAATTTGTACAGATTGCTAATAAGCTATACTAAAATGACCACATTTCCTTTTTTGACAAAGTTATTAAACTTATAGATCAGAAGGCCTGTGTACCTGGATTTATGCAAATAATATGTCAATATCATAGTGGATAGAGGGCTAGACTTAGATTTAGGAAGACCTGATTTTAGACCTTGTCTCAAACACTTTATAGCTGTGTGATGATGAGCAAGTCAACCTCTTTGAGGCTCAGTTTCTTTATACATAAGAGAATAAGAATGATTCTGAATGTCAAAAGATATACAAACACATATATACACATACACCTATGTATATATTTATGTGCGTCTTTACATATACATACTTAGACTTTGTAAAATCTAAAGCAATGCAAAAATTGAGACAATAATAATAATAAAATGTTAATCAATGGTAGAACTATGCTGCAAATGGTTTGTGGGTTGTAAAAAAAAAAAAAGCAGGGCAAGATGGCAGAGTGGAAACAGTACTTCCAAGGTGCTCTCTCTCACACCACTTCAAAATCATGTAAAAAGGGGACTCTGAACAACTTCTGGAGCTCCAGCACTCACAGAACGAAACAGAGAAGCTAGCCTCCCACTGAGGACAGCCCTGAAGCCCAGCAGGGAGCAGCCAGCACAGAGCTCTGGGAGGTGAGCCCAGGCCTGCCTGAGTTGCAGTTTTAGCCCCAGGGCGGCCTGGACAGCAGCTGGCTAGAGGGAACCCCAGAACACCAACAGCTGTGGCAATTCCAGAATTATCAAAACAAATATCCCTATGGACTTTGGGACCAGTATTTGGGGAATACGTCAGGCTTCTACCCCTGGGGGGTGAGAAGCTACTGAGGAGACAAGGCACAGATGCCATTTTGCAGCTTCAGGCAAAGCTTCAGCTCCTGGTCTGTGAACTGTAGGGAGATCCGGCAATCAGTCTTGGGGGGTAATCACTCTTGTTTTAACCTCCCTGGATCTGGACTGCAGTCTGGGGTGGAGGTCTTGGGGTGGGTATCCAGCTTGCCAGAGCATGTGGAGGCTTAACAGAGGCCACCCAACTAATATCTCCAGAAGTTGTGAAGATCCCACATTTGGGACAGAAGCTCCCCTGTCTGGTGGCAGAGTCATACTATGGCAACAAGCCCCAAAGTCAAGTAATTAAGTGGCAACATGCCTAGGCAAAGGAAACAAAATAAATAGGAAAATTCAACATTAGACTCCTATTTGGGGGGCAAAAAGGATTGAAGCATGGAACAGGAGGAGGACTGTGAGGTCAGAAATCCTGCACCAAAAGCCCGAAATGAAAATACGAATGGGTTACAGGCCATAGAGGACTTTAAGAAGGATTTTAAAAACCAAATAAGAGAAGTGGAGGAAAAACTAGAAAGAGAAATGATAAGGAAGCAGGAAAAGTATGAAAAAAAGAGTCAACAGCCTGACTGAGGAAAATAAATAACACCTTAAAAATAGACTAACTCAAATGGCAAAGGAGGCCCAAAAGGGCAATGAGGAGAAGAATGCCTTAAAAAGCCGAATTTGCCAGATGAAAAAAGAATCTCAAAGGCTCACTGAGGAGATTCATTCCTTCAGAGTTAGACTGGAGCAAATGGAATCTAATGACTTTATGAGAAATCACGATGCTGTTAAGCAGATCCAAACAAACGAAAGGTTAGAAGGCAATGTGAAATATCTCATGGGAAAAACCACTGACCTGGAAAATAGATCCAGGAGAGACAATTTTAAAATTATTGGACTACCCGAAAGCCATGATCAAAGAAAGAACCTAGAAATCACCCTTCAAGAAATTCTCAAGGAAAATTGCCCTGATGTTTTAGATCCAGAGGGCAAAATAGAGGTTGAAAGAATCCACCGATCACCTCCTGAAAAAGATCCCCAAAAGAAAAATCCCAGGAATATTATAGCCAGGTTCCAGAATTCCCAGATGAAGGAGAAAATACTGCAAGCAGCCAGGAAGAAACAATTTCAATATTGTGGAAACACAATCAGAATAGCCCAGGACCTGGCAGCTTCTACACTGAGGGATTGAAGGGCATGGAATACGATATTCCAGAGGGCAAAAGAGCTGGGTTTGAAGCAAAGGGTCACCTACCCAGCAAAACTGAGTATTTTGTTTCAGGGGAAAATATGGTCATTCAGGGGAATAGAGGACTTTCAAGCATTCTTGAAGAAAAAACCAGAGTTGAATAGAAAATTTGACAAGAAGCAAGAGATACCTGAGAAGGTAATCAGGGAAAAGAAATGAAAAGGAATTTATCAAAGTTAACCTATTTATATTCCTACATGGAAAAACAATAACTGTGACTGATGAAACCTTTCTCATTATGAAAATAATTGAAGAAGGGTATACAGACATATGAATACATATGTGAATGTATGTATATGTGTTTACAGGTATTCATAGATAGAAGGCACAGGTTGAATTTGGTGGGAAGGGATGATACTTAAGGGGTAAAGTTAAGAAGTGAGAGAGGAAAGTGGCAGGAGGAAATGGGGAGAGACAGGGTAGGGTAAACTATCTCATGTAGAAGAGGCAAGGGGAAGTAGTTGCAGGGGCGGGGAAGAACAGGAAGGCAAAAAGGCAAAACTATATTCTCATTGAATTTGGCTCAGGGAGAGAATGACATACATACTAAATGGGATATCTCACCCTACAGGAGACTAGGGGGAAGGGGGATGAGAGGGACTATGATGGAAGGGAGGGCATTCTAAGGGGAGGGGAGGTTGGAAGTACCCACTATCAAAGAGGCACAGGATCAAAGTAGGGAATGGACCAGGTGGGGCGTGGGATGGGTGGGAAGGAAATATAAGCAGTCTTTTATAATATATCTACTATGGTAATCTTTTGCATAACTATACATGCATAACACATACTGAATTGCTTATCTTCCCAGAGGGAATGGTTGACAAATGAGGAAGGGAATGGATCTGAAATTCGAAGTTTTAAAATTAAATGTTTCAAATATATATAAATATTATTATTAATACTATTTTGCATGTAATTGGGAGGTAAGATGTGCAGGCTTTGGGGCACAGAGATTCACCTTGCCCTAATGGTAAAATCAAAGGGGGTATGGGAGAAGATATGGGAGAGAGCAGATGGGATGAGGGAGTATCTTGTGCAACTGCTGTTCTGGGGTGGTGGGTAGGAGCAAAATGGGGAAAAAATTGTAACTCAAAATCTGGCAGAAATGAATGATGTAAACCAGAAGTTAATAAAGCATTTGTTTAAAAAAATAAATAAATAAAAATGTAGGACATGACAGTGACTAGAATTGTAGATCAGAAACATGCTATATTTCATAAACTAAAGGTGACAAATCCCTATACTACAAATACAGACTTCAAAAGATTCTTGAGACTTCAATAACTAAACTATTTGAACCAGAATATTATCTTTGACAAAACTGTCACCCACAATTGCCCAGATCAGAACACTTATCCATAAAAATCTAAAAACAACTTTTAATAGATGTTGCCATACCACAATCTAAACTATGTGGTATCAAAAACTTTCAAAATATAATAACAGCAGGAAAAATCAAAATCATGTGGAGACAAGATGAAATGCATATGATTCTTATTGCCTTGTCTGCTAATAAAGGTGTCCAAAAGATACATTCCATGAGCCTACAGAAAATAAGATTACATCCCAATTATTTTTTCCAATCACAAAAGTAGTTATTTTATACACCTATGCTGTGGTCCATAGACCAGTAAATCTAAAATAATAATAGTAGGATAGTGAATTGTCCTCAGACTGTTTCAATCTGAGTTCCATCAAAGAAGATGAAAGCAAGAAAATAATCATAATAATACTCTCCTTGTGGACAAGATAGACAGATGTGAACCATATACCCATACATCTAAGTAATTTTTTAGAATTGGTTGGATGACCAGGCCCACATCTTTCCCCAAATAGTCATTACCTGATGTATGTCAATCTGAATGAGTCCATTTAGAGAGTATCCCCAATAATCTGTGCCTTAGACTTCACTATTCAACATATTTGTAAATTACTTGAATAAAGGCATAGATAAAGGTTTATCAATTACATAAAGGTAGAAGAGGAAGCTTACTTAAAATGATAGACACAGGTTCTAATAAGTTCTTGTCAGAATGATGAGCAATATTCTAATGAAATGAGCTTTAACATTTTGAGGGTTAGTATTTTGTACATACATATACTCCCTCCATCAGTGCAGATTGCACTCCCACTATAAAATAATAGATAGTCTTTGAGAGGGAGTATATAACTGAAAAAATTCTCACCCTGTGACCAGATTGGTGATGAATGGTGGAAATTTGGTTAAGCCACTCATTGGACCACAGATACATAGTACATTACTGTGCCTGGGACCTATGTTAAAGGATTGTGTATAATTGTACTAAGTATAAAGTTCTATACTTGGGCCCCAACAAATCAGCTGCATGATTTTAGGAGCAGGGAGACATATATAGCTAAATAAGAATGCATATGAAAAATGCCTAAATATTTTTAAGCAATTGGGGTTAAATAACTTGCTCGAGGTTACATGGCCAGTCATTGTTTATATGCGGGTCCTCATTTTCTGAGGCCTGGTCCTATCCCGGGTCGTCCCAACTCAGGGGTCAGCACTCTTACTCACTGCGCCTCCTAGCCACCCCAAAATGCTTACATTTTTAGTGAACAATAATCCTACATAGAAGCTGAAAGGATGAAACCAAAGAAAGAGGAATAGAAAAATGAAAGGGGAGAAAAGGGAATTTGAATAGACTTCTTTAGTGGATATTGAGTATTTAGAATGAAGGAATTTGTGGTCTCGCTGTAAACAGCCCTCCACTCTGAATTATTTCCGTTGTGAAAAAGACAGAGAGGGAGAGGGAGAGGGAGAGAGGGAGAGAGAGAAGGAAGGAAGGAAGGAAGGAAGGAAGGAAGGAAGGAAGGAAGGAAGGAAGGAAGGAAGGAAGGAAGGAAGGAAGGAAAAAGAAGAAGGAAAGAAAGAAAGAAAGAAAGAAAGAAAGAAAGAAAGAAAGAAAGAAAGAAAGAAAGAAAGAAAGAAAGAAAGAAAGAAAAAAAAGAGAGAGAGAGAAGGAAAGAAGGAAGGCAAATCATAATAGAAAAAGAAATAAATAGGGGGAAAGTTCAATTCAAATTTAGACTTCATTAGCATATACTGATTCTCTAGAATAAGGGAGTTTATGGTATCATTGTTCTCTCTGCCCTTGGATTACTATATTCAGGTATAAATTGAGCTCAGTATTTTTGAAAGGTCATCGACAAGCTGGAACAAAACCAAAGAAGGGTGACCAAGACAGCGACAGAATTTGAAACCATAACATATAAGAATCACTTTTTAATTGCTAGTATTTAGCCTGGAAAAGAGATTTCAAGTGATGTCTTCAAATATTTGAAGAACTTTCTTGTGAAAAAAAAATTTACACTTTTTCTACTTGGTTTCCAGAAGGTGAAACTGTGAACAATGGGAAGAAATTCAAGGAGGCAAAATTAAGACTGATATAAGGGGTAAGAGGATAGCATGAGGAAACTTCTAACAACAGTAACAACATCCAAAAAGTAGAATGGATTTTTATTATAAAGTCCTGCATACTTTCAAACAGAATGTGGATGATCATTTCCTACCTGTCTGACAATTCCTTCTCAGTCTCCTTTGCTGTCTTGTCTCCTTCCTACAAGTCACACCCACTAACTGGGAATGTCCCCCAAGGCCCTGTCTTGGGCCCTTTTTCTTCTATATACCACCTCGATTGATGACCTCATCAGTTCCAAAGGTTTCAAATCTCATCTCTAGGAAGACAATTCCCAGGTCTATATATCTAGCCCTAGACTTTCACTTGTGTTCTAGTGGACTGCTTATTATATAATTTTGTAAAGTATAGATATCTGTATTTCCATTGTTTTCATGCCATCTTGCTAAAATGTAGCTCTATAATGACAAGGGCTATGTCTCACCTAAACTCATCTCTAGGACCCAGAGTAGTTACTTAATAAGTATTTGTTGATTAAATGAATGAATGAATAAAATGAATGAATAATGTACACAAAACATTCTGTAAATACATAAATGCCATGTGAGTATAAATTGTAAGTGTTATTATAACCCAAATGGAATAATTAAGAATTGGCTCATAGGTCTGCAGAATAATTAACCTGGTTACAGTCTTGGGCTATTAACCAGGATTTCTCTATTCACTCTCTAGCAACTCTTTTCTGCTGATGCCAGCCCAATATTCCATCTGATCAAAGTAATACGTGAGCTATTGATGTTAACCACCTTTGAGTTTTTGACTGCTAACCTAGTACCTGGAGCATGAAAGGACAGTGATTTGAGAAAGCCAATTTATATCAGACCCAATTGAGCTAAATCACTAAGGAGTAGGCAACTGAGACTGTCAGAAATGAAATTTTACTGAATTGTCTGCTTGTGATGAGGCATTGCTGTCAACAGGGTATAATCATTTAAGTTATACTTTGACTTATTTCCTTATTAATTTATTCATTCTTTTATTCATTGATGTGACAAATATTTATTGAGTACCTACTATGTTCAAGGCTCTATACTAAGTGTTATCAAGGATATAATGAAGAACAAGGGTGGATATCTGTTCTTGTGGGGCATATGGTCTAAGCACATATCTCTATCATAGGTCTGTTTTGGGTAGAGGAAACCAGGTGGCCAAAGTAGAGCACTGACTTAAGAGTCTGGGGGATTGAATTTGAATTCTGATTCCTAGTGTTACTTGCTTTGGGACCCTCAGCAGTTCGCTTTATGCCACTCAACCAATCCATAAGACTTATCAACTAAGTCATAGATGGATTACTGTTTGCTTTTAAAAAGGAACCCCTATTCTATGCCCTTTAACCACCTGGAAAATATAACAACTTTGTAGGTTCAAAACATCTTTGGGTCTCCAGAATTTTTTGTTGAACTGTCTTCCTGGATAGATTAAATTACATATTTTCTAATTTCAAATCATGGTAGCCTCTGATGATGACATAAAGCAGATGGAGGTCTCAGGCGGCCTACCCAATGAAGCACACTGGCTCTAGTCATAGGACTTGGGTTCAAATACCAACTCTGATACTTACTACCTATGAGATCTTTGACAATGGAGAGCTAGGTAGTGCAGTGGATAGAGCACTGGGTTTGGAATTAAGAAGAATCATCTTCATGAGTTCAAATATTGTCTCAAACACTTACTAGCTGTGTGACTATGGACAAGTCATTTAATCCTGTTTGCTTCAGTTCCTCATCTATACAATGAACTGTAGAAGGAAATGGCAAACCACTCTAATATCTTTGCCAAGAAAATCCCAAATGGGATCACAAAGAGTCAGACATGGCTGAACAAGAACAATAGTCTTTGGCAATTTATTTAACCTCACTGGGCTTCACTTTCCTCATTTGGAAAATGATGAGATTGGATGCAATGTCCTCTGAGGTCTCTTCTAGTTCAAGTTCTATGATCCTATTCCACAAGATGTTCACAAAGTATATCCCTATTGCAATCCAGACAGCAGAGAACACAGGTGAAGAAGACAGGTGGAGTCCATTTTTGTTTATTCCTCTTGCCTTATCTTCTAATCTAGTCTAACTTCTCTGGGGGAAATGAGATGACTTATGTGGTTGTTACAGCCAGAGACATGAATATAACATATTTGGAGGTAACTGAACTGAAATGGCATCCATGAGGAGGCCCCCTTCTACCAATGTATATCACAATTTGTATATCACAATGTATATCACTATTTGACATAGAGGATGGCTTTTGAGAATTGCTATGATCAAGACTTCATCATCCCATGACCACCTGAATATGAGCCTCTCTCTCCCATGTTTGACACACACCAGATGGTATAAGCTACCCAGCCCTGGGAGAAGAACTGGAAATGCTTAGTCTCCTGTGAGATAGCATTTGAGAAATCCAGCATTACCCTCATATCATGATGAGGTGTGGGTGTCAGACTTATGGTGAAGTAATGGGAGAAAAAAATACCATGTGTTGAAAAGGAATTTAAGAGTCATTATTTTCCTTTGTTTAATAGGTAGAGCATTAGACATTAAACCAAGAAGACTGAGTCCAAACACTCACTCTGATTATAGGCAAGGTAAATAATCTCTTTGAGACTCAATTTCCACATCTTTGAAATGGGGATAAAAACAGTAACTATCTCCATTTCCTGCATGAAGACTCCTCCTACATGATCTGTGGAGGCAGCCTATTCAATTTCTGGAAAGTTCTTTTTCATCGCTTACAGGTCATCAAGTCCAAACCTTTCATTTTGAATAAGGGAAGCCAAGATCCAGAGAGGTTGTTAGTTACCCAAGGTCACAAAAATAGTAAAGTTCAGAGGTAGGCTCTAAACGCAGGTTGTCTGAGTTTCTTTGTTTGGAGGTTCTAGTCATTGTTTCTTCTGAAATTTAAAAATAGGACACAAAACTAGAGTTGGACCTCAGTCAGTTAACCAATAAACCATTAAGCATCTATTATGTATCAGGAACTGTCCTAAGTGGTGAAAATACAAAGAAAGGCAAAAGACAGTCCCTGTGTTAAAGGAGCTCACATCTTTTGGGCAGATAATGTTCAAATAAGTAAGGTGATACAGCTAGGTGGAACAGAACATAGAAAACTAAGCCTAGAGTCAGGAAGAGCTGGAGACAAATCCAGCCTTAGGCACTTGGTAGCTGAATAACTTTGGTAAGTCTCTTCATCTCTGTTTACCTCAGTTTCTTATCTTTAAAATGATGATAATAATACCACCTAGTTCCCAGGATTACCCCGAGCTTCTGAGATAATAATTATAAAGTGTTCAGAACAGTGCCCAGCAAATAATTTCCATATGAATGTTTTCTGTTATTGTTATGTTCAAAGATATATACAAGATAAATTAGAGATGATCCAGAGAGGGAACCACTTGAATTAAGGGGGATCCAAAATGGCATTTCCTGTAGAAGGTGGGATTTTATTTCAGATTTTAAAAAAAGCCAGGGATGCCAGGAGGTAGAGTTGAGAAGGAGCAGCATTCCAGGTATGAGGGACAGCCAATGAAAATGTTCAGAGTCAGAAGATGAAGTGTCTTGTTCAAAGAATAGCAGAGGGGCCAATGGCCCCGGACTGCATAGTGCATGAGGAGGGATAAGGTGTTGAGAAGACTGGAAATGTGTGTGGGAAAGACTCAGGAGTCCAGTTATGAAGATCTTTAAAAGCCAAACATAAGATTCTATATCTGATTCTGGAGGTTATCGGGAGCTATTGGAATTTATTGAAGGGGAAGGGGTGTTACATGGTCATATCTGAGATTTAGTAAGATCACTTTTTTGTTTTTTGTTTTTTTGTGTTTTTTTGCTTTTTGGAGGGCAATTGGGGTTAAGTAACTTGCCCAAGGTCACACGGCTAGGTTTTTGTGTATGTTAAGTGTCTGAGGCCGGATCCGAACTCAGGTCCTTCTGACTCCAGGGCTGGCGCTCTACTCACTGCGCCACCTAGCCGCCCCAGTAAGATCACTTTGACAGTTGAATGGAAGATGAACAGGAGAAGGGAGTGAATTGAGTCAGGATGACCCACTATCAGACTTTTGGAATAGTCCAGGATTGGGGTGATGAAGACCTGGGTAGTGGGAGTCTCAGAGACAAGAAGGAGGCATACTAGAGAAATATTGAAACAGATTGAATACGGGAGATCAGAGGGATGAAGCATCAAGTATGTTACCCAGGTTATGAGCCTGTGTGACTTGTATTGCCCTTAAAAGTGATGATGGAGGGGCGTCTAGGTAGCACAGTGAATAGAGCCCCAGCCCTGGAGTCAGGAGGACCTGAGTTCAAATGTGGCCTCAGACACCAAACATGAACTGGCTGTGTGACCTTGGGCAAGTCACTTATCCCCAATTGCCCTGCCTTCCCCCTCCAAAAAAGTGATTAGGGTAATTATGAAGGAGAGAGGATTTGGGTGGGTGGGATAATTAGTCCAATGAGTGGCTTAACCAAATTTCCAACATCCATCACCAGTCTGGTCACAGGGGGAGAATTTTTTCAGTTATATATTCCCTCTCAAAGACTATTTATTATTTTTAGTGGGGGTGCAATCTGCACTGATAGAGGGAGTAGATACAAAATACTAACCCTTGAAATGTTAAAGCTCATTTCATTAGTTCTGCTTAAATGTGTTAGCAAGCATGACCTAGGTAAACATCCATTAAAGAATATCATCTTTTTCCATCCCCCCTCATTTTACAGTTGAAGGAAACAGATCAAAGTTAAGTGGTTTCTCTAAGGTTACTTAGATAAAACATGTTAGAGGCAGAAGCTGAACCCAGGGCCTTTGACTACAGAGCCAATTTCTTCATACCATATCGTGCCTCAAATCTAAATTTGCCTCTTTAAGACTTCCATCCAGTTGCTCCTCGTTAGACTCAAACCCCATAACATAAGTAAAATTCTTGGCAACCTTTAAGTGCTAGATAAATGTTCACCCATTACTATTATTACTATTTAAAGCCTGAAATCCAGCCATTTTCTTAGAATCAGCAGGTATAAAACCAAATGCAGAAATAGTGCCCAGTGGGGAAGAAAAGGGGATATCTTAGAATATATAAATGTAGATACTCAACTCATTAGCAAGTATTATCCAGAAAAGACAGTTACCATCTGGACTGCCATTACTGAAAACATCTTTCCTCATGCTGGAGTGGGAGTGTTGGGGGGAGGAGGTGCATGGGATGGGAAGAGACTGGGGAAATGTCACAATGAGGTCCTGGTTTCATGTATTGACACTGTCTCAAGCATGTGTTTTTCCTTGCTTGACACTGGCTGTTGCCTTTAAGGCTCTGCTTGCTTGCTTGCTTTGTGTGCCTTTTTTTGGAATTTTAATGTCTTTGCGACTCATTAACCTAGGGTAGTTGTTTTGCACTCTAAGCGCTGAGACATCATGTCAGATCGAACTGGGGCAATGCAGCCTCCGCCTCCACAGCACACCTGGGCCTCCTGGCAGTCATCTGCAGGCGATTGTCTCCAGGTGTTTGCCAGCGGGAGCCCGCTGAAAGTCAATGCAAATTAGAGCAATTTCTCTAGCAGTGGAAATTAACCTGCGGGAGCTGGCAGGCAACAGGTGTATCATTTGGCCATCATACCAGCGGCCAGCACTATGGAGAGAGGACCTCCAACTCTGTCTGTTGGGCTGGAGGCCTGAGGCCTGGACTCAAGGGGGCAGGAAGCCATTGTGGCAGGGATGATCAAATTGCTGACCAGCATGAGTTGGGATAATTAGAAGTTAACCCCATCCTGCTTATAAATGCCTCCCTCCTAACTATCCTAGCTTCCTTCAGGAGTTGGGAAATCCAGCCCTAGTGAAAGGAATATTCACTATTGTAGCCATCAGCTTCTCAGTTGGGCTCAATATTTTCAATAACTAGAACTCCTAAGGTCTGCATGTACCAAAGCCAAGGTAATTGCTTTCAGATTAGTATTTGATACCTGGAAGATATGACCAGCAAATATCCACAGCTATTCAGGAAGGAAAGAAGGGAAGCCAGTTTGGATAATTTTAATGCCTCCTTCCTCAGATGTAAGTAACCATTGAAATCAAAGTGGCCTCTTTCTCACCATTGCTTTCAAAAATCAGAGAAATTAAGATAATAAAGCTCAATGAAGTGACAATGTGACTTGATAAGGAGATCTGGAAGGACTATAGGTTCAAATCCTGGTTCTGTGTTTATTAACTTTGTGACCTTAGACAAGTACCTTTTCTCCATGCCTATTTCTTCTTTTGTAAAATGAAGGAATTGGTGGGGGGGGGGAGGAAGCTAGGTGGTGGCATGAATAGAGCACTGGCCCTGGTGTCAGGAGGACCTGAGTTCAAATCTGGCCTCAGACACATGACACACTTTCAAGCTGTATGACCTTGGGCAAGTCACTTAACCCCAATTGCCCTGCCTTCCCCCCTCCAAAAAAAGACAAAAAAAAAATGAAGGGATTGGGTAGATGATTTCTAATGTCCCTATAGTTACTACATCTGTGATTCATTAAATTGTGTGTTCCTTGAAAACACTGACTATTTTTTGCCTCTTTTTTGAATTCCCAGTGCCTGACACTTAATAGGTAGCTTATAATACTTATTGATTGACTGTAACAAATAAGCTATGAATATTCCAAGTGCTGGATATGTTGGAATGCATTTATCTTAGTATATATATATATATCCCTTCTTTTTCTTACATTTTCATCATCTCTCCTTAGTTGGTATATTTTTCTTCCATCTTGGTCTTTGTTAGTGTAGCTCAAAATTCTGGTTGAAACTGCTACCCATTCAAAAAGCATTTATCAAAGATTCAGTGAGTGTCAGGTTCTGTGTTAAGTGAATATACAAATTAATACAGACTCACAGCTACGGAATCAGAGAGAATTCTAACTATGGGTAAATACGGATTTTAATGTGAATAAATACTAGAAAAACAAATCCCACCACTGACGCTAAATGTGTTCATGCTAATGTAGAATGTCTTGATGTGTTCGATTGCTACTGAACTTTAAAGCATAGGAAAAGATGTTAACTGTTCTATCAAACTGATGGATTTGTGGGGAGATACTCTAGAAATTTGTTTTCATTGTGTGACATAGTTAAAAAGGAGTAGGAAATTATAGACCTTATTTGCCAAAATGAGAGCTGGAAGTATTTGAGGCTTTTAAAATGACAGAATCCATTTGGGACAACCCATAGGTGACTATGTCTGACTGACAAATGCTTTCACTACATCTTTTTGTTTTAATAGTAATAAGTTACAATGAAGTAAATTCCTTCTGAGTATTAGTTTCTTTAAATTGAAATGAGCCCTTACTTCTGTGGGGATGGGGATCATAAACAGGAAAGGAAGAATTGGCCTTGACAAGGAGAAAGCCTTTCTCATTTTCTGAGACTCAAGTAAAGTTGTTGTTGTTGTTGTTGTTGATTATGTCCTGCTCTTCATGACCCCACTTGGGGTTTTCTTGGTAAAGATACTGGAGTGGTTTGCCATTTCCTTCTCTAGATCATTTTACAAATGAGGAAATTGAGGCAAACAGGGTTAAGTGACTTGCAAAGGGTCACACAGCTAGTATGTGTCTAAGGTCAAATTTGAACTCAGGTCTTCCTAACTCCAAGCCCACTGCCTTATCCATTGTTCCTGGTCATTTGAGAAGAGTGGAGCATGTTTAGAAAGGTATGTGTGCCATGTGACAGATTGGCAAAGCAAAAGATTGCTGTGCAGTGATTATGACCCAAGAAATGAGTTTTTAGCAGATCTGGTCTATGCTTCTTGAAATTTCTTCTAGACATATATTTAACAATTTAGAAGTAAGATAATAATGAGCAATAATAATACTCAGATTCAATGTAACCACACTGGATGTCTATAATACCCAAGATAAAGCATTCAGCTTGGTGAATACAAAAAGAATGACAGTCATAGTGTAGCCACATGAACACTGGATTTTGAGTGAGAGGATCTGAATTTGAATCCCAGGCTGGATGCCATTAGCTGTATGTTCTTGGACAAGACATTTTATCTCTTTAGGTCTTAGTTTCTTCATCTATAAAAGTGAAATGCCTAATACAGTTTCCATGCCATATGGTTGCTATAAGAATTGACAGACATTATGCTTATAAAGTGTTGTGTAATGCTGTTATGGGAATGAGAATCTGAAGATCGTCCCTACCCCTTGGCCCCTTTATACACTTAACTCTGAGAACCTTCCCTGATTTGAAAATATATTCTGCCCCCTAATAGTCTGTAAGTGGTCACATGGGAGCCTGTGGAGGGAGGCTTGTTTTTCAGGAATGCCCACACCTTGTTACTTTGTGATTTGGCCATGGGTCAAGAGGGTTGTGACATTCTCTGACCCAAGAGAAGGCTGTATATACCTTGATGTGAGGTTTTGCTTTGGGGCTCACTTTGGGAAGAGTTGTGTGATTTGCCCAGTTGAGACTCTGGGCAGCCATTGAGCCCTCTAGCTTTGAAAACCCAGATGTTGGTGCTTCCCTCTCTGGTAACTAACTAGGTGTGGATGTAATGGTCAGACAGTTGGAAGCCCTGTCTGCTGATCTCTTTATATTTTTTGTCTGCTTATAACTTCTGTTTGTATTCTCTGAAGTTCAGGATGCTGACTTTTCCCCCTGAACTAGGTAAATAATATGTTTGATTGATTAAAGTAAGATTGTTAACCCAGTTTTTGAGTTGCTTTCCTTTAGAAAAGCAGATCTAAGAACCCGTGCCAGCAGCCATCGTGGGTATACTATGTGCTTGCTGCTACAAATGCCTGTAGCTTTCTATCTGGGGCATCAAATTAGGACGTTTATGCTTTTTGTTCTCTTGTTCAAGGGACTATTTCTGTAGTTGGGTTAAAAACAATATTTTTAAAGGTAGGTAAATCACAATCTCAAAATTGGATGAGACCACCTAGTTTGATTCCTGATTTTAAAAAATCTCCTATAAATACACCTAATAGGTGACCATCAAGGCTTTGCTTGAAGACCTCCCCTGAGTAGAAATTAGTTAGCTCCCATGGCAGCTCATTCTTCTTTGGGATAATTATAATTATCAGCAATTTGTATCCCTTTGAAATGTGTCTCTTTGCAGATTCCAGTCCTTCACTTCCAGTTCTGACCTCTTGGGCCAAGCTGAGTAAATTTAATATCTATTCCACATGACAGTTCTTCAAGCCCTACCTAAGTCTCCTTTTCTCCAGCCAAAACATTCTCATGTCCTTCAGCCATCCTTCTTAACATGATCTTCCTCCCCTCAACATCCTGCATTCCCTTCTCTGGAAGCTCTTTAGTTATAAATGTCTTTCCTAAAATGTGGCATTCAGCTGTCACTTGTGGTCACTGATGGGAACTTCTCACTCTCTGGGGTGAATGTAATAAGGGATCCTATGTCAAAGGATACTGTATGCAGGGCCCAATAATGAGTGATACTGCTGATTTACTCTGTTGTCCCAGTGTGTCTTGCAGAGGAACTTCTGCCCGTGCCCTTTAGGGAATTCATTGCCACAGGGTTCCACCCCTGCCACCTTATAGCAGGTTGACTCCATTACCAACCCTTACCTTTTGATTGGATATTTGATGTTGGCAAATACATTGATATTTAGGTTGATTGTGACTTTGCCTGGTCCAGTCTATCCCAGTGAGGTCCTTAAATGAAGCTGATTTTTCTCCATTGGGTGACACAGTGGCTTACTTCTCATCAGTGTACCCCTTTAACAAGCCAGACCATGCAAAATGGAGCTCCTAAACTGCGCATTATTTGGCTATGTTGAATCTCCTTTCATGCATATGCAGCCAGTCTCAGAGAAAAGAGGAATTGGTTGTTGAAGCTAAACTCATAATGCCTTCTGGCTTTCAACTTCCTAACAAGACGGAGTTCACACTCTGCCAAGAGAGTCTATTAATCAATCAACAAACATTTTAAAAGTACTTTATTTATGCCAACCATTGTTCAGAGTACTGAGAACAAAAATACAAAAAAGGGGAAAGGAAAAGAAACAATTCTTGTTCTCAATGAGCTAGCTTCTATTGGGGGAGATAACATATACATGCAAAACAGATGTAATGTAGCTAAGGAGAGAGGGTTAAGGTAGAGATGACAGCGTGTGGCCTGGGTCTTGGCATAATTAATTCCATGGGGACTCTATAAGACAGAAGTGAGCAGGCATTCCAAGCATGGGAGTGACTAGTTCATAGTGACATATACTGTTTGTCCTTCATTTGCAAAGATGACTGTTGTTTCACAATGTGAGTCTTGACTTGTGCAGGAATTGGATTTGAAGAGTTGCACAAAGTCCTCAGTCTCATTCTCTCTTCCAAGACTCATTGAAGTCCAGTGGCAAGTTAAAAGTCAGGATGACTGTAGATGGCCCCAGGATACAGGGCATGATGTTGGAGTCTTCAATGTCTGACCAAGCTCTAAGCTCACCACAGTGCCAACTTCAGTCATCTTGATGGCTATTGGAACAAATTGTTTTCATCCACTCATTCTTCTTGGGGAAGTCTTCACATGCTTGAGGTAAACATGCCCCTAATTCACCAACAGGTTTGAAGCCTGCTTGTCAAAACTAATTTTTAGATGGTTTTACTGCGGTACGGCTGCTATGCATGGTACACCTTCTTGGAGCCCCAGGTGAGAATTGAGTTCCAGACAGACACCAAAAGTGGATAAGAAGCCCCAAAAAGGGTTCAGCAAGCCCTCACACCAAATGTGTTAGTCTTTCTTGAACACCTATAATTAAATACATATAGTAACATAGCTAAGGAAAGAGTTAGAAAGACAAAAATTTCAATTCATCTGTCACATCCTCCACCATCTACCTCCTCACATCAAAATGAGAATCAGAATCTGTTGATTGCCATTTGAAAAATCCCTGCCCACTTTGGGAAATTATGAGACAGTAAAATTAGACTTCTTTGCTAAGAGACCAGGGACATGAAAACCAAGGAGCTCGTATTCTAACAGGTTAGACAATACAAATAATTATGTATATATGATATTTATACAGTGTAAGTGGGAAGTCATCCCAGAGATTACTTACCATTGAATGTGCAGTTATCCCTTCCACATTGCAACTTTCCTCATTGTGGTTTAACTATATCATGGGTCAGAATTAAATGGGAATTTGGGGGGAGTTTTGAGATAACACAGGAAAAGTTTAGAAACTCAAAAGTACATAAAAATAGATGTATAGCATTGTATAATATCAACCCAAATTTTACAATAAGGTACTGTAAATACCCCATAAAAAAAGAAAAAATTCAGACTTCTTCTGAATGAAATGGAAATGAAAAAAGGGGCAAAAAAATTTTATGTGGATTTTCCAGATCATGGGGGTACCATTTCCCTAACCTCCATAATGTGGAAAGTATATGTGAGTGGGAAGAGTTCAAGTGACAGTAGGGATATATTCTCATATAGGCACAGAATGGATAACTTCTGCCCCACTTGGGCATCAACTTCAGAGTATAAGTAGATATCTGGCTTAGCAGTCCAAGAGGGTAATTGCTTTGGGGCAAGTCATTGGCCTTAACTGTGAGGGAGTGGTTAGAACAAAAATGTAGGTCATTGGGGTGGCTAGGTGGCGCTGCCCCTGGAGTCAGAAAGACCGGAGTTCGGTTCCGGCCTCAGACACTTAACACACAAACAAAAACCTAGCTGTGTGACCTTGGGCAAGTTACTTAACCCCAACTGCCCTCCAAAAAAGCAAAAAAAAAAATGTAGGTCATTTTAGTAACATGGATCAAATTTCCCCAAATGAAATCCCTGGTGGTAGTAGCCCCATTTGGAATTTTTTGAAGTACACTAAGAAGCTTAGTAGGATCTTTGAGTAGCAACTCCAAGACTGTTTCCTGGCTCCATCGATGAGGAGTTCTTTGTTTTAAGTTGTGTAAAAAAGTTTTTAAATAAAATTTCTGATTTGATACATCACTCAGAAGTAGGGTCATGCCTTAAATTGCTGCTTAGGAGAGCCCAACTGGGAAGCTTAGAGGGGTGTGTGGAATACAACCAGATGGCAAAAGGTTCAGCCTCTCTACCAGTGTGGTGCTCTCATGGCTTAATGATTATGACTAAACTATTCCTAGTCCACAAAGTAAGTCAATAAAGTGTGGACTGGATGCACAAGGGAAGATAAAACCTTTGTAGATGGTCTGAGCGTAACTTTTCTCTGGACAATGACCACCTGTAGGTAACATGAAATGGTTCCACTAACTAGTAGCAAAAACTGAAGATTATGAGCAACAAGTCTAGGAAGCAGCAGAGATACTGGGTAACAGATTGAAATCCTTGCCCTGGGTAGGGATCATTCCGGGCAAGCACCTCCAAAAAAATAACTCCATGGCTACCCATGATTACTACTGCCTTTGTCTTGGGTTTTATTGGGAGTTCTCTGCAAGTATGCATTTATTCTTCCTGGGAAAAGTTGGGTTGGGTAAGAAAATATGTAATAGACCTCATCCTCAGTGGCTAAACCTTATTTTCTATTTGGAAAATTGTACAATAGAGAAATTTGGCCATATGAAGCCCCTTCCTCTAGAGGGATGAGAGAAAGATATAAAACTAGAAATAGAAGGGTCACTGATGAATAAATAGTCTGAGCATCAAAGGACATATACTAAATCCTTATTTAGTTTACTTTACAAAGTGTTTTCAAAAGTACCTGGGGTATGTTTATATTGGTCTTGTGCATTTGTATAGGATGGCAGTTTTCTATGTACTCCTGAGACTAGAAATATATAAAATCCAATGTAAAGGAACACTAACCACGGGTCATAACTTCCTAAGCAGACCTAATATGCTACACTATGTCTCAGATTAGGACATTGAAAAGGTATATTGGTCACCAAGTGACATGCAACAAAGTGGTACAGTGGATAGAGCACTGGGTCTGTAGTCAAGAGTGTAATTAAAATCTGGTTTCATGTTTACTATCAATGTGACCTTGGGTAAGTCACTTAACTTCTTTTTGTCTAAATGTTTTGGTTTGCTAAATGGGTGTAATAATAGCATTCACCTCACAGGCTGTTATAAGGATCAAATGAGATATTTATAATACACTTAGCACAATGCCTGGCACATCATAGATGATATGGAAATGCTACTATCGTTACTGTTGAGTTGTTTCAGTTGTGTCTGACTCTTTTTCACCTCTTTTGGGTTTTCTTTGCATAGATACTTTAACAGTTTGCCATTTCCTTCTCCCCTTCATTTTTCAGATGAGGAAACTGAGGCAAACAGTTAAGTGACTTATTGGGGTCACACAGCTATTAAGTGTGTGAGGCCAGATTGGAACTCAGGAAGGTGAATCTTCCCTACTCCAGGTCTGGCACTCTATTAGCTGTGCCACCAAGAAAATGCTATTGTCATTATTATATTTATTATCATAGGATTATAAATCAAGAGCTAATGGGACTGCAGAGACCATATAATGTTCAGCCCCCTGACATTAATCAAAAACCTGAAAGGCATGGAAGTTAATGATAATATTTATATAAGGCTTTGAGGTCTACAAAGTATTTCATAGAAGTTATTTTATTTTGATCCCAACCGTCCTAGAATTAGGTATATCCTCATTTTGCAGAGGAGGAAACTGAGGCAGAGAGAAACTAAATGAGTTTTCTGATGTCAAACAACTAGCAAATATTTGAGGTAGTATTCTACTCTATCCACCACAACAACTTGATTAAGTAAAAGACCCCTTGGTTTTAGGGACAGCAAGTGTCAAAGGCAAGAACTGAACCCAGCTCCTTTGATTCCAGAAATGACATTCTTTCTACTGTACTGTGATGCACTACCTTTTATTTTAATGTCAGTAACTTATAAGTAGGTAAGTTTAATCAAACAATTGATATGTGTTTATTGCATGCCTTGCTGAGCTCATAGAGTCTGCATAGAACTATCTCACTTGATCCTCAAAATAGTCCTGGGAGGTAGATGCTATTATCATTCTTATTTTACAGATGAGGAAACTGAGTTTCAGAGAGATTAGGTGACTGACTAAGGATCACATTCTTAGTAAATGCCTGAGTTGGGATTCAAACCAGGGCTTCTGAGTCCTGGTCCATTGTGGTCTCCTAAGTTGCATGAGTGTGAGTTATGTCCCACTTCCTTACATTCAAATGGACCATTACAGTAGCATAATAGGTATGTACTTAATAATGTTTATGGTTCCCTAACAACACTTAGCACAATACTTTATAATCAAATGAGTATATAATCTCATAAATTGGGGAGTTTTTTCAGTAATAAAGATCACAATACATCCATGACATCCCATCTGTTGAAATTTATCATCACATCCTCCCAAATGTTCACTATAAAAAGGGTGTGCTGGTAAAATGTCTAACAACCAGCTCTTGGGGAGGTGGGCAGATATATACACAATATTCTTTTGAGTTTAAGTTACATTATTAACATTTTCTTCATTATCTTCTTGAATTGAGACAATAAAACCAATAAATGAAGCCCTGATTTGTAGCATTTGTCTATTTCTGAGGTGTAAATGCTCAGATTCAAATTTTAGCAGTCATCTCTTTTGAGCCTAGATGAGCTGGTTCCAACAAATTCTTGGGTCTAGCCAATGTGCTAAAGGCTTTCCTCACTTTGTCCCAAAATCATACTAGATAATAATAATAATAGTAGCTAAGATTTATATAGCACCTACTATGTGACAAACATTGTGCTAATTGCTTTACAAATATGTCATTCAGGAGAGGTGGAGCCAAGATGGCAGAGTAGAAACAGCACATCTAAGGCTCTCTCCCCCCAGATTGCCTCCAAGCTATGAAAAAGGGGACTCTGAACAACTTCTGAAGCTGCAGCACCCAAAGAATGACACAGAGAAGCTAACTTCCCGCTGAGGACAGCCCAGCAGCCCTGCAGGAAGGGCCAGCGCAGTGCTCTGGGAGCCAGCAGCAAAGCACACAGCATGCTGAGAGCTGAGCCCAGGTCCCTGTGAGCCTCGGTTTTAGCCCCAGGGCAGCCGGGCCAGCCATCAGCTGGAGGGACCCCAGAACACCAGCAGCTGTGGCAATTCCAGAATGGTCAACACAGACATGCCTAGGACAAAGTGAGAGGTTAGTGCCCGATGGACTTTGGGACGAGTATTTGGGGAATGCGTAGGCTTCCTCCCCTGGGGGCTAGAAGCCTCTGAGGAGAAACGCCATTTTGCAGTTTTCACTGGTGGCTCCAGCTCCTGGCCTGCGAACTGTAGGGAGATCCAGCAATCAGTCTGGTGGGGGGGGGGGGTGGTGGTAATCACTCTTGCTTTAACCTCCCTGGATCTGGATTGTGGTCTGGGGGGGGTGGTCGTGGGGCGAGTTTACAGCTTGCCAGAAACGGAAGTTTTCCCCCCACACTTTCAGGACAAAACTCCCCTCTCTGGTGGCAGAGTTCTACTGGGGCAACAAGCCCAAAAGTCAAGTAATTAAGTGGCAACATGCCAAGGCAAAGGAAACAAAATAAACAGAAAAATGAAACAATAGACTCCTATTTTGGGGGCAAAGAGGATCAAAGCATGGAACAGTCAGAGGACTGTGAGGTCAGAAATCCTGCCCCAAAGGAAAATATGAATGGGTTACAGGCCATAGAGGACCTTAAGAAGGACTTTAAAATTCAAACAAGAGAAGTAGATGAAAAATTTGGAAGAGAAATGAGAAGGATGCAGGAAAAGTATGAAATGAGGGTCAACAGCCTGAGGAAAACAACACCCTAAAAAATAGACTAACTCAAATGGCAAAGGAGGCCCGAAAGGGCAATGAGGAGAAGAATGCCTTAAAAAGTTGAATTTGCCAGATGGAAAAAGAATCTCAAAAGTTCACTGAGGAGATTCATTCCTTCAGAGTTAGACTGGAGCAAATGGAAGCTAATGACTTTATGAGAAATCAAGATGCTGTTAAGCAGATCCAAACAAATGAAAGAAGAGAAGGCAATGTGAAATATCTCATGGGAAAAACCACTGACCTGGAAAATAGATCCAGGAAAGATAATTTTAAAATTATTGGACTACCTGAAAGCCATGATCAAAGAAAGAACCTAGAAATCACCCTTCAAGAAATTCTCAAGGAAAATTGCCCTGATGTTTTAGATCCAGAGGGCAAAATAGAGGTTGAAAGAATCCACTGATCACCTAATGAAAAAGATCCCAAAAAGAAAACTTCCAGGAATATTATAGCCAGGTTCCAGAATTCCCAGATCAAGCAGAAAATACTACAAGCAACCAGGAAGAAACAATTTCAATATTGTGGAAACACAATCAGAATAGCATAGGACCTGGCAGCTTCTACACTGAGGGATCGAAGGGCATGGAATATGATATTCCAGAGGGCAAAAGAGCTGGGACTAAACCCAAGGGTCACCTACCCAGCAAAACTGAGTATTTTGTTTCAGGGGAAAATATGGTCATTCAGTGGAAAAGAGGACTTTCAAGCATTCTTGAGGAAAAAACCAGAGTTGAATAGAAAATTTGACATCCAGATGTAAGAAGCAAGAGATACCTGAGAAGGTAATCAGGGAAAAGAAATCTAAAGGAACTTATCAAAGTCAACCTATTTATATTCCTACATGGAAAAACAATAACTGTGACTGATGAAACTTTTCTCAGTATGAAAATAATGGAAGAAGGGTATATGGTCACATGAATACATATGTGAATGTGTGTATATATGTTTACAGTTATACATGGATAGTGGGCATAGGTTGAATTTTTTGGGAAGGGATGATACCTAAAGGGTGAAATTATGAGGTGAGATAGGAAAGTGGCAAGAGGAGATGGGGAAAGACAGGGTAGGGTAAACTACCTCATGTAGAAGAAGCAAGGGCAAGTGGCTGCAGAGAAGGGGAAGAATAGGAAGGCAAAAAGGCAAAACCACATTCTCATTGAATTTGGTTCAGGGAGAGAATGACATACATACTAAATGGGATATCTCAACCTGCAACAGAATAGGGGGAAGGGGGATGAGAGGAGGGATGATGGATGGGAGGGCATTCTTGGGGGGAGGGGAGGTTGGAAGTACCCACTATAGAATAGGGAATGGACCAGGTGGGGGGGTGGGATGGGTGGGAGGGAATTATAAGCAGCCTTTTACAATATATCTACTATGATAATATTTTGCATAGCTAGACATGTACAGCACATACTGAATTACTTATCTTCCCAGAGGGAATGGGTGACAAGGGAGGAAGGGAATGGATCTGAAATTTGAGGTCTTAAAATTAAATGTTTCAAATATATATATAAATACTATTATTAATACTCTTTTGCACGTAATTGGGAGCTAAGATGTGCAGGCATTGGGACACAGAGATTCACCTTGCTCTAATGGAAAAGTCAAAGGGGCTAAGGGAGAAGATATGGGAGAGAGCAGGATGGAGGAAGCTATATCTTGTGGGACTGCTGTTCTGGGAGGGTGGGTAGGGGAAAAATGGGGAAAAATTGTAACTCAAAATGTGGCGAAAATGAATGAGGTAAAACAGGAGTTAATAAAGCATTTGTTTAAATAAAAAAATAAATAAAAACAAATATGTCATTTGATCCTCATAACAACTCTGAAAGTAAGTGCCATTATCTTTATTTTACTATTAAGGAAAACAAAGGAGACAGAAATTAAGTGACTTGTTACACAGATAGTATGTATCTGAGACTGGATTTGAACTCAGGTCTTCCTGAGTCCACGTCTAGCAGTCAATCTGCTATACCCCCTGGATACCTTCACTGGTACTCACATCATGAGAGCACTACAATTCTCGGTCCTTCAGCCTTCTCTTTTGTGACATGACTAGACTATCTTCCTATCATAAATCTCCTTGACATCCTTCACACCTATTTCTTTTTAGTTCCTCATTGCCCATAGCTTATTTGTTCATTCTTTCATTCATTAAAAAAATGTACATATAAAGGGGGAAGGCATTGTAGTATGTAGTTGGAACTCAATACAAGTTCATGGGTGATGGTGAGGCTTCAGTTTTCTGTAAAATGAGGTTAGATCTAAGCCCTTCTAACCCAGACATTTTAGCATGATGGGATTCCGTATTTCAAAAACCTAGGTCTCTCGAATCTAAGCCACAAATTCAGTCCTATAGCATTGTCAATAAAATGCAAAACACTGCTTCTGGTCCCCACTTCTAAAAAGCCCACTGCCTTCACTATCTACAGCCCCGTTGAACCAGCCTTGTTGTTTTTCTACCTTTGACAGCAGGCCTATTGGATGATGGCCGTGGTGAGTGGAATGAAACATGTATTAGAGATGTCAGATATAGTGTTGAGTCTGTGTTGTGACAATTGGGAGAGACATAGAGAATGAGATTTCAGAATCCCAAAAGACAGAAAAGTAATCAATGAATCCTGAGTAAGTGAACTAGTGAGTGAACTCCTTCTAGGATCAGGGCAAAATCTGATTAGAGGTGCCACCCCTGTCTTTCAAGAATTAGCCATAGTCACCTGGTAAGTAGAAAACTAAGTGGTTACCAGACTTGAAGAGTGCATTTTGAGAAAGCTTACTCTCATGTAAATCTATACAAGGTGCCCTGTCTTCTTATGAGAATTGTTATGAGAGAATCAGGAGAGCAGGATTTTAGGACGTTGTTTACTACTTGGGTGGCATTGGGCAAGTCATTAAAATTCGCTAGAGCCTAGGTTTTTGTTTTTCATTTGCAAAAATTGAACTAGATGGCCTCTGAAGTCCCTTCCAGATCCAGGGCTCCAGTGCCCTGCTACTAACTGACTGCTCAACCTGGACTGTAAGTTTCCATGTCTGTAAAATAAGATCCGGTGATCTCAGTGACCTTGGAGGTATTTGTGGGTCTAATACTCTGTGCCCCCTGTTTATTTAGATAGAATATAGGTATGGGTATCGTATTTATGATAACGAGTCCCTTTGCTTTTGTGATATTCTATTTCATTTTTTTTCATCTATACACAATACTTTGTGTCTTTGTTCTTTTATCTGTGAGGTGGGGAATATGAGCCTGTTCCCCCAGTCCTTGACTTTATGGGGATGGAGATCATGTTAGATGCACTGGTGTTATGTGCTCTGCATACAAATACGTAAGAGAGATAGCTACTGTCCCCTTCGAACTTATCTCCTACTGGGAGATATAACATGATCATCAATAAGTAAATATAGAATATACATATGCACACTAAAATACACGTGCACACATCCACTTACACAGTAAAATATATTGTGATTTGAGAGGAGGCAATAACAATTGGGGAAATCAGGATTTTGTGGTTGTCGTCATTGTTCACTTAACTTGGTCGTGTCTGACTGATCCCATGGGCATGCCAGGTTCTTCTATCCTCCACTATCTCCTGAGGTCTGTCCAAGGTGGTGTTCATTGTCTCCATGACAATATCCATCCCTCTCATCCTCTGCTAGTCCCTTCTCCTTTGAATTAGGATAAACCTCTTTAAAGAGGGGGTGCTTTATGTATAACCTATATCAGATTGCTTACTCTCTTGAGGAGGACATAGCAAAGGTAGGGAGGGAGAAAAATTTGGAACTCAAAACTTTTCAAAAATGAATGCTAAAAATTGTCTTTACATGTCATTGGAAAAAATAAAGTACTATTAAAGAATTTTAAAAGAGGGTGTACTTACATGCCTAGAAGAGAGTTAGGCATTCCAAGAAGCAAAAATGAAGAAGAGTGTTCTAGGCATGAAAAATAACTTGTTCAGAGACACAGGGAAGTGACATGGAAAAGATGGTTCATAAAATTCAAAGACACCCCTCAGAATAAACTATCTTTTTTCTCTACATTTTATTCAAGTAGAAAATGTTCATGTTGCAATTCCTAAACACCATCTCTTGTTTACATTCTTCTGTGGGATGTAATACATATCATGGAGTTGTGACCTGGTCTAGGCAATCACAGGGAACGCGAATGGAGCAATCTTTCTCCTTTTCTAATTAATTTTTATGGTAGAGTGGCATCGTAGATAGAAGGCCAGCTTTGGCATGAGGAAGACCTGGTTTAAAGTCCTGCTTCTGACCCAAATGACTTAGGCTATCATTTATGCTCCCTGTGTCCTGGGCATTAAGGCCAGTAACTGATCTACATGAAGTGAAAAGAATTTCCACAACAGGAGTACCTTATATGGATGAAATCACAGATTGAGAACAGAAAAAAAAAAGGTTTCTTCTCACAAAGGCAGTGGTAGGTAGTCCTTCCATAGAATGCTACCTAATTGTAGGATGCGGGTCAAGAGCTGCTTCTCAAATAGCTCAAGCAGGCTATTTCTCTTTTAGCCATTTCCCCCTTCACCCTCATTCCAGGAACAGACACCCTCCACTGGGCTGCGCCAAGCTCTGCGGTTATCACGAGCCCCCATGTTCCGAGGCATTCATATCCTCTAATACTTATATTTATAATAGAACAGAAGCCGCCCCACGATAACGTCAGCCACTCTGTTTTCCCTGGCCATGCCTGTCTAGCTTAGCTTTGAGTTTCATTCAATATAATAGAGACCAGAGCTAGAAAAAAGGAAGGGAAAGCTTCCCTTAGTATGCAAGGGATTATTATCAGAGGGCTCAAAGCTGATAGTCTTAAGATTCCACCTCCTACACGACATATTATTTCTTTGTATATTGTTTCTAAATGTATTTAGACATTTGCCTAATTCATTTTTTCTTCCTTCCCGAAGGCTAATGTTTCTTGGGCAGCTTATGGAAGAAAGGAGGCCCCAGGGTAACCTGGGGCTACTTCTGTTTCTCTTCTCTCTACTCTCTGGGACCAACACCCCTCTATTTTCAGCCCAATCTTGGTGGCAGACAATGAGGATAAAACGCTTTCCTATTCAGAGAGATTTCATCACAATATAAAACATAAGGAAGGGTGAGATGTGTCAGCCAGCAATGGGTGGCTGTGGAATCATTGCAGACCTCACAGCACTAGCAGCTTGTTACTTTGAAAGGTCCCCAGATGCATTAAAATATGCAAACAACCACTCTTCCTTTTCTTTCCTAATTAGCAACTTGAAGGTAAATAATTTTTTTCCTCTGAAGCTCAAATCAGGATTAGGCAAAACCCCCAGAGTCCTAGGACACCCAATACCTCATCTCAGAGTAATCCAAATGAAACCATTCCCCCTCCTCCTTCAGATTTATTAACTTAAGATAAATGGCTTCTCTATCATATCCTGTCAGTGCCATGCCTTGGAAATGAAATCAGTGGCCATCGCCCGTGTGGATTGAACTGCTCCAAGGATCTAGTTTTTGACACTGGAACCTCAGTCCCACCCCCACTCCAATGGTAAACAGCCCACTAGCATGGTTCTTATTCATTAACTTTCTAAAGCTGTCTGTCTTTGCAAAATCATTGCAGCAAGCTGAACATGATGTATGAAATGAAAAATGCTTCCCACCTCTTGCACAAAGAGCAGAAAAAGGTAATGCTTAGCAAAGACTGTACTGATATGTGGTCCATGGCAATTCTGGGCACACGTTCAGCTGGCAAAGCCCAGCCAAGTGAGAAGGTTTATTTATAAAATCCCCCTTTCTTTCCTTTTGGCCGTAAATTTGGCTAATTGCTCTTTCGGGGAAACATGCAGTGTCTCCCTCCGCCTGACAAGCACAGCCTTTATGTAAAACTATAGACTATTCTGTTGGAGGAACTTGGGAATATGTCTATAGAGAGATTTAGATCAATACACATATATGAACTAAGCAAGGTTCAGCAAGAAAATCCCAAAGTCTGAAAGACCACTTTTGCACAAAACAGATTGAATAGGAGGTGTAGGTCTCTCTCTCTATGTAAACTGTGGCCCAGATCCAAAGCTCTGGGTTTATAAAGAACAGATTCAAACTTGGGGCATATCTCATTTGTATCACTTTCTTTTATGCTTGGGTGCCTATGGCAGATTTCTTCTTAGAAAATCTAAATATAGTTCATATCTAAGTCTCTAAAGAAAAGAAAAAGGGCTCTTCTTCCCCCATGTGAGAACCATAGCTAACAATACATTAAATATAGGAGAGGCTTCATTTAACTCAACCCAAAACAAACTGACAAAACAAAACAAATAAGAAAAGAGAAAGGAATTGCTGCTAAACCCTGGAACTGACAAAAAACAACTCCTCTTCCCTTTCCTCCTCAGAGAGAGTCCTCTACTCGTAGAGTGCTACCCTAGGAGAAAGCCTCTACTTAAATACTCAACATGATCACTAGAGAGTGGACCCTTTTCCTGACAATGAGCCCCAGCTCCCCTAGTCCTTCCAACATATAGCATTCCTTGACCTTGAGCCCCTGCCATGTAAAAAAACTTGAGGTCACTAGAGTCATGGTAACAATCTCTAATTCTCTTCCACCTATAACAAAATCATCAAATCTCAGAATTGTAAGTAACCTCAGAGGGCTTCTAGACTAACCTCCTTCCAACCAAGAATTATTTCTAAAACATCCCAAACAAATGATAGTTCTGCCCTTATTTGAAGACCTCAAATGAGAGTAAATCCATTCCCTACCCAGGCAGCCAAATCCACTTTTGGATAGCTCTATCAGAGAACTTTTTTTCATCTATCTCTCTACAACTTTCATTCACCTTCTTGTTCTTTTTCCTCTGGGACCAAACTGTACAATTCCCTTGGTCCCCCATATGGCATCCTTTTGCATATTTGAAAACAATGATCATTTACTTTCTAAGAGTTCTCTCTTTTATGCTAAATATCCAATTACTCCTAACAACTATCCTTGGGCATCATCTTTATTACATCCTGGTTGCCTTCCACTGGAGACCCCACAGCTTATTAACTACTAAATGTGGTAGATGTAGTCAGACTTGAACATGATACTCCAGATGTATTCAGTCCATGAACAAAGAACAACTATGCTATAACATCTCATATCATGGACATGAAACCTTTCATTGTAACCTAAAATTGCCTTTGCTTTTAAGGATGTCCTACCACAGTGGTGACTCCTATTGACTTTGCAGTTCAGTTAAATCATCAGTCCTTTTTAGGTGAACTAACATGTAGCCACATCTACCCCATCTTGTACTTTAAATTTACTATTTTTTAATCCAGCTCTCACACTTTAGATTTATGTCTACTAAATGTTATCATGTGAAAGTTGGCTTATTCCTTTATCCTGTTGAGATCTTTTCTGGACTCGCAGCTCTATACATATGCTACTAAGTGAAAAAAAATTGAGAATAAGATGCTAGGGTCTGGATGTAATCACATGAGGAAACCACTGAAAAGAATTGGTAAAAACAAAGAAACAAAGAAAGAACTCAAAGAACTTCAAAACCTGGTTTTGAATCTTGGCTCTGCTCTTAGTAACTACCTGGCCTTAGACAAGAATTTTTTTCTGACCCTCCAAGTTTCATAGGCTAACAGATCATAGATTTAGAGCTGGAAGGGGCTTCAAGTCAAGTCAAACCCCCTCATATTATAACTTAAGAAAATGAGGCACATTGAAGTTACATAACTTTCCTAAAGTTACACAGCCAGTTAATGTCTAGGGCAAGATTCAAACCGAAGTCTCTTATGTGCCAAGTCAAATATTCTAGCCACTAGTCCATACATAAAGCCTCATTTATAATGATAAGTAGGCTGAATTATATGAATCCTAAGATATTTTTATCTCCACATCATTTGAAACTATCATTACATCTCATTTCAAATCCTAGGATTAACTCTTGTCTAAATTCTCCCAACAGAGAATACCTCTCCAATAAATCTCTTATCTTACTGGTGCCACATTGTCCTCTATCCAGTATTACTGTTTTTGACACTAACTGCATGCCCATAACAGTTCCTTCCATATCATTATAATCTGCTTTCCCCTCCTCTTCCTGTCTTTATTTGCATCTTCTGAACTCTTGGTCAATCTCCAAATTTTAGTTACTTGTTTAGAACATGATCTTTCTCTTCATTCCATCTGATGCCATTGACTTTATGGACTACAAGATTCATAGTGACAACCCAAAGGATGATGATGATGATAAAGAAGAAGAAGAAGAAGAAGGTGATGATGATAATAAGTAATATTTATTTCCCATTTTAAGGGATGCAAGATGCTTTGCATATATTATCTCACTAGAACTTCACAAAAGTGTTGAAGAGGAGGTTTTATAGGTTATTATTATCTGCAATCTTAAAGATGAAGAAATTGAGACTCAAAGAGGGACTTGCCCATGGTCACATAACAAGTAAATGTCAGAAATGGCATTGGAATCCACGTCTTTCTGATTCCACAAAGAGCACTCGATATTTTCTTTTTGGAGGGCAGTTGGGGTTAAGTAACTTGCCCAAGGTCACATGGCTAGGTTTTTGTTTGTGTGTGCGTTAAGTGTCTGAGGCTGGATCCGAACTCAGGTCCTTCTGACTCCAGGGCCTACACTCTACTCACTGCGCCACCTATCCACCCCTAAGTACTCGATATTTTAAGTCACACAATCTTTAATAGCCCAACTACACAATTCCTTAACTTCTTCACTTCCAATTACCTCTTCCATCATCTAATACCAAATACTGATAAAAGCATGTTTTAGAGAACCTCTTCTCTGAAAAATTGTTTCACCTTCATATTCCCAAATGGCTTTAGAAATTCCCCTGGTTCGTTGTCCTTTCCATTGAAGGCAATCTTCCTATTCTTTTTTTTTTTTTTAAAGCAATTGGGGTTAAGTAACTTGCTCAAGGTTACACGGCTAGTCATTATTTATGCGTGGGTGCTCATTTTCTGAGGCCAGATCTGATCTCGGGTCATCCCAACTCCGAGGCCGGCACTCTTACTCACTGCGCCACCTAGTTGCCCCTTTAGGGCAATTGGGGTTAAGTAACTTGCCCAAGGTTACACGGCTAGGTTTTTTTTTGTTTGTATGGATTAAGTGTCAGAGGCTGGCTCCGAACTCAGGTCCTTCTGATTCCAGGGCCGGAGCTCTATTCACTGCGCCACCTAGCCGCCCCAATATTCCTATTCTATAAAAAAAAAACATCAATTGCAAGATAGTAATGGTCATGATCATCAATCTATTAATCAACAAACATTTAAATCAACCCCAAGATTTAATATTGTTATTAGTTCTAGTCCTTGCAGTAGTCCTATCAAATTGTGAATTTGTTGATTAAAATCAATTAAATTCAACAAACATTTACTAAACCCAGGCTCTGTAAAAGGATATAGGCAGTATGGCATAGTGGACATAGGGTTGACTTTGGAATCAGGAAGACTTCAGTTCCAATACTGCCTCTATCAGACATTAACTGTGTGACTGAGGGCAAATCACTTAATGCTCCAGCATCCTAGGCACCTCTTTGAAACTGTAAGTGATAGAAGAGCTGTTGATTTGTACCATTGGATAGTTTCCCAATTGGAAGTGCACTACATGGATGAAGTCACAGATCCAGGTGTTTTTGTTGTTTTGTTTTGTTTTGTTTTAAAGACGAAGTTGTTACACCAGATCCTGGGATATGAAAGCAAAATCAAAATGTCCCTGCTCATAAATAGAACTTATGTATTACTAAGGGATTCAACAATATATAGATATATAGGTAAATTCAAGGTACTGCAAAGAAAGAGAGAGAATTAACACCCAAAGTGACCAGGAAAGGCTTCCCTTGGGCACTTGAATCAAGTCTTGAAAGAAACAAAGAAAAGGAAGAAACAGAAGGAAGCAGGGAATGTGTTCCAACTATGGGGCACAGCCTACACAGAGGCATGGAGACAAAATTGGGGATGTTGAGTGTAGGCAATTACTACTAGACTTGTTTGTTTGGAACGGAGACAATATTGTGAAAAGAGACTGGAAAAGTAGATAGGAACCACGCTGAGGGGAGCTTTAAATTCTAAGAACTTGCATTTTATCCTAGAAGTAAATGGGAATAACTAAAGACTTTGGAATAGGGAATTGATTTGGTTAGGTTTTTATTATAGGAATAATAATTTAACATCTGTGTAAAGTATGGATTGAAGATGAGTATCTAGAGGCAGGAAGCAATCTATTAGAATTTAGAGTGTTTAGTTATACCAATATGTATTTGGAATATGGAAAAATATGTTTGACAGATTTGATGACCTTTACATATATAAAATGAAGGAGATAGAAAATTGAAGTGTGATTCTGTGGTTGACAATGTAATAACTAGAAGGGTGATGGTATCCTAAAAAATAGGGAAGATTAAAAGAGGAGTATTTGGGAGAGAATTGAGGAAATATGATGAGTGCCTTTGTGGACAGATTGAGGACATCCATGCAAAGGTGATGCCTCTGGGGAAATCTCTACCCACAATAATGTGGGAATTCTCTTTCTTCTTGGTGTGTGTTTGTGTTCTTTCCTAAGGATCCTCCCTGAAGAGTTTGGGCTTTGGAAGGAGTATATCAGCTGTGCACTCCCAAAGAGTCTTTGCTGACTGGCTCTTACCCTACATTTGGTTTAGAAAATGGGAAAGAAATGAGGGTCAGAGAGGATGTTTGAATAAGAATAAAAAAAAGACAATTGAAGATCTTGCCTCCCACTTTACTGAGAAAATACAAGATATCCATCTTGGGGTCCCTCCTCTTTTTTCTTATTTAAAACCACCCAGATCTCACTATATGATCCCCCATTGTCTCCCCTTTTGCTCCATTCTGCCAAAGAAGTGGCCTTTCTCTTTACTGAAGACATATTCCCAATGACTGTCATTAACCTCTTCATCACTTCTTCCAAAAGCTTGCCCCTTCAGTGATGCCCTTTTTTAAATCTTCATGCCCTCCCTATCCTTTCCTGCTATCTCCCTAAGTTCTTCCCTATTCTTGCCAAACTGAAAGTTGACCCTGATATCACCTCATTGAGAGCATCCTCTATTGATCTCTTTCAAGGTCACTCTCAAAGAACAAGAAACTTTCTACACTCTCAGCCTCCTTTTCCTCACCTCACACTCACTTTCCAGTTCTTTCTGGTTCCCACAACATTCTCTGATCATACAATTTCAATACTATTGAAAACCCTCTCCTTCTAGATAATCTTTTCTCTTTGGAAGAGAGTCAGGGTGGCATGATGGACTTCAGGATTTAGGAAACTCAGAGTTCAAATCCTACTTGAGACCTTATGCAATGCATTTAACCAATCAGTGAAGCCCTCCGGGCAATTCTCTAAGACCAATAAAACGAAGAGCCACTGCAGACCTAGAGGGAATAGGTACAGCACAGAAAGAGTTTCTTCTCTGAGAGTTCCCCATTTGAATGAAATTACAGATCCAGTAAAAACAAAATAATAAAACAAATAAACAAGAAATATCCCATAGTGCCCTGGATATAGTAGATACTCAACAAATTCTTATCAAATTGACTTATTATTCATGATATGAGCAGTATTACTTGTGTGCCCCAATTTTACCCATCTGCAAAATGGGGATGGCCATGGTACCAACCTATTTACAGAAAATGCTATTCTATGAGGAAGAATAAATAATCTGAAGTAGGGTTCAAAGGCCTTTATAAATGCTGAATAATAAATGAGTTTGTAACAAACAGAATGTGATTGTTGATTTTACCTCTGAGTACGCTATTATTTCAAAAGTACAAGGCTTCTCCTTTTATGTCTGTTAAAACAGAAGGGAAAAGAGGAAACCACTCAGCCTGACAAATATTACTACTCAAAGCCCCAGTGGACTCGGATGACACTGCTCTCTGTATCTCAGTAACTGACCTGATCAAATACTAATCATAATCATAATGAAGTGACTTTCTAAGTATCCAAATATGGTTTGGGAAAGCTGCTTAGGGTGGACCAAATGCTAAACTATAGGTAAAGCCTACTCAGGGAACCGCTTCTCCTGGCGTTTTACTTCACCACTCCAAGAGAAATGGAGAGATCACAGCCCCTCAATCTACCTTCTTCGGCAGGCTCAGAAGAACTGGAGCACACAGCTTTGGAAGAAGCATTAGGGAGAAACTCAACCTGCCTGTGACACATGCTTCTCATGGAATACAGACACAGCTCATTAGCACTGCTATCTTTTCCCCAAACTTGAGTCATTTATTTTTTTAAGTACTGTTAGATATCTACTGAGAGAGAGAAGCTGTTCATGCTGTTATTATTAGAGAATATTAGAGGGCAGGTTGTTGGTCATCAGTGAACAGGGGCACAGTGTGTGTGTGTGTGTGTCTGTGTGTATGCATGCGTGTGTGTGTGTGTGTGTGTGTGTATGTGTAAAAGCTGTGGCTCTTTGCTTTATTGTAGCTGTCCCTTTCCTTCTTCAGGGCAGTGGGATGAACATTCTACTAATGGCAGCTGGGGGAATTAGTTTTGAAGCCTGCTTCTGAAATTTATTAACTGCTTGACCATGGGGGTGTTAGTTCACCTCTCTGAGACTCAGTTTCCCTACCTGTAAAACATGAATACTAATAGCTCTGTGTGTATATGTATATATATATATGTATATACATATATGTGTATATATATATGTATATACATATATGTGTATATATATAATTATATATATATATATAATTAATGCTTTAATGTTTACTCAGTTCTTTACATGAACTTATTTGATCCAAACAACAGGCCTATGAAGACAGGGTTTATTATCCTCATGTTATATGTGGAGAGGCTCATAGAGGCTCATTGACTGGCCTAGGGCCCATATAACTAGAAAGTGTCTATGGAGAGACTTGAACCCAAGTCCTCATGACTCTGAGTCAATATACTGCTCTTCACTCTCCACCTCATTGTCCTGTACTTCTGTCTCACTGATTGTTGTGAGAAAAATGCCTTGTCAACATTTGAGCACTACACAAATGCGAATTACTACTAATGATTGAGTGCCCGGCCTGTTACTGCAAGCCATCATGGCTCTTTTCAGGCATGTACCTGAAAAGCTTCCCAGGTGCCTCCAGTGGTGCCCTTTCCTTCTATTATTCCCCTTCATAGGTCTCAAACTCCATTCTTTCTCACTTGTTGCTATTTATGCTTTGCAACAAACTAGTCAGTCAGTCAGTGTTTGAGTACCTGATACATGTCAGATAATGTGCCTCAGGACTAGGGATTCATAGAAAGACAGTTCTTGTCCTCAGGAAGCTCACATTCTAATGGGGAAGCAATATGCAAACAACTCTATATATACAAGATCTATCTATCTACCTACATTGATGTATCTATTGATATATTAATACAATATATTGGTATATATCAATAATTGTAGATTATGTATATATCTATATCTATTCATGATATGTCATATTAATATATATTTCAATACATGTGTCCATATATAGATTATACATACACACATACATATTTACATATAGAGACAGATAGGTAGCACAGTGGATAGAGTGAGGGGCCTGGAGTCAGGAAGACTCATCTTCCTGAGTTCAAATCTGTCATCAGATACTTATTATAATAGCTGTGTGACCTTAGACAAGTCATTTAACCTCATCTGCCTCAGTTCCTGATCTGTAAAATGAGCTGGAGAAGCAAATGGCAAACCAGTCAAGTATTCTTGCAAAGAAAACCCCAAATGGGATCTTAAAGAGTTGGACATGGCAGAAAATGACTGAACAACAGCAACAAAATTGATATATATCAATATTATGTCACATATCTATAACACTAGATATAGATCTCTGTATAATCTACAGTGTAAATAGGAGGTAATCCCAGCAAGAAGACACTAGCAGAAGGATGAGCAAGACCTCTTACAGATGGTGAGATTTGAACTCAGTCTTGAGGAAGCCAGTGTCAAAAGCAAACAAGTAGAACAAATGAGAAAGAAAATAAGAACAAAACTCACAAAAAGTGCAGTATTTGATAAAATGCCCTCAGAGACTAATGCACTGATCCCTTCATTCTTCTTGCCTGCTAGCAGCTGAGACAATAATTGCTAGAGAGGCTTGCTTAGGGTCAAGCTAACCTGAGTTCAAATCTTCCCTCAAACAGTTAATAACTTTGTGGCTTAACACTTCTCTCAGCCTCAGTTTCTTACTCAGTAATACTGGGATTATAATAGCATCTGACTCAAAGGATTTTTGTGATGTTCAAAAGAGGTAAGACATAAAATGTTTTGCAAATTGTAAAGTGGTATATACAGATGCTAGTTATCATTAGTGCTTTGCCTTTTTATGAGTTAGGTCAAGCACTGAACACACTCTGTCATGCTGAATTAACCCTAATAATTTTTGGACATTTAAAAAAAGACATACATTATGTCTCTTTCTACGTATGGCTTCATATATTTTCTTAATGTAGAGTTATCCCTTCTTTGTCCTGAGAAGACATGAGTTGCACTAAACTTGTTTCACCACTAGATGGCTGTCATTGATAGACCGTGACCTAAGGGCACAAAGGTCAAAAACAGGTTTGCAGAGTTTGACATAACAAATCAAGCTTTTATAACAATTAGCTTAGATCTGTATGATCTTGGGTAATTCAAATAACCCCTTTTGGTTTCAGTTTCTTCATCTAAAAATGAGAGATTGAACTAAATGGATCTAGAGAGTACTTTCAGCTCTAGAACTAAATTCCTATAAATAAAAGTTATGGGAAGGGAAGAAAGAGGGGAAGAACTAACAGCTTGTAGAATCAACAAAGTTCTCCTGTAGGAGATGGCACTTGAGTTAGGGATTCGGAGAGGCAGGAGATGAGAAAGAAACAACACTGTAGGCATGAGGCACAGCTTATGCAAAGACATGGAGAGAGGAAATGAAATTTAAATTGGCAGGAATGTAGTGTTGAAAAATGGGGGTGATATATATATGGGTATGTGAAATATATATATATGCACACACATATATGTATATGTATATATAATGCACATATATACATATATGGATGTGCATATACACAAAAACATATAAATACATATTCACATATATACTCACACTAGTACAGTATTCTCCTACTTAAGTATAGTGACTTACACTACTATTCATTCATTCATTCATAATTTGTTCTTTCCTCTATTTATCAAACAAGAATTAATTAAGCCTCTGTTGTATACGTGGCACCATGCTATTCCTCAGACATGGAAAGAGGAAAAATAGCACAGGGCCTGCTCTCAAAGAACTTCAATTCTGCTGTAATTCAGTTCTTCAGGACTGACCTGTAAAGAATCCCTGTCCTTTGAATCTTTGCTGCTTGTTCCATTCTACTACTGTTGAGTTCTCAATCTTCCTTTGTATCAAAGTCTTTCAGTACCCTTAGCCAGAACTCATTCACTAATAATTGGTCACTGGTCACAAGTGAGATGCCCTAACCTGATTAGGAGGAGACATAACAGCCCTCTATCCTGCCCTGCCAGGCTTTACTCAACACTAAATTTAACCTGACCAAAAATATCACTGTTTCCTATACCAGGCTTCTTGCTTGACTTTCTGGACTCATCAAGGCACCTTTTTGAGCATGTACTATTTGCATTTCCAACTGAATAAAACAAAATAAGAAAAAACATGGATTATTGATTCTAAAGTAAAAGTTCTTACCTCAGTTTCCTTATTTGTAAAATGAGAGATGTCAGGTAAACTCTGAGGCCCCCTTTAGCTTTTAATCTATAAACCTATGATTTTAAATCAGTTTCCCAGAGAGGGAGAAATGAGGACAAATGTTAATCATCTTACTTGATCCAATCTTTTTTTTCTCCCATCTGTATTTCAGTTAATAGTCCTGTCCCCTTTTTATTGGCCTAAAAGACCTAGAATGGGAGACTTTTTTATTTTTTAAATTTTTTGGGGGGTGCAATTGGGGTTTACATGATTTGTCCAGAGTCACACAATAAGGATCTGAGGTCAGATTTGAACTCAGGTCTTTCTGACTTCAGGGCTGGTGCTCTATCTATGCTACCACCTAGCTACCCTGGCATGAGTTAAGAGCAATGACAGCATAAAATTGATAATTTTAGGACTGATATCCATGTTGCTTTACCCACACGTTTATTTCCCCAGAATTCTGCTTGCAGACCAAATTTTAGGAAGACACATTTTGAATTATTTGGCCTTTCTTCAAGAGAGGCAAGGCCACTTGATCAGGATTACTCTAGAAAGCTAATGAAAATTAGTAGAGGGAAGGGAGAGTCGCTCATTATGGGAAAAAAGGAAATCCGTGTTGAAATGTCAAAGCTCAAAGATGATATTTGGTATTTAAGTAGAAAGCATCATTTTCAAATAGCTTTACAAATATTAATCAATGAATTAAGAAAATAGTATATTGGACAAATTGTCTGACTTTCACTTTAAAGGGAATGTAGGATGAATCTCAGACTTTTTAGAGGGTATGAATTGAAACCCTGTTGTGGTTATACTCACATTGGAATTCTACTTCATGTATAAAAAGCTATTAGAGATTAATTCACCATTTTAAAAAAGCTAAATAGTAGGCAGAGCCAAGATGGCGGAGTAGAAACAGCTCATCCAAACCACTCTGCCCCCAGATTCCCCCCAAACTATGTAAAAGGGGACTCTGAACAACTTCTGGAGCCCCAGCACCCACAGAACGACACAGAGAAGCTAACCTCCCGCTGAGGACAGCCCAGTAGCCCTGCAGGAAGGACCTGCACAGCGCTCCGGGAGCCAGCAGTGAGCAGCTCTCAGAGCCCGCTGAGCAGAGCCAATCAGAGCCCAGGTCCCCATGAGCTGAGGTTTTAGCCCCAGGGCGGCAGAGCCAGTGGCCGGCTGGAGAGACCCCAGAACACCAGCAGCTGTGCCGACTCCAGAATTATCAACATAGACATGCCTAGGACAAAGTAAGAGGTTAGTGCCCTATGGACTTTGGGACCAGGATTTGGGGAATGCGTTGGCTTCCTCCCCTGGGGGCTAGAAGCTGCTGAGGAGACACACCATTTTGTAGTTTTCAGAGGCAGCTCTAGCTCCTGGCCTGCGAACTGTAGGGAGATCCAGCGATCAGTCTTGGGGGGTAATGGCTCTTGCTTTAACCTCCCTGGATCTGGATTGTGATGTGGGGTGGAGGTCGTGGGTGGGTTTACAGCTTGCCAGAAACGGAAGCTGGCCCCCTCACATGTTTGGGGCGAAAGTTTCTGTCTGCCACCAGGCCATACGGTGGCAACAAGCCCAAAAGTCAAGTAATTAAGTGGCAACATGCCAAAGCAAAGGAAACATAAAAATGCAACCCTAGACTCCTATTGTGGGGGCATAGAGCAGGAAAAGGACTGTGAGGTCAGAAGTCCTGCTCCAAAAGCCCCAGGGGAAAACATGAGCAGGTTGCAGGCCATAGAGGACCTTAAGAAGGACTTTAAAAATCAAATGAGAGAAGTGGAGAAAAATTGGAAAGAGAAATGAGAAGGATGCAGGAAAAGTATGAAATGAGGGTCAACAGCCTGACTGAGGAAAACAACACCTTAAAAATTAGACTAACTCAAATGGCAAAGGAGGCCCAAAAGGGCAATGAGGAGAAGAATGCCTTAAAAAGTCGAATTTGCCAGATGGAAAAAGAATCTCAAAAGTTCACTGAGGAGATTCATTCCTTCAGAGTTAGACTGGAGCAAATGGAAGCTAATGACTTTATGAGAAATCAAGATGCTGTTAAGCAGATCCAAACAAATGAAAGATTAGAAGGCAATGTGAAATATCTCATGGGAAAAACCACTGACCTGGAAAATAGATCCAGGAGAGACAATTTAAAAATTATTGGACTACCTGAAAGCCATGATCAAAGAAAGAACCTAGAAATCACCCTTCAAGAAATTCTCAAGGAAAATTGCCCTGATGTTTTAGATCCAGAGGGCAAAATAGAGGTTGAAAGAATCCACTGATCACCTCCTGAAAAAGATCCCAAAAAGAAAACTCCCAGGAATATTATAGCCAGGTTCCAGGATCCCCAGATCAAGCAGAAAATACTCCAAGCAGCCAGGAAGAAACAATTTCAATATTGTGGAAACACAATCAGAATAGCCCAGGACCTGGCAGCTTCTACACTGAGGGATCGAAGGGCATGGAATATGATATTCCAGAGGGCAAAAGAGCTGGGACAGAACCCAAGGGTCACCTACCCAGCAAAACTGAGTATTTTGTTTCAGGGGAAAATATGGTCATTCAGTGTAATAGAGGACTTTCAAGCATTCTTGGGCAAAAAAACAGAGTTGAATAGAAAATTTGACATCCAGACACAAGAAGCAAGAGATGCCTGAGAAGGTAATCAGGGAAAAGAAATCAAAAGGAACTTATCAAAGTTGAACTATTTACATTCCTATATGGAAAAACTATAACTGTGACTGATGAAACCTTTCTCAGTATGAAAATAATGGAAGAAGTGTGTGTGGTCATATGAATACATATGTGAATGTGGGTATATATGTTTACAGTTATACATGGAGAGAGGGCATAGGTTGAATTTGTTGGGAAGGAATGATACTTAAGGAGTGAAATTATGAGGTGATAGAGGAAAGTGGCAAGAGGAGATGGGGAGAGACAGTGTAGGGTAAACTATCTCATGCAGAAGAAGCAAGGGGAAGTGGTTGCAAGGGAGGGGGAGAATAGGAAGGCAAAAAGGCAAAACCACATTCTCATTGAATTTGGTTCAGGGAGAGAATGACATACATACTAAATGGGATATCTCGACCTATAGCAGAATAGGGGGAAGGGGAATGAGAGGAAGGATGATGGATAGGAGGGCATCCCTCGGGGGAGGGGAGGTTGGAAGTACCCACTATAGAAGAGGGACAGGATCATGTAGGGAATGGACCAGGTGGGGGGTGGGATGAGTGGGAGGGAATTATAAGCAGCCTTGTACAATATATCTACTATGATAATGTTTTGCATAGCTAGACATGTACAACATATACTGAATTACTTATCGTCCCAGAGGGAATGGGTGACAAGGGAGGAAGGAAATGGATCTGAAATTCGAGGTCTTAACATTAAATGTTTCAAATATATATAAATACTATTATTAATACTCTTTTGCTTGTAATTGGGAGATAAGATGTGCAGGCATTGGGACACAAAGTTTCACCTTCCTCTAATGGACAAGTCGAAGGGGGTATGGGAGAAGGTATGGGAGAGAGCAGATTGGAGGAAGCGATATTTTGCGGGACTGCTATTCTGGGAGGATGGGTAGGGGAAAAACAGGGGGAGGGGAAATGATTGTAACTCAAAATCTGGCGGAAATGAATGATGTAAAACAGAAGTTAATAAAGCATTTGTTTAAAAAAAAGCTAAATAGTGGATTTAAAAATATTCTGCTTAAGACAATCTGACTTCCACCTCCCCAACAATTATCATAGATTAATCTTGTAAGGATATTATAATGTTTGTATATATATAATGTTTGTAGTATTAGCAATTTAAAAGTCTTCAGGTCAGAGGGGGGAAAATAGCCTTACATGGATTTTAGTGGTTATACTTAAAGGAAATTTAGCCCTGAACTTTTGGGATTCCTTTCAGTTTGGAAAATTGATAGGTTCTAAAATCAGAAACTATGTTTCTGCGCACTATTGTCATGACCTGTCTAAGAAACACTTAAAAATTATTTGATGATAAAGATGATGGGCTCATGGGTTCAATTCAATAAGCATTTATTAACAGCTCACTTGAACTCTGGCAAGTCTCTATGACTATAATTTTCAGAGAAAGCTCTGATCTCTTTTGGTAAAGGAATTCTTTGTATCAATGAAATCGTTGGTCCAGTCCTATCCCTAGTCCTATGTACAATTCTAGTGCTAACCACTACAGATATGAAAGAACACCTGCTGACCTCCAGGAGTTTATATTCTTTTTTTAATAAATGAAATAGGATTTATAAATCACTTGTTGCAAAGTACTACCTAAAGTACAGGATATAAATTGAAAAGAAAATAATCCTTCCATTCCAGGAGGTCACAATCTTTTCTTTATCCTTTTTCCTTTGATTTTATGATTTTTATTATTAAAATGATTTTAACATGTTAAGATTTTTATTGATATCTTGTTTTTATATTACCCAGTTTCCCCCTGTGTTCCCCAGAGGAGATTATATTCAAACCAGTCAACAGATGAGTCAAGGTAAGATAATTTCAGGAGGGAGAGAATGCTAGCAAATAGAGGCATCCATCAAAGCTCCCAGTAAGAGTTGGAATTATGCCTTTTGAAAGAAGTCAAGGCTTCTAAACTGAAGACACCAAGAGGATGTTCATTCCACTCTGGGCAAAGACATGACAGGAATTGGATTTCTGAGCTTGGGTTAGAAGAAGGAAACAAGATTGACTTGTAGAATATATGAAAGTGGGAGGAGGGGTGAAATGAAATAAGCCTGAAAACAAATCCAAGTGCCAGAGTAGGAAGGGCTTTTAATGCCCAGTTGAGAAGCTACAATTGTGTCAAAGAGAACATAGTAAGCCACCCATGGTTCTTGAGCAAGGGATAGGTATTTTCACCCCTATGTTTTAGGACCATTGTTTGAGCAGCTATGTGGATGGTAAATTGGAGAAAGGAGAAACCAGAGGTGAGAAAACCAATTTTGGAGGCTATTGCAATAATCCAGCAAGAGGATGAGTTAAAGTATTGATGGACAGGAATTGTCACTACTGGCTACATAGGTCAGAATTTTACATGTTTCTTATTTAATCAATTAATAAGTGCTTATTAAACATTATCCTTGTACCAGGCTGAGTACTGAATGCAGAAAATGAAAGCTGCCTCAGTTTCTAAGAAGAATGCCTTCTACACTGGTGCACATTTAATGTCTATTAAGGTTTATGTTGTCCTATTGTGATCAAGTAGCAACACAAATTCCTTCAATTAACAAGCATTTGTTAAGCACCTACTACATGCCAGGCAATATAGTAGGTGCTGGGATGAAAACCAATGAAAACAATTCCTAATTTCAAAGAACTTACATTCTTTTTTAAGACCCTTAACAAAGTTGTTTGACTTTAATTTTTAAATTTATTTCTAGTTTTCAACATTCCATTTCATAAGATTTTGAATTCCAAATTTTCTCCCAATCTCTCCCCTCCCCCCACTCCAAAATGGCATGCAATTTGATATAGGCTCTATATGTACATTCATGTTGAACCTATTTTCACATCATTCATTTTGTAAAGAAGAATTAGTACCAAATGGGAGAAACCATGAGAAAGAAAAAACAAACAAAGAAAAAGAAAAAAGAGAGAGAGCAAATAATATGCTTCAATCTGTAATTCAGACCCCATCGTTCTTTTTCTGGATGTGGATAGTATTTTCCATCATGAGACCTTCAGAGTCCTCTCAGATCCTTGCATTGCTAAGAAAAGATAAGTCTATCAAAGTTATTCATTGCACATTGTGATTATTACTGTGTACAATGTTCTCCTGGTTCTGCTCACTTCATTCAACATCTGTTCATTCATGTCTTTCCAGGTTTTTCTGAAATCTGCCTGATCATCATTTCTTATATTACAATAGTATTCCATTACATTCATATACTACAACTCGTTCAGCCATTCCCCAGTTGACAGGCATCCCCTCAATTTCCAGTTCTTGGCCACCGCAAAAAGAGCTGCTATAAATATTTTTGTATAAGTGGGTAAAGAGCTTACATTCTAAAAGGGGAGGAAACAAATTCATATGTGAATATGTGCAGCATAAATAAAAATAAATGCAAAATAATTATGAGAGTTTTAGTTTGGAATAATGCTACAAGATGTTACTTGTTTGAAGGGGAGGGCACTAGTCATTGAGGGGATCAAATGAATCCTGAAAGAAGAGAGGAAATGAAGAGGGAGAGTTTTCCTGGAATGGGGGAAAGCCAGTGCACAGGCACTGAGAATTGACTAAGAGTCTTGGGTTAGAAGAAAAAAAATAGAAAGTTTGATTGTGTTGATTACAGATTATAGAAGGGAAAATAATGTACAATTTGGTTACAATGACAGGCTAGAAATTGATAAGATGTACATCAATTGGGGAATGACTGAACAAGTTGTGGTATATGAAATTGATGGAATACTATTTTGCTTTAAGAAAAGACAAACAGGATCATTTCAGAAAAACCTGGAGAGACTTGTTTGAACTGGTGCAAAGTGAAGTGAGCAGATCCAGAAAAACACTGTGCATAGTTACAGCAATATTTTAAATATGATCAACTGTGAAAGACTGAGCTACTGTAATGAAGATGGTGTACCAAGACAATTCCAAAGGATCCACAATGAAAAATGCTAACCTTCAGAAATAGAACTGATTATCTTTGAGTACAGATTGAATTGTGTTTTCCCACTTTATATTTCTCGCTTATTTTTTTATATGTCTAACATGGAAATGTTTTCATGATTTCACATGTGTAACTGATATCATATTGCTTGCCTTTTCAAAGGGTTGGGAAGGGGTGGGAGGAAGGGAGAGTATTTGAAACAAAAAAATTTAAATTAGCATCAAAATAAATTAATTAATTTTAATAGAAAAGAAAGATGGGTGAGGCTAGTTTGTAAGGGTTTTCAAAGCAAAACAAAATAGTTTATATTTTATTCTAGAAGCAAGAGGAAGTCACTGGTGTTTATTGAGTAGGGGCCTGCTATTCCCTTGGGATTTGAAAGATGGAAACAATAGAAGAGACATGAAACAGAATCATAGGAAGGGAGGGGTTAGAAGAGCTTCTTCTGTTATCTCTCAATAAGCCCTGGGACCCTTATGGAGTTACAATACAGATTGTGAGAGTCAAATTTCCCTTGGAAAGTTTCAAAGAAATGTAGTTTGGCACTTTAGATCCTTTCCTGGCTTTTCATAATCCCAGCATGGGGACTAGAATTCACTTTCTTGTCAGCCTCAATATCAATAAGTATTTATTGAACTTTCTTTTAGTGGATGCATTCAACTGCTCTGTGGTCTTCCTCATCACATACCTCCCATGGCAGTTAGCATCCTGAGAACGAATACCAGCTGTCCCTGGGGCCAGCTATAAGCAGAGTTTCCTGTCCTCCAAAAGAAGGTGAACTCATTGCATGAAAGAACTTTTTCCTATTTCTTTTTATTCCTAATGCCTTACACATAGAAAATACTTGATGAATACTTTTGAGTGAATGAACAAGTTAATGAATGACTTGGGAACTAGAAGACCATTTCTACCCATTCTCCAGTGCAAATACAAACCTCTCTCCCTCTTAGAATCTTCTTTGAGTACCTGAGTACTGAATACTTTCCATTGAGACAATAAAGTTACTATTAAGATACTACTAATTGTGTCTAGGAACACAATAAGCTTTTTTCAGTCATTCACACTAAAATTAATTAGACTATCCAGTTTGTTACCTAATAGTGTCCTTAGAAAACATCAGATAGGATATTGGGTGAGAGGTCAGGAAAGATGAAGGGTTAAGGTTCTTTCATCTGGGCAGGACAGGCAGAGTACCTCTCAGGATCCCTAGGCAGTCAGGGGATAGCCTAGAGACCTGGGAATGATGAAAGAAAAGTGGGGAGGGAATAAGCATTTATTTAGCACCTACTATGTTCCAGACACAGTGCTAAGCACTTACAAAATCTAGTATATCATTTGAGACTTAAAAGTGCCCTACAAAATAGATACTGTTATTATTCCCATTTTACAGTTTAGGGAACTGAGGCAAATAGAGGTTAAGTTACTTATCCAGGATCATGTAGATTATAAGCACCGGAGGTTGGATTTAAACTCTAGCTAATGTGCCAACTAGCTGCCTCAAAAATGCTAAAAGAGAAAAGGCACTATGATTAAGGAAGGTAAAAGGATGCCTGATGAGAAACTGCCAACTTCAGTCTTATCTGTAATTTTCTATTCTACTACATTCCATTGGTGAATCCAGGAGAATAGCATAGGAGGTAGTCCAAGCAGGTAAAACTAAATTCATCACCATTTTGGAAAATTGACTAGTAAAATAAAGCAACACCATTATAGTGTACAGATATGTATACAGTGAGATGTGGTGAAGAGGAGGGGAGTGACTTAATTTGAGGACTCAAAATTTGATATAAAAGAAGGTATATTTCTCTAATAATAGAAAATTATTATAGAGTGGAAGTAAGAGTTCAGAAAGGGAGAAATGGTTTAAATAACTGATATGAAGGGAATGAAATGTTGTACTAGTAAGTGATAAATAGCAGAATAGATATTGACCCATTCCAAGAGTTTCAGGACTTCCTTCAATAATACTTGGCAGCATAGGAAAAGGAACAGAGAAGATGGATGGTTGGAGTTCTACCATGTTGGGGTGGTATGATATAATCAATAGATGGTCAAAGGGACAAAATGATTCAGGACTAGAAAAGGGAATACAAAGGATTAGGATTGTGAAGGGAGAAAAATGAATGAATCAAACAATAAGCACCTGCTGTGGACCAGGCATTATGCTACCTACTAGCAACAGAAAGAAAAAAGTTCAACAGTCCTTTTCCTATAGGAGATAACAAACTAGACAGGAGAAACAACATGTATATACATAGGGGTGTTCAGGGAAGGCTAGCACCTCTGGTGTAAGGGCTAGCCAAGCCCTGTTCAGGACTGCTTATCCACCCAACTCTCACTTATGACTTTAAGAAGTTGCAGCATTCTCAATGACCATACCCCAGTAAAACACTTGGCAGATGGGTTAACCCAGGTTGAGGGCAACTGATGGACCTCAAATCTATAGGTGAGTTAGGGGGATGTCTACCCCAAATTTGTAAAATCTTCCCTTGACAGAAATAGTTTCTTCCAATGGTCATGAAGCCAGTTGAAGCCATGGAGTGCTGAGAACTTGGTCAGACATCAAAGATGCCAAGGTCATCCACTTCATCCAGGGCCATCACCAGTCATCTTGATTTTTGTCCTGCCACTGCACTTCATTGACTCTGGAAAAGAAAGCAAGGCTGGTGACTTTGTGCAACTCTGCCTCACTTAAATCCAATTCACGTGAAAGTCAAGACCCTGTGATGCCATTAGTCCTCTGAAAATGAAGGAGCAGGAAAAACATGGATACAAGGTGGTTTGGGGAAAATAATTAGCAGCTCATGAGATAAGAAACAGCTTTTCAAAGAAAGTGGTGTATGAGCTAAGCTTTAAAAGAAACTAGGGATTCTGAGAGAGAGATGTGAACAGAGTATACATATAGACCAGTCAGTGAAAAAGCATGGAGATGGAAGATGAAGTATCATATATGAAGAACTATAAGAAGACTAGTTTTGCTGAGCCATACTTTATGTGAAGGAGAGTAGAGATTAATAACACTGGAAAGGAGTATTGAAGCAAAATGTTTGAGTGTTTTAAATGCTAAGTGGAGGAGTTTATATTTGATTATAAAGGGAATAGGGAGCCCTTTGAGTTTATTGAGGAAGGGAGTGAAGTAGTCAGACTTGCACTTTAGGGAAATCACTTTGACAGCAGTGTGGAAGAATAATTGGAGTAGGAGAGATTTGCCACGGGAAAACCAATTAGGAAGCAACTGAAACAGTTTAGGTGAGAAGTATTGGTAGCTTGAACTAGTGTAGTGGCCATTTGAATGAATTAAAGGAAAGAGATGTGATAGAGATTGTTATGAGAAGTTAAGCAACTAATCAAATATATGAAGGCAGTGAGAGTAAAGGGTAAAAGATAATACCTAGATTATGAATTTGGGTAAGACTGACAGTGCCTTTGACAAAAATAGAGAAGTTCTGAAGAGAGGTGAGTTTGTAGCGGGGAGAAAAGAAGTGTATGACGAGTTCAGTAGGATACAATACATTTGAGGTGTCTACAGGACATACAATTTGGAATGTTGAGTAAGTCTTAAGAAGACATATTGCAAAGGTAAAATAGATGGGTTTTGGTAACTAACTCTGAAGTCTTTGTGATTTCAAGGCAAGACCTCTAGTTACTAATTAACATCTTCTCTCAATTATTTATGTAAACCAGATACTCAAGAGAGGATCACTTCCAGCCATAGTGTCTTTCTATAATCCTATATCTCTAGTCTTCTGGGCCTCAGTTCCTCCTTCTGTCCTTAGAGGCAGTTAGACTTGATCTTTGGGGTGCCTTTCTACTTCCTTACATCCTATGATTTTGATATCCTAGTTGAAGTTGAATCATGAAGGGACTTGAATGCCAGCATAGAGAGTTTAAACTTAATTTAGGAAGCCTTGACTTTTCACTGGCTGTCTTACAATATGCATTAGATTTCTCCTATGTTAGGCACACACTCCTGCCTCACCTCTGCCTCTTCTAATCCCTTGTTTCTTTTGAAACTCTGCTCAAGTGCCATTTTCTATTTGAAATCTTTCCTTATATGGCCATGTGCTAATGTCTTTCCCCAAAAGAATATACTTTGCATTTATTTTGTATATAACTATTTATGTCCATGTTATCCCCTCCCAGGGGAATATAAAATTCCCAAGGGTAGGATCTGTTTAATTTTTGTCAGAATAAAAGTAATAAATACAATGGGGTTTGGGAGAGAAGGCACTAGAAGTTAGGAAAGGTTTCAAGTAGAAGGTAGTATTTGACCTGGGCCATGATGCCGTCATCAACAAGGTCCAGCACAGTAATGCCTAGCACGTTGTGGGTACTTTAAAATGCTTATTTATTGATTGATGAGCAATGTTGATTAACCTAAGGTTTTAAGTAAGCAAATAATAGTGTCATGATAAGATTCTTACATTAGTGTGATTACTCTGAGAATAATACTTAGATTTGATTGAAGACAGGGACTATCCATCAGGAAGTCCAATTAGGAGGCTGTTGTATGGTCCAAGCAAGAGATAATGAAGGTCAAGAAAAGCATGATCATAATGAGAAGAGAAAGAAGGGAAGGAGAAGAGATCAGATCATTTATTAAGTGCCAACTGTGTACCAGGCACCATGCTAAGAGCTTTACAAGTCTTTTCTCATTTGATCCTGACAACAACCCTATGGGGTAGGTGCTTTTATTGTCTCCATTTAACAAGTGAATAAACTGAGACAGAAAGTGACTTGCCTAGGGTCATACAGCTACTAAGTTACTCGGGCTGGATTTGAACTCAGGTTTTCCTGACTCTAGGTCCAGTACTCTATCCACTGTGCCACCTAGTAGCCTCAAGAAAGCATATTGAAAAAGTAGAATCAATGGGTTTTGGCAACTGACTCAAGAGTTTTCTTGACTCTAAGACCAGCCTTCTTTTTACTCATCTCTATCTTCTATTAGTGATAATGGGGAAAAATGTAATAATTATACCCTACAATCTTTAAGTTCATAAGAGTTTGAATATGAGATATGTGGTTAAACCTATCACAGTACCTGAATCATAATAGGCACTAAATTGTTAACTGACTGACTGGCAAGGAAAATGGAAGAGTTAAAGATGACCCTAAGGTTTTAAGTTTGGGTAACTAGAAAAAACAATCAATTAAGCACTTATTTATCCCCTACTGTATGGTAGGCACAGTGATAAATCCTGAAGATACAAGTACAACAAATGAAACAATCTACTCACTAGGAACTTACTTTTTAATGGGTATAAGAAGTATGCATATAAACACACACATAATAAATGTTGCAAGAATAAATTCAAAGGGGCAGCTAGGTGGCACAGTGAGTAGGAGTGCTGGCCCCAGAGTCGGGAGGACCTGGGATCGGTTCCTGCCTCAGAAAATGAGCACCCACACATAAATAATGACTGGTTGTGTAATCTTGAGCAAGTTACTTAACCCCAATTGCTTTAATGAAAAAAAAAGAATAAACTCGAAGTAATACATATAATGGGGTTTGGGAGGGAGTTAAGAAAGGTTTTAAATAGAAGGTGGTATTTGACCTGTACCATGATATCACCATCACCAAGTATAAGAGATTAAAAAACTCTAAAAATGCAAACTTTTGCACAAATTGTTTCTGGAATTCATTCTTTTCTAGGCTGCATTGAAGATGCTCCCAGACTTTCTTTACAAAGTCTCTGGTTTGACCAATGTCTCTTCCTTAACCTGTCAGATAAGGGCTCTATCATAGAAGCTATGACATTTTTATTTTCCATTTTTGTCACTTCTTATGGCATTATTATTACCTGCCACTGCAAATTTGTCCTCCTCTAGAAGTGGAGTTCCAGAGGGTAGGAGAAATTTTTCAAAATTGGTTAGAAAACTAGAATAGTCTTATTGCCAAGAATATAGAGATATAGTCTGTCTCCAAACACACACACACACACACACACACACACACACACACACACACACCAGATTTGGGAGAGAATAGTTGAATTTATAGGAAGCAAAACATGTAAGACCTAGAAGGAACCCACTATTTTGCTGGGTACTGAGACCCAGGAAAGTGGCATGTTGTAAGTCACAAAGCTAGTTAGTGATGGAGCTGAGAAGAGAACCTACTTCTCCTGACACCAAGGGCTTTCTATTATGCCATACTATTTCTACTTGAACAAAGCACATTAGCAAACCAACAAAAATCTAAATTTCACACTTTAAAAATGTCTACTGGGGGGTGGCTAGGTGGCACGGTGAATAGAGCACCAGTCTTGGAGTCTGGAGGACCTGAATTCAAATCTGGACTCAGACACTGAACACTTACTAGCCATATAACCTTGGACAAGTCACTTAACCCCAATTGCCCTGCCCTCCCCCTTCCAAAAAGCAAAGAAAGAAAGAGAGAAAGAGAGAAACAGAGACAGAGACAGAGACAGAGAGACAGAGACAGAGAGAGACAGAGAAAGAGAGAGACAGAGAGAGAGAGAAGGAAAGGAAGGAGGGAAGGAAGGAAGAAAGGAAGGAAGGAAGGAAAGAAGGAAGGAAGGAAAGAAGGAGGGAAGGAAGGAAGGAAGGAGGGAAGGAAGGAAGGAAGAAGAAAAATACCTACTAGACATGAGGCAATGAACCAGAGACAGAGTGCACAAGGAAATAAATGAAATGGTTTCTGTCCTCAAAGGGCTTATGTTCTATTGGGGGTGGTGCAATATGTGCAAATAAGTAAAGTCAGATAATACACAGAATAAGACAGAGCATTTTTTAAGAGGAAAGGAGCACTAGAGAAAGAAGTGGAAGAAAAAGAATCTCACCTAGGCATGGCTCCTAAGCTATATGTGCTTGGGAGGAAGCTCAATATTCTGCAAGGTAGAGTTGAGGGGGAAATGTTTTTCGGAACTGGGGAACCACCTATGCAAAGGCATAGAGGTAGAAAATGAGTGTGGTGGTTGTTCCAAAAGTCAAGGCAATTGAAATTTTTGTCAGTCAGGGAGTAAATCATGAGTCCATTAATTTTTTCTCTTATTTTAAAAACTTTCTGAATTTAACAAATATCAAAACAATGTATTTCTATATACAATGTACAATAGAAAAATAAGATTATGTGTGAAACTACCCAATCAATATCCTAGTGGCCATTATCTTTTGACTTCTAGGTCATTCTCTTTCCCCTCTGTAATGGCAAGCACAGAAGTAGTTCACACCTTGTTTCAGCTATTGAATTAATACCTTGTTTCAGTTCAAGTTTCTTTGGAGCCTTGTATCCAGTCTGTTAAGAAACAGAATGTATGATCCCCACAACTTGTGAACCCTAGAACTCATAAACTCCTGCAACAGGAAGGGGAGGAGCTAATGACCATATATAAGGAGGATTTCCAGGTTAGAAACAGCAGAACTGAGAAGAGGAGTCTTGTGGTGGCAGAGTCAAGAAGGAGAAAACTTGTGGTATCCCGGAACTCTGTTTGTCTGCTCTATGTTGATGTTTGTTTATGACACTTTATACAGAAGCCCTGGGACCTTACTGGAAGCCCTGAAAGAGAACTTTCTGGTTGTATGTTTATCGAAGTCCAGGAGGAGAGTTTTGGAGGTCCTGGGACTTTACTGATGATTTGTGCTGACCTCTTGGACCTTGTTTGTGGCTCTGTGTTGATTTCTATGTTCATGATTTGTGTTGAGTTCTCAGAACTTGTTGGTGGGTCTGAGTTGATTTCACAGGCAGTTAGTGAATTGATGATGGTGCTGGCAATGTGAATGAATATTATTGCAACTCTGTCAAGCTTTGTCTTCTCAGAAACTGTAACTGTGAAAAACTTAAGGTGGACTGGACACTGTGAACTTCAATATGGAATGGGAACTGGATGAAGAACTTGACAAGGAACTGGGAGCTGCCTGCCTTTGAACCCAGGTGATAGTTGGAGCCAGGACCATGGAAGAGAACCATGGTTCTCATGAACCATGAGAGCCATCCTTGAGTCAAGCTGAAAGAAGACTTTAATTGGATACTGTGTACTGACTGAGATTATGATTTACTGTGACCTAGGGGTAGAGAACTTTGACTTTTGTACTTTGTGATTGAATTAAGGATTTTGTGATTAACTAAATGAATATACTTTGTTTAAAACTATGTGACCACTTTGGTGAAAATCATGTGGCCATTTTAGTGATAAGTTGTTGAGTTGTGACATGATGAATGATAAGTTGATAAGTTGTAACATTGAGAATGCTGTATTTTAATTTTCTATGAATGTTTTCCTCTAATTTGTTATTGAATAGAGAGCTCATTATATACTATGAAATTAGAACCTTGAAAGCTCTTCACAGTAGCAGTCCTATGGAAAGCTGCTTGTGAATGGTTTTACACCTTCTCAATGAGTTTTAAGTTTTGAACTTGGCTCACAATCTATCTCTCCACCCCAGCTACTGCCTTCAAACTAAAGGATTTTTTCATATGTATTGTTGCTTCCTCGTATTCTCTAATGTCTCAGTTCCTCATTCTATTCTCTTCCCATGATCTATTCCTCCATTCTACTTCATCTGTTCAGAGAAATGGCCTTACCTTTGATCTCATCACTTGCAAATATTTCAGTTCTATATTCATGAATTTAAAATTATCTTTGGCTGATCATAATCTTTTGTTATTCCATCTTTCCTTATGGGAGTAACAACCCTAATCCTATTACTCATTCTCATGGTGATTTCCATTCTCTCTACCCTCCAGTTATTTTTCAGCCATCACCTGTACACTGATTACAACATGCTTCTTTCACTATTTATACCACTTGTTGATCTGGTTCAACTCCATACTATCCTCTATGCTTGAATCCCTTGCCTCTTTTTCCTATTGCCAATCATGTCTTACCAAACCCTAACCCTAGATTACTCTCACCACCCATTCATTTCATTTCTATTCACATACTGCTAAATATGGAGAAAAATTGCAGAATTTTACAATTGGGTTCACTATAAATGCTATCTAATCCTACCTGAGCTTTCACCACAGCAAGGCAATTAGAATTCTCTAATTGATTTTCTATCTCAGGCACCATAGGAATTATTCCAAACTTTGAGATCACATCAGCTCCCAAAGTTTCAAAGCAAATGATTCCCAGATATTCAACCCTAGTCTTGCTCCTGAGCAATGGTCCAACCTTACTAACTGCCCTTTGGACATCTCAAATTGGATGTACCATAACCATCTCAAATTCAATAAATCCAAAGCAGAACTCATGCTCCCCAATCATTCCTCTTACCAACTTTCTTTCTTATTATTAAATTATTTATTTTTAGTTTTCAACATTCACTTTTTTTTTAAATTTTCTCCCTCTCCTTGCCTCCTCCCTCCACAAGATATCTTGCTATTTGATGTGGACTTTATACATACATTTCTTTAAAAAACATTTTCACATTGGTCATGTTGCATGAAGAATTATAACAAATGGGGAAAACTATGAGAAAGAAAAAAAACAACAAAATAAAATAGAATGAAAAAGAAAATATTCTGCTTCTCTCTGTGTTCTGACTCCATAGTTCTTTCTCTGGATATGGCTGGCGTTTTCCATCATGTGTCCTTTGGAATTGTTTTAGGTCCTTGCATTACTAAGAAGGGCTAAGTCTATCAAACTCAGGCCTCACACACCATGACTAATACTGTGTACGATGTTCTTCTGGTTCTGTTCCCCTCACTCAGCATCAGTTCATATAAGTCTTTCTGGCTTTCTATTAATTCATATACCACAACTTGTTTAGTCATTCCCCAACTCAACTTTCTTATTCCTATTGAAGATGCCTCCATCTTCCAAACTCAAAACCTGTATGATATCCTAGACTTATTTGGACTCAACTCCCATATCCAATTTGTAATCAAATCTTGTCATTTCTGCCTTCCTAACAGCTCTCATATATGTCCTCTCCTCTCTACTCACATAGCCATCACTTTGAATAGGTCTTACTTCTTGCTATGACTATTGACCCTTCTAATTAGACCCTTTTATTAAGACTCCCCCCACTTTGATGTGTCCTTTACTCAAATACCAAAATAGTTTTCCTAAGGCATAGTCCTGACTATATCATTCCCCTATTCAACAAACTCCAGTGTCTCCTCATTACCTCCACGATAAAAGGCAAAATCCTCCAGTTGACATCTAAAATCTTTTATAGTCTGGACCATTTCAACATTTGTAGTTTTCTTTCACCTTGCTTCCCACCATGCACTCTATTATTCTTACCTAATTACTGTTTCTTTTACATGGATGTTCAATCTCCTACCTATGTGACTTTGTGTTGGCTTTCTTGCGTACTTAGAATGCTTTCCCTCTTTGCTTCTGCCTCCTAGATTCCATGGCTCCTTCAAGATGTAGTTCAAATCTCACATTCTGCAGGAGGCTTTCCTTAGTCCAGTCCCCACCACCACCACACACCACACACCTCCATTCCCACCTGCACCCAACTACCAGGGCTTTACTATCTCCTCTGGTTTTCTTGTATATACAGGTAATTCTGCTATAATATTCATTTTGAATGGGACTGACATATTAAGGGAAAGTATGTGCATAATGAGAATTTTTCATTAGGGTGCCACCAGAATGCAGCGGGACCTGTGGGAAGATGAGATTTCTGTCTTTAACAAAAGGAGTTTGTTCTTCACATATCTTGTTCTTCACCACAAGATATCATGAGAGTTACTGAGGGGCATAACACTCAGAGGATGAGAAGTGGGGGGCCCAGAATTAACATAATGATGACTCATTCCCTTTGATTCCCACAACCTCCAAAGTCCAGTAGAGATGACCTCAGCAGAAGTGGGCTCACTGTGGGGAGGCTCCTTGTGGATACCTCAACATGGAGGCCAAGCCACTAGTTTTGCTAGTCCCATGTTCCTGATCTTGGGGCAATCTAACCTATGTCCCTCATGGGGTAATAGATGGAATTGTCTGGGTCTCATGTTAAAGATTCTTCATGTTTTGGCTATGGTGCTTTCATGTGGGACGAAGTTTAGACACCTACTTTTAAAACTTCAGGTCTTTGTTGAAGTAATGTGTCATATTTATTGAATATCTTCTGGTAAGTAAAAGCTGTTTATGGAGGAAGACTATTCTATACTCACACATTCCACCCTCCATCCCACTTCCCCTGGGTGAAGGCAACCCTTCAACCCCAGGCAAAAGCTGCCAGTACTATTTATTGTATTTATGTATTCTCAAACACTTAACATGTAAAAACTATGCTACCATTTTCATTAAGATCCCATCTTTTAAAATTATTTCTTATTTGTCACTAAGTTTTTGAATGTTACTCCCCTAACCACATTTCTCCCATAAGCCCTGCTGTTTTTACTGTGCAATTATGCACACCAGGGTGATTTTTAGAATGCATGTGTCACCTTATAGAAGAAATGATTGTATATGGCTGTTTGTACATTGTCTCACCCATTATAATATGATTTTCTTCACATAAGGGACCGTATTTTTTGTATTTTGTCTTTTTTGTATTCCTAGGGCATAACACAGTATTTGCTGTATAATAAGCATTTAATAAATCCTTCTTGATTAAACCTTAACAGTTTGATTTTAAAACTGTGTAATATATCAAATATGTCACTTTCAAAGCTGTCCTGTTTGTCTGTGCTTTCTTCTAAACTTTTCTCTATACTTTTTGTTTCTCTTTATAAAAATGCTTCCCTGACCTTTTTTCTTTCTTTTCCTTTTTCTTTTTACAACTTTTTACAACTTTTCATAGTTGCCTTCTTTGTCCCAAATCTCCCCTGCCAACTTAAAGGAAAAGAGGAAAAATACAGACTTTATTACAAGTAAATGTATTCAGAGAAAACAAATCCATGTCTTTAGCATATCAAAAAATGTACATCTCTTGCACTTAAAGTGCATTATCCCTCTATCAACCAGTGGGTAGCACAGCTCATCATCAATCCTTTGGAATCATAGTTGGTCATTGCTTTGTTCAGAGTTCTTAAGTCTTTCCAAACTGTTTTTCTATACATTATTGTTCCTCTATAAATTGTCCTGGTTATGCTCTCTTCACTCTGTATCCATTTATAGGAATCTTCCTAGGTTTTTCTGAAACTGTTTCTTTCACCATTTCTTACATTAATTAATATGCCATTATATAATATACTACAATTATTTTCACAATCATTCTCCACTTTTGGGCAACTCATTTGTTTCCAATTCTTTGGAACAGGAACAAAAGTTGTTTTTTATAGTATGAGATATAAATATGATATAAAATAATTTTATACATATGAGTACTTTTTCTCTTTTTTGGTCTCTTTGTTTAGTAACTCTCTAGGTATGGTGCCAAGTACTTTCCAAGATGATTGGACTATATTTCATTTATTTTCTAGCTGCTGGCAAATAATTTACTCCCTGGGGTAAAAATCCTTCTTAGACATATAACATTGATAACATGACCATTTTTACTCCAGATACAGAATGGCTTGAAAAATTGCCTGGGTCACAAGAGGGTTGTGACTTGTCTAAGCTCACACACCAGTCTGTATCAAGTTCTCTAAGGTTATCAGGTGTATACCAGTCAGTGATCTTTGATCACCAATACAGGGAGTGTTCTCATCAAAATTGTGTACTCATGAAATTATGGGTCTGGGCTTAAAAAAAAAGTGGGTCAGGGAGAAGGGAATCACATTTGAAAAACTTCCATATTTTTCTTCAGGCAATTCTGAAAGTTTATATAACTAAACCCCAGCAAGTGTCACTTCAAATAGCCTAAGGTAATATTTACATGAAAGAAGGACAGAAAAAGGTTCCCTTTGGTGATAAAATTGATCTGGTTTAAATGTAAGAGACCCCAAAGACAATGAATGAGGCATATATTTCTTGGTCTGTGGAAGTGCTGGTCAATTTATACTCCTCTTTTGACATGCCAGTAGCCCTCCTTGCTGACTTTTTGGCTAAGAATAAACCAAATACAATGGCTTAGATTTTTTAGTAACAAGAAGCTTTTTTGTAGATCAGTGCAAAACTCCCCTGCCCTCCATACTTGATGGAAGTGATTTTTTTTATCTCTGCCCATAGTGGATATCACTCAGGAGCTTTGGGGACAGTTGTAAGGTATGTAAAATTATGTCCAGGCAGGGAGTTTCCTTTTGACTTGGCTGCAGATGTGGCTTCAATCCATTGTTCTCTCCATTGTTCAATTCCCCAACACAACATTCAGGGCAAAGAATATTCACAATAAGCAAACAAAGCCTCACCACCAGGCATCCATTCATCTGCCAGGGTGCCTGCATCTATTTTACTGTTCAAATGGAGATGAACAGCCTCCTGGAGTGGGATCCAAATAGAAAAGAGAAGTTTTCTTCATGTGAGTCTGAGGACAAAAGTACAGAGCTGTCTATAAATCGTAATGTCACTAATCTGGAAAGCCTAGAATTTCCTGGAACTCGATTGCAAAGAGTAAACTCTCTCTTTGGTGCTAAATTTACTAGGCTCACTCCTCTCTCACTCTCATGTGCCCAGATGCCTCCTTCTGGGACTATGAAAGGTTTTTATAGTCCTCAGAAATCTGACTCTCTTATTCAGCCCTGTTGTTTACTTGCTAAAAATGCTATATTATTCATATTAATCTTAATCACTGGATTTAAAATAATCCTCCACATTCAATAGCCAAGGTATAGATTACAAACAGGATAACAATCCTTTCTGACCTGAATGTTGGGGTTCAGGTGTTTAGATAACAGATAGATGAATAGCAAACATTTATTAAGCACCTACTATAAGCACTAACTATTAAGCACCTACTGTAAGTCAGGCATTATGCTAATACCTCATTTGAGCCTCACAGAAACCTTGGGAGATAGGTGCTTTTATTATCCTCATTTTACCAATAAGGAAACTGAGACAAACAAAGGTCAAATGGTTTGCCCCAAATCACATAGTTAGTAGGTGTTTCAAGTCAGATTTGACCACTTGACTTCCTAACTCCAAGTCCAAGACTCATTCTATTATGCCTCCAACCTATGTTTACAATTAAACTCAATGCATTCCAACCCTAATGGAATCCCCATTGGATTGGGGAAATTTAATGGAAATACATGATCATGGCTCCTAGGGAGAAATTTTCCTAAAATTTCTATCTTTTCAAGCCATGCTTCTTTGGGAATTTTCACTTCAGCGGAGCTAAATAAGAATATTTGATGTCATGGATAGGCCTTCCAATATTGTGATGGTCCAAAGAACTCTCTGATTTGGTGTTCGGTGAGTTGTCTCTGACTCTACTCTGAATGACTCCAGGCTCCCTCTTTCCCTATTTTAGAAGCTTCTGAGAATGTCCATGCATTACACTTGTACAGCAGGGCCTTCTTAGAGCCAATCCCCAGCGTCTTCATGTTAATGAAATCAGATATGGGAAATCAATCAGAAACACAAGAACAAGAACTCATACACCTCCTGCTTAAAATCCATGGTCTTCACTTCCATCATTAAAGTGTCCTGGTATGTAGGAAGTAGGACTGCTTCCCAATAGAAGACTGTTTCTTCCATTGAACGGGAGTTTGAGTGATAATAACAGTGGTAGTGATTGTAAACTAGTAAAGTTGGAAAGGGGCAGCTAGATGACACAGTGAATAGAGTGCTGGCCCTGGAATTAGGAAGACTCATCTTCCTAAATTCAAATCCTGCCTCAGACACTTGTGAATTGTGTGACTGTCACTAACAGTAATGGTGTTGACTCTGTTTGCTTCAATTTTCTAATCTGTAAAAATGAGCTGAAGAAGGAAATAGCAAACCATTCCAGTTTCTTTGCCAAGAAAACCCAAAACAAAGTCACTAAGAGTTGGACATGACTGAAGGAAAAAGGCTGAAAAAAGTTGGGAATGCCAAGTCTGGAGCCATCATTCACCCTGTTTATCCTCCTGTAAAAAGACCATTCTGGGTGACTTTCCCAGTTATGTTTTTTTTTTCCTTTTTTACCTCTCTCTTATTTCTCAGGGTAGACCTTACACTTTTCTTTATGTGACTTAAAACATGCTATAATGATAAAGGCCTAATGCTTTAAGCATTACTGTCCTGTATGTCTCTTTGGGACCCTCCTTTAAGTCTCTTAACCATAGGCTTTGACTAAAACCATAAACAACTGTATTGCAAGTTACTGCTAGTTCTAGTTACCTCTAGGTTTTCATATTCTCTCCTGGTTCTTCTCCTCTTTGTATGACCATTTCCCTTTCTCAATTTTCATTCATGTTATCCACTAACTATGGGCATCACCCAAAGCTCTGTCCTTTTTCCTAATATTTTTTTCTCTATATGGTCTTCTTTCTATACTATTTATTCTCCTGGCCCTATTTCTAAGTTTCTGTACTCTAAAATCATGTCTCATACTGGAACTTCCCTCAACATTTGGGCTTCTATGGTATAGAACTTCTCACCATGGAATATCTATTCCTTTGCAAGGATTACCTCCCTTCTTCCATTGGTCTCTCTCCTTACTATCTGGTTTTTCTCTACCATTCCACAGAAGTTTCTTCACCCTGGAAGTTTACTCCACCCCTGAACTTCTCCCATGGGATATATACCCTGCCACATATATCCCCTTCCTCTTCTCTGGTTCCTCCCATATATTCCTCCACTTGAAAGAAAATGCTCATATCTTCATTCTTCTCTCAACACTATTCCTATCTTTCTTAACTTAAAAAATATTCCTCTGCATGTGGAACCTACTTCTATACATGCCCTTTTCAGTTTCCTTTTATGCATGTAACCTGAACCCCAAAATCTATTACTAAGACATCTCTTATTGGTAGAGATCAATATCACATCTGTGAAAGGAACGGGGCAGAATTGGGAAGTGTGAAGAGAAGAAAGATTAGGTCTCTTCAGTTTCTTTGATTTCTTCTTTCTTCCAACTTCAAGAGAGAAGATGACTATCCCAACCTTTCTTGAGAAAAGAGACTCCCTTTGATATAGTGAAGACTCTGCAAAGAAGCTGACATGTAGAACTTTAATCATGTCATTCATTATTCTTAGCTTACTACACCAGAGACTTTGGGGAGGTTTCCCATTTGGGTGATATCTGGGACTTTAGTTCTCTTAGTTGAACTAACTTATCTCACCCCCAATAGGAGAACCCCTTCATTTAGTATTTTCTTGTATATATTCTGATATGTACACTTTATCTGATTTCTTTTTTTGTTCTTAACTTAAATAGGTTTCTTTGCTACTTGCTATGTGTTTTCACTGTGGAACTGGTGTGTGGAACAAGGAGTCTTGTTTTTTATATAAAGCTTGGGCTTCTCTTATTAAACAGCAGTTGGGAGTGTAAGTTGAACCTAAAATGTAAATCTCCTCAATAAGGGTTGGGGAACCTCAAGACCACATGTGGCTCTCTAGGTCCTCACGGGTGGCCCTTTGCCTGAATCCAAACTTCACAAAACAAATCCCCTTAATAAAAGGATTTGTCCTGTAAAATTTGGATTCAGTCAAAAGGCTGCACCCAAGGATCTAGAAGGCCACATATGACTTCAAGGTCACAGGTTTCCCAACTATGTTTATATTTAGGGAGCAGATAGATATAATTCTGACCTAGTATCCCTTCTCTCTAAGGAACACAGAGCTTCCTCTGGCCCCAATCTGCTGCTTCCCTTTCTGGCAAGAAATAAAGTCTCCTCTGGAGAAGCATTGAGGGAAATGCTGCTAGAAGTGTGTCTATTCTCTTACCCCTTTGAGCCACATACAACCCTATGAGAACGGAGGCTCCTTGAGGACAGTGACCATTTTTCCTTCTGTTGTATTTGTATTCCCAGATCCTAGATGGGGGCTAGGTATATAGTAATTGCTTAATAAATGCTCATTGAGCCATACCAGATCTTAAAATGTATTATAAGGAAGCAATAATCAAAACTACTCAGTACCGGCTAAGACACAGAGTGGTGGATCAGTAGAATAGGTTAAGTATACAAGACAATAGTAACCTATTGTTTGATAAACCCAAAGACTCCAGCTTCTGGGAAAAGAACTCACTATTTGACAAAAACTGCTGGGAAAACTGGGAAATAGTACGGCAGAAATTGGGCATAAATCTTATACCATATACCAAAATAAAGTCAAAATGGGTACACAATTTAGATATAAAGGCTGATATTATAAGCAAACTGGGAGAGCAAGGAATAGTTTACCTGTCAGATTTATGGAGACTGGAAGAATTTATGACCAAACAAGAGATAGAGAACATTATGAAATGCAAAACGAATAATTCTGATTACATTAAATTGAAAAGTTTTTGCATAAACAAAACCAATTGCAACCAAGATTAAGAGGGAAGCAGAAAACTGCAAAAGAATTTTTACAACCAATGTCTGATAAAGGCCTCATTTCTTTTTTTCTTTTTTTAAAATTAAATTCTTTATTTTTAATTTCCAACATTCACTTTCATAAGTTCTAAATTTTCTCTCCCACCCTCCCACCTTTCTCCCCAAGTCAGGTTTCAATTTGATATGGACTTTATACATACATTCCTATTAAATCCTATTCCTAATAAATGGGTTTAAACACATTTTCACATCACTCATTTTGAATAAAAGAAATATAATGAATGGGAAAAACCATGAGAAAGAAAAAAAAATAAAAACAAAAAAACCCAAAATAGTCTGCATCATTTAGCATTCTGACTCCATAGTTCTTTCTCTGGATGTGGCTGGCATTTTCCATCATGTATCCTTTGGAATTGTTTTAGGTCCTTGCATTACTGAGAAGCACAAAGTCTATCAAAATCAATCCTCACAAAATGTGGCTATTACTGTATACAATGTTCTCCTGCTTCTGCTCCCCTCACACAGTATCAGTTCATATAAGCCTTTCCAGGTTTTTCTGAAGTCTGCCTATTTATCATTTCTTATAGAACAATAGTATTCCATTAATTCATATATCACAACTTGTTCAGCCATTCCCTAGTTAATGAGCAACCCCTTGATTTCCATTTCTTAGTTACCATAAAAGAGAGCTGCTATAAATATTTTTGTACATGTGGGTCCTTTTCCCATTTTTATGATCTCTTTGGTAGAACCTAGAAGTGGTGTTGCTGGGTCTAAGGGTATGCACATAAAGGCCTCGTTTCTAAAATATATAGAGAACTGAATAAAATTGCCCCAAATGATAAATGATCGAAGGTTATGATCAGCAGATTTCAGATGAACAAATTTAAGCTATCTATTGTCATATGAAAAAATGTTCTAAATCACTATTGATTAGAGAAATGCAAATAAAAACAACTCTGAGGTACCACATCACACTTATCAGATTGGCTAACATGACAAAACAGAAAAATGATAAATGCTGGAGAAGAGGTAGGAAAATTGAAACACTAATGCATTGTTGGCAGAGTTGTGAACTGATGCAACCATTCTGGAGAGCAATTTGGAACTATGGCCAAAAGGCTAAAAAATGTGCATACCCTTTGACTCAGCACTTCTAGGTCTATATCCCAAAGGGGTAATAAAAATGGGAAAAGGACCCAGATGTACAAAAATATTTATAGGAGCTCTTTTTGTGGTGACCAAGAATTGGAAATTGAGGGGATGCCCATCAACTGGGGAATGACTGAGCAAGTTGTGGCATATGAATGTAATGGAGTACTATTGTGCTATGAGAAACGATGGGCAGACCAGAAAAACCTGGATAAACTTGATTGAACTTATGCTGAGTGAAGTGAGCAGAACCAGGAGAACATTGTACACAGCTACAGTCACATTGTATAATGACTAACTTTGGCAGACTTATCTCTTCTCAGGAATGCAAGAATCCAAAACAGTTCCAAAGGACCCATAATTGAAAATGATGTTCACATCCAGAAAAAGAACTATGGAGTCTGGATGCAGATTGAAGTGTATTATTTGCTCTCCCTCTCTTTCTTTTCCTTTTTTTATTTATTTCTTTTCTCATTGTTTCTACTATTAGTTCTAATTCTTCTTTACTACATGAGTAATGTGAAAATAGGTTCAATATGAATGCGTATGTAAAGCCCATATCAAATTACATGCCATCTTGGAGTGGGGAGAGGGAGAAATGGGAAGAAAATTTGCACCTGAAAATCTTCTGGAATTGACTATTGAAAACTAAAGATATAGGGGGCTCACTTTGAGAAGTGTTGTGTGATTTGACCAGATGAGACTCTGGGAAGCCGTTGTTGAGGGCCCCCCGGCTTTGAAAACCCAGATGTTGATGCTTCCCTCTCTGGTAACTGTGATTTGGTATTGATATAATGGTTGGACAGTTTGGAAGCCTGTCTGTTTGATCTGTAAGTTCTGTAACTCTGAAGTTCGGGGTGCTGACCTTTTTCCCCTGAACTAGGTAATGTATGTTTGTTTGATTAAAGTAAGCTTGTTAACCCATTTTGAGTTGCTTTCCTTTTGAAAAGCAGATCTAAGAACCTGTGTTGGCAGTCACCCTGGGGATATTGGGGTGCTTGCTGCTACAAAATGGTGACGATGGATGGGATCTGCTGAGTAAAAGGAAAGTATGGGGGCTGGGATAATTGTTTGTTTCCCAGTTGTGGTAGCTGTGATTCTGTGGAGCCATGGAGCAGGAGAGAAGAACGGCCTGCATGCTGACTTTGCTGAGCTGAGAGCAGGAATGGTGAGCTGCCTGCATGGAGATCTGTGGAGAAGCCTGGAGCCGCTGCCTTCTGCTGGAGGAGAAGGAACCCAGGAGTTTGGAGTTCAGCCACAGGACAAGATAAGGACTGTGTGGCAAAGCTGGGGCACTGAATGTGTTTCCTTGCTGCATCCCACAGTTTGGGACCCAGGGGGGATGGACTTGTGACTATGGTGGGTGGGGTGAAGTGCCATGGACCCCAAGGACCCCACTTTGGTTTTGTTGCCTAGTTCCCTCTCTGGATTTGGAAGCAGGGGCTGGAGCAGTGTTATGGGAAGGACACCGCCCCCCTCCCAAGAGTACTTTATGTGATAATGCTTTGTATTTTGTGAATTGATGTGAAAATGCAATGTACTTTGTTTAAGACCCAGTGGCCACTTTGGTAACTTTAGATGTACCTTGAAAATGTGACTTAAGAGATGGTTAGTGCTAATTGAAATGTAAATTGTCTATGCTATGGGCATACTTAGTAAGACTTTACTGAATAAGTTACTGATTGTACTTTGAGATATTGTTACAGATAAGAGACTAATTGAGTTAATCAAGACTTTGCCCCATGAGTGGAAGACTTGTACTTTGAAAACTGATGTAACTGATTGAGTTAACTTAAGAGTGACTATTAGTGACTGAGTTAACGTTTGCCCCATGAGTGGAAGACTTGGACTGTTGTATTTTGAGATTATATTGTGATTTTCTTATGTACCTGGAAAATGTGACCTAAGAGATGTTTAGTGCTAATTCAAATGTAAATTGTATATGCTATGGGCATGAAAGATCTTGGGGCCGAATGTAATGGAAATGCAGATTTAAAGATCTTCCCTGCCCCTAGCTTAAGTGCACCTGGAGCCTGTGGTGGGAGGCTTGTTTTTCAGGAAAGCCCATATCTTGATACTTTGTGATTGGGCAGTGGGTCCAGAAGGTTGTTACATTCTCTGAGCCAGGAGAAGGCTATATAAACCCTGAGGAGAGGCTTTGCTTTGGGGCTCACTTTGAGAAGTGTTGTGTGATTTGACCAGATGAGACTCTGGGAAGCCGTTGTTGAGAGCCCCCGGCTTTGAAAACCCAGATGTTGATGCTTCCCTCTCTGGTAACTGTGATTTGGTATTGATATAATGGTAGGACAGTTTGGAAGCCTGTCTGTTTGATCTGTAAGTTCTGTAACTCTGAAGTTCGGGGTGCTGACCTTTTTCCCCTGAACTAGGTAATGTATGTTTGTTTGATTAAAGTAAACTTGTTAACTGAAAAAAAAAAAGAAAACTAAAGATATATATATAAATGCTCATGGGCTTAATTTAATAATATTACTATTCATATATAGCGACAAGATAAAGTAGAAAGGACAATGGACTGAAAGTCATGTGAACTCAATTCCAGCCTACTACCTAGCTATTTAACTGTAAACAAGTCACCTAACCTCTCTGTTCTTCATTTCCATCATTTTTTTTTAATAAAAGGATTACTCTAAATTATCGCTTAGATCTCTCCTAGTACCATTGATTCATTCATTTCATGGACATTATTAAGTACCAACTAGGTGCTAGGAATTGTGTGCTAGACATTGGAAATACAAAGCTAAAAAACAAAGTAGTTCTGTTGCTCGAGGACCTTAGATCCCTTTTGAGGAATAAAAACATAAATGTGGAGAAGCAAATACAAAATATATACTGAGTAGAATCAAAATAATTTCCAAGGAGGGTAAGCACTGGAGATTGAAGTTTTCTGAAGGACTTAGCACTTGACTTAAATCTTGCAGGAATCTAGAAATTCTGGAAAGTTGAGGTGAGAAGCCAGGGGATTTGAGGCATGAGGATAGCTGCTAAAGGCACCAAGATGGGATACGTCATATGGGGAAAAGCGTATTGTGCGGAAGTAATGTCTGGAAAGTAGGACTGGATTCAGAGCATAAAAGACTTTAAATGCCAAACAGAGGACTTTATATTTTATCCTAGAAGCAGTTGGGTGCCACTGGAATTTACTAAGCAGAGGAGTAGCATACGCAGGCAAACCTGACCTTTATGATTATCACCTACACAAATATGTGGAGGCTGGATTTCAGGTGAGGAGAGCTTAAGACAGTGAACACAATTGGAAGGCCATGGCAAAAGACCCCACAAGAGGTGAGAAAAGCCTCCTCCAGAAAGGCCTAATGTTCTAGATGCTATCACTAGTGGGTCAATTCCCCTTCTAGAAATGTGTAATGCTATCTTTGATTCCCTGCTCTTGTAATTTGTTGTCCAATCTCAACAATAATGAGGCATTATGGTCACCATTTTTAAAAAATTAAATAACCACATGTGTCTGAGGCTCAACAAAGCAGTAATCACAGAATTATTTTTATTTGCATACAAAGTCAAACATACAGCCAATGAACTTATAACTTAGATTTTGAAACAAGATGAATCATGGAAAGAAAAAGAAAAAACAATAACCCAACAACCCCTTAGCCCTACATAATGGATGATCTTCTAAGGACAACTCTGTTTACAAGCAATTACTCCTAAAGTGTTCCATTTCCAAATATATTCCCTAGAACTGAAAGCAGACCAAATACAGTGATGCTGTACCAACAAACAATACAATCTTTGGGTGCCACAGACTTCTAAATGTTTACGTTGATGTTTGAAGGCAAGTGGATGAGGGCTCTTTAAACTCTGCTTTCGATGAATTTTGTTTTCCTCATTTAAAGGAGACCCACTGGCCATACTTCCTGTTTAAATACAACTCAGGTTTCCCCCCTGCCTTTGATGCTCAGAAATCCATCTTCCCCATTTTTCGATCAGTGTGCAGTGCATTAAATGGTACGGCAGATGGTGCTTTTTGATGATGTGTTTCTACATGGAGCAACATTTCGCCGTGTATGCTGCATTATCAAAAAATCAAACATGTAATTATGCAAATATGTATGCCTTTATAATAATCAAGTTTTATTGTAAATGGTTGATGCACATCAATTTGATCCTGTAGTGCTGCTTTAAGTGCGGCTTAAGTGGCTTTTCAGCGTGCCCAGAGGCAACACAAATGCATCTCTGGAATATTAATAAAATCCTGAATCTTTGAGACACCAACTGGAATCGTATTGCTTGTACTGATTGAAACTAAATGCTAATCCTTTCCTTTTAAAAAAAAATCCCCTTTGTTATTTAAAACACTGATATTAGTATGATATGAAGGGCCATTTTATTTTAAATTGTATTTTAATATAGTTGTTAAAATAATGCCTAATCATACTACATTCAGGCTGCACAATGTAAATTTGATGAGACATGAATCCAATCATTTTGCAACAATGAATGCCAGGATGAGTTTTAAGCAGTCCAGTGTTTCTAATTCTATAAAATTCTATAGCCAGTGGGGGTTTAGAGGTTTTACTTTTGGATGCCTGTGCCCATCCTTTGTGGGCATATGTACTGCAAATGCTTGTTCTAGAAACAATTGACTGCTTTGGGGGAAAAAATAAAGGATCCTCTAAGTTGAATGCCTGGGGGTGTTTCCAAGCAGGATCGTACCATCCATTGCCAGTAGAACTTAACAGCGAACCCAGGGTTTCAGGCATTAGTCTGTTTCATTGATACATAATGATGCTCATCTCCCCAAACACACAAGCTTTCGCACATTCTGGTGTGGTTAAGCTAAACAGATGGACTGTGGGTACCGATAATCCATGATTATAAATTATTTTCTGCCTGGTTTTCCCCCTCCTGAAGAGAAATAAAGGATGAGAAAGGCTGAGTATGAAATGAACAGCCATGGGGTTTTAGAGAGGAGGAAACAGCAGCATCAGCCCCAGGTTCTATTGCTAGTGTTCTTAGGCTAGTTGCCGCCTAGGATTCTTGGTTTTGACATCATTGTCTTCTCAATGATTCCCACTCTCTCAAAAGGAAATCTTACACTTTCTCTCTAACTCATGATTTGCTTTTTCATGGAATCCTCTTAACAGAACTAATTTTTTTCTTCCACCTGTATTGCTTTATCTGGTTTCTGCTTTTCTTTTCACCTTTTTCTTTCTTTTCTGCACCTAAGTCCTCTTCCTATTCTACTTCATGATAACATCTGATTTATTGTTTCTATGCTGACATCTTTATACCTCTCCCCTTTTCCTCCTCTTGCATCTCCCAAGCTTGAGATGTGCTCTTTATAGAGCTAATTCACTGCATTCCCTTCTTCTTTGTCAAGACTTTAGTTCTTGTCACTTTGGAGGTCAGCTGTTTTGTGCCTCTATCTTCTTAATGCTAGAGTGTGATGGTAACTGTTTAACAACCAGATCTCTGAGGAAAACAAAACATACACATGACATACTTTTAAGTTTGATCTTCATTAACATTTCTTCCATCATTTTCTTATGTCTAGGTAATCAACAAAATAATAAATCAAGCCCCTGCTTGTAACTCTTACCAATTTCTGAGGATCACACTGAAAATTTAAGCTAACTCCAGTATATCTTGTCTTTATACCACTTTTGAAAAAGTTGTCTTCTATCACCTTGAGATTTGCAGAGTTCCATTTCAATGTGCCTCTGTGGAATGAATTGAGTATTGAAGATTTCAGAATCTCTTACTGCTTCCAGGTCTTTCTTTCAACGTATCTTTTAATCACTTTCTAATGATATAAGTATCCAAGATAAAAACGTTTTGCATTGAATGAGAACTTTTCTTCAGAGACCTTCTAAGTACTTATAACTCAATGGGCCAGAATTGGAGTAAAAAAAAAACCTGGGTTCAAATTCTGACACATATTGGCTGTATGACTAGACAAATCACAATTGTTCAGTGCCTAAAGGAATTCTTTAAGACTGTATATTCCTCGGGGTGGCTAGATGGCACAGTGAATTGAGCACCAGCCCTGGAGTCAGGAGGACCTGAGTTCAAATCCAGCCTCAGACACTTAACACAAACACTAGTCATTTGACCTTGGGCAAGTCACTTAACCCCAAATTGCCCTCCAAAAACAAAAAGGCAAAAAAAAGTAAAACAAAAAAATACTGTGTATTCCATAAGCTGATGTCTATCTGGGGAGGGAGTTTCCACAGTAAGAGTTCCCTATGCCAGTGAAACCACAGATCTATTTAAAAAAAAACAACTATAAAAAATTGACTATTTATACCCATTTTCCTGCTCTATGTGAGCCTAGTTATTCTAGGCTATCTGCATCTAGTTCAATGAGGACATAGATACCAAGGTTAGGGAAACATACAATTTTATTTAAAGGATCTAGCAGAAGATAGTCCAAGTATATATATGCACATATACTACAATTTATATATATATATATATATATATATATATACATACATATATACATATGCATACATATGTGTGTGTATAAAATGTAATTTCCTGAAGTCTTCACAGAAGGGTGGAAATAGCCTGAAAGGGTCTGAGATTTCATCATGTTGAGAAACAATCAACTTCTTAGTCTACTGAAATTTTAAAGAAGCCCTGGGACCCATGCCTCTCTCTAGGGAAGATGGCACTCTACTAGGTTATTAGGAGCTAATAATAATAACCTCCATGACATGGTTCTATATTATAATTTCTAATTGTACCACATTTGTGGCCTTCCACAAACCTCACACACACACACACACACACACACACACACACACACACACACACACACGGCAAGAGAGTGGCCATTGTAAAGAGTTTTCATAGGCTGTCTATAACTATAATTTCCCATTTGAACCTGATTCTTCCCACTCTACAACTCTCCAATCAGAGTCTTAATGTTGTTCCATGGGAACCGTGTGGTCTAAAAATAATTACGTAGGAATGATTCCTAAAGAATGGAACTTCAACTATAATAGGGCAACTGGAAATTTTATCTAGGGTGCCAAATTTAGAGACAATTCACAGCTACCCTTTAGCTATTCACTAAAACAACAGAGCTTAGCAGCTAGTTATCAGGAATAATTAGTCAAAATGACTCTACTAATGGGGAACTGGCATAAACATCTATTTTTTTAGAAAAAAAATTACTCCAATATTTATTTATTACATTTCTAAAGTGTCTTTACTCCTCAGAGCCTGAACACTGAAGCAGGATGTTAGGGTTGTTGTTGTTCAGTCATGTCCTACTCTTCATGACCCCATTTGGGCTTTTCTTGGCAAAGAAACTGAGTGGTTTGCCATTTCCTTCTCTAGGTCATTTTACAGATGAGAAAACTAAGGTAAATAGAGTTAAGAGACTTGCCCAGGATCACACAGGTGGTAAGTGTCTAAGGACAGATTTGAACTCAGCTCTTCCTCACTTCAGATCCATCACTTTATTCACTTTACCACCTAGCTGCCTTAGGATGTTAGAGACCAACTGTTGTGCTTTTCTGTGTGAGCGCCCAGCTTCTGGGGATCCTGAGAAGGACAGTAGAATGGTCTTGTAGCTGGCATTAAGGGAGGTGTTAATCCCATTGTAAGGAACATGTGTGGTCCAAAATCTTTGGAGTGGAGGCACAATCCTAGGAAGAAGGAGCAGGGAGATATTAACCATTGCTGGAGGAGGAAGAAGAGCTCTAGGAAGTCCTGGGACAATCTCCAGTTTAATTCCAGAGTCTGCAGTTCCCTTTTTTTCATTTTCTTTTCCTCTGGCTGCCTGGGATTTTCCCCATTTCACATTAAGCCTGTCCCCATTTATAATCAGTTTGTGGAAAGACTTCTCTGTAGCTTGCCTTGTACCAAACTGGATGAAAGTTCACTGCTGCCTCTATACAACGGTTATCCTTGAGATCGCACCAAACTGGGGAAAGTAATTTCTGAGATCAGTCTCTCTGACTTTATCTCCCAAGCCCCCAACAAGCAGTGTGGTAATGGCCTTATTGCCTGGTGGATCCACACAAGGCTTTGTGGAAGCCTGTTTTAGAAACGTATCTGCCACAGACTCATTAATACCACATTTGTTATCTTTAAAGTTCTCAATAGCAAGAGGATCTTCAGGGTCCATAGGCTTCTCATGTCTGGATGGCATACTGTTCCTCTTTTACATTCTCCTCTCACCCAGAAGGAATAAATGTGAGGATGATTCCATCTGTAGTAAGATATGGTCTGAGCCAGTTTGAACTGCTTGGTACTTGTAGCTGTAGGCTTCCTGAGAACAACTGATCAAGTTCCAGCAGTTAGAAATCTCTTGCTCACCTTTCTAGCTGCAGTTTGTTTGCTCACATCAGACTCGGACATATCATCTTTAAGGGATAGTCCTGCATAATAGATTTGAATAGGTGAGCCATATTCTAGGTCCAAAAGGCAGGACTGACATTTTTTAGCTTGTGGCAGGTTGGACACACTTCAGTCTTCTCACAGTGCATGTGAACACTGGGACACCAGTGGAACACTGTCAACAGCCTTGCATAATTTTATCATTCTTTTCCATACTTTTCTTTGGTTATCTGGATATAAGGATTTGTCCAAGACACGTCTTACACAGAATAAGAAAGTGACCATTCTCCCACTTCTGCCTGTTGTAGATGCTGAAGGTCAAAGACATCTTCATCTTGGAAGTGGTGGTGACCATGGCCTGACAAAAATAGGAGCCAAGGTGCTGTCCCCAGATTGTGACTTCTGTGATCCCAGCAGCCCCTGTGGTGAGAGGCAATGCTCTTGATTCCTTCCAGCCATAGAGATGCCTCCTTCCACACCCACTTCTTCCTCCCAGCATCCTAGAGTGTTGCTCTGGCAACGTGTTTCCTAGGATACTGGGCTCAGGATGTTGGGAGAGCCTCTTTTGTATCCTCCTAGGTCTCAGCCCAGGAAGATGGAAAGGGACAGAGATCTTATACGGTGATGCTGATTTGGATAAACTAAACCCCAGGGAAGGACCATGGACCAAATGGTGGAAGGGTCAGGTGGAATTGTCAACAACAACTCTAGGTAGTCAGTACAGAGCTGACCATTCCCCTGGTATAAGCATCTTAATGAAAGTGTGGATTTATTACTTGCCCAAGTACAAAAATTCCTAGTTATTGGCTCTCCTAATTTCCATTGTGTCAAAATTGTGGAGTTTTTGAAGATTGCCCTAGTTACCCATATATGTCAAAGCAGACAGAAATCAAAGGGCTGTTTCATCCAGGATTTTTAATCCTGCAGGTAAATCTCCTGTAATCGTAGGAACAAAGGCAAGTGAACCATTTCACTTGCCCCCTTTGATCTAGCTAGGTAGAATTCATGGCTGCATTGAGGTTCATGTTGTGGCTTTTCTCAGACCAGTCAATCTATGTCAAAAAAAATCAATAGCATCACTGTCCCCTGATTGCCCTTAATATGTAAATACAAAACAACATTTTTACATTTACTTTCAGATCCAGTGACATTTTAAACCCAGTTTAGGGATAAGAACACACCAATAATATCAAGGGCTGTCTTGTTTAAGTTTATTAACAGAGTTGTAAATGATCCAGTCTCAGACTTTTGATAAGTTTCCCCAGAAGAAATTGTTTCTGCCTCACAGACGATTACAAATGCAATTCACCTAGGTCTTATGGGTGACAAAGCTTTAATTAGCAGGACATTGTTTCCTAATGTGATTTCACAGTGGGAAAAACAGGAATGCAGATCAAAATATTCTTTTACAAATGCCAGTTTTAATTGCATTACTGATGGTTTGTAGATTTCTAAGTACTCTATGTACCTTCCCATGTAATACTGTTCTACCTGAAGAATGAAGTGTGAAATATTAATAATAAAAAGATGCCATATTTTGTCTAATAAAACACCTTTCAATCAGAGGAGAAAATAGTTATAGTGTATACCGTCTCATTCATTTTTGACCCCATGGATTCACTGTTCACTTCATAACATCAAATACCCCATAAAAATAGTAATGCTCAGTGATTCTCTGCTGCTTGATTCCCTAGCAGAAAACATTTGATTAGAGCTACATTGAAAGGTAAGTGACTTGCCTGTTTGCTATCAAACCCCTTGAGACATGGATTAAAACCTTGGCCTCACTCTTCCTCATTCCTTAGTTGCAATGGTAATCAAGTTTACCTTTTGTAATTGTGGATTCTTTTATTGTTTAATAGTTATGAAAGGTATCCTCTCTCACCTCTTATTTTTCATTCTTTTGCTCAAAGAATTTACTTCAAGAACATTTACTTTCTGGTACTGTTCTTTCAGCAATAAATCAGCACATGGAATCACCATACTCCATTGACATATCACACCTCACCCCAGAATGCTAGCAGATATTAACTTATTCACCCATGCTCAGTGTTTTTGATAGGGAAACAACAACTTTTATTCACTTTTTTTTCCCCAGATGTGACTCCTAAGGCACAGTGAGGTTAAGCAGTTTCTCTAAGATTAGTCAACAGATCAGTTGGAGAGCTGAGTCCAAAACTAATAATTTGGTTTCTCAGTCTATAGTCCTAATGACCAACCCTAAGGAAAATAAGAACCTACACCCATCTCCAAAGGTTTTTGTTTTTTGTGTCCTCTCTGTCTCTGTCTGTCTCTCTCTCTGTCTCTCTGTCTCTCTCTCTGTCTCTCTCTCTCTCTCTGTCTCTCTCTGTCACTCTCTCTGTCTGTCTCTCTCTGTCTCTCTCTCTCTCCCTCTCTGTGTCTCTGTCTCATTCTGTCTCTCTCTCTGTCTCTCTGTCTCTCTCTCTCTGTCTTTCTCTGTCTCTCTGTCTCTCTGTCTCTCTCTCTCTCTCTCTCTCGTCTCTCTCTCTGTCTCTCTCTCTGGATCTAACACAATATGCATCCCTGCTCTTCTTATTTTGGGAGAGGAATTGAAGCGGCAATGATATTGTTTCAAAATGACAGATTTAATTTTAAAATGTAGCCTCGATGCTCTAAATGAAATGATTATTTGGACAATGGATCTTCACTCCATTATAGCTCTGCTGGGTCTTTGCCTTTTCAGCAAGGCATGTTTGTGTAAATTTAGATGTTTGCCTCAATCACTGGAAAAGGGAGACATTTTATAGTTCTAATAATACTTGTGATTCATTCTTTGTGTTTTGGAGAAACAAAATAATCTGTATTTTTGTTTTCTCATTTGTTCAGTTGTTTAAAGCTCTTCTTTCTGAGGGAAAAGTCTCACTTCCCAGTCAATGTAAGTTTTATGACTTTTTCTCCCCATTTCTTGTTAATTGCTTCTTAATTTCTTATTGATCCACAAGCTAAAGGAGGATTGTTTGATTCACTGACTTGGGCTAGCAGGATTTTCTATAGGAAATTAAATAAGTTGACCCAGCTTCTTTGGCTAGAAATTGGGCTATTAAGCCTTAATGACTATATTTCTTCAATAAGACAAAGGGACAAATAATATTAATTTTAGGAGACCCCAGAGGGCTAGAGCCCTACATGATCATCAGGTAAACAAGGTTAGGGCAGGGGGGAAGGAAAAGAAAAGAATAAACATTTATTAAGTACCTATCCTGTGGCAGTCACTATGCTAAGTGCTCTACAGATATTATCTCATTGGATTCTCACTACCCTAGGAGGTAAGTGCTATTATAACCCGCATTTTACAGGTGAGGAAACTGAGGCTCTCTGTCAGGCCTTCAAAAAAGTTAGCAGATAGCAGCGTTGGTGCAACTTGTCACTTGTATTTGATTCACTAGCCTTTGTCTTACTCATCCTCATTGAGCCAAGTCTCCCCTACTTTTTGCTTCTTCTGTGATGTTCATTTCAGTACGTCTGTTCTCTAGTCCCTGCTTCATAGCCTCTGTCTCTAGTTTCAATGTAATTTTCCTTATTAGCTAAAAGAGGCAGTATGGTGTAGGAAAAATATTGTGAATTTGTAAAGTGGGGGTAATCACAATGCTTATCGAAGTGGGCTCTATGAGAATTAGGTCAGTATTAAACAGGCAAGGTGCTAGGGAAATGACACTTATTTTTGTTAAACTTGTTCCACTTAATTTCAGAAGGCACAATTAAGAGAAAAGTTAGAGGGGAGAGGGGAGATAGAGAACATTTTAAACATATGGAAGTGAATGTTGAAAACTAAAAATAAATTAATTAATTTGGAGAGAGAGAGAGAGAGAGACGGAGACAGAGACAGAGACAGAGAGAGAGAGACAGAGAGACAGAGAGAGACAGAGACAGAGAGGACAGAGAGACAGAAAGAGACAGAGAAGGAGATGGAGATGGAGACAGAGAGGCAGAGAGAAAGAGAGAAGAGAAAGTCATACAAGAGATTTGCTTTCTTTGTTTTCTCTTCTCTACTAAGGTGGGAATGTGAATGAAAGAAAATAAATAAATTTCTGTGTTTATTTTAATAGAAAGGTACAGGAGTAATAGAGATGTGAAATGTTGCATGAACTTTTAGACAAAATCACTGTTTTACTAATTTGACTTAATCATTTTACTTTGTTGGAAGAGATCTCTCACAAAGCTGGAGTATTATGTAAATAATAATGTAGAAACAAAAATTTTCATGTAAATATGTTTTTAAAAATCAATTAAACTGAAAAAGGGAAAAAAGGAGAAAAGTTAGAAATTTTAAAGAGGAAAATTTAGTGTTAATGTGAAGAAAAGCAGTCTAATAATTAGAGCTATTTATGATGGAAGATACACTCTCAAGATGTAGCGAGTTTCCCCTCTCTAGATGTTTTTGAGCAAAGACTGGATTATGTCTTATCCAGTAGGGTGTAATTGACATTCCTGTTCAGGTATGTTCATTCTGTGATTCAAGAGACAGTAGATAAAATACCTGACCTTCAATCAGGAAGACCTGACTTCAAATCTAGCCTCAGATACTTCCTTACTATGTGCCTCTGGGAAGGTCAATTAATTGTTTGCCTCAGTTTCCTCATCTATTAAATAAGAATAGTAATAGTACCTACATCCCAGGATTTCTCAAAGATTAAAGGAGATAATAATTGTAAAGTACTTAACATAGTTCTTACTACACAGTAAGATCGATACAAATGTTAGCTATTCTACTGGCCCAATCCCACTGGCATATCCACATCATACAGCAGAGATCAGGAACTCAGGCCCAGAGATTGAGGGATTGAGTTAAATCAAGGGAATATAAAATCAGGTATTTAGGTCAGAATGTACAACAGGTCTGCAAGCTAGGCAATTCCAATGTACATGGGCCCATTAATGAAAGAAACAGGAATATCTGGCTGTCATGCAAAGAAGAGGAGGGGAGATCATTAGTTTTGACAGAACATGATAGAGACTTTATCAACCAACCTATTTAATTGATTCATTGAATGAAATCTAGTAGAAAGAATATTGGAGTGAAAACCAGAAGACTTTGATTCTGGAGCTGGTTCTCCAGTTGACTATGACTTCAGAAAAATTCCTTTTTTTCTCCATGCCTCAGTTTACTAGTCTGACAAAAGTCATATCTGCCTCAACAATGTTATTTCGATTTTTATCAGGGCAAATAAAAGAAAAATTGAAGGGACTTTTTAAAAAATATATTTTTTTAACTTCTAAATAGACAACTGCTTTTGTTATCACTTGCATCTTTTTTACAAGTTTTCAGAAGGAGTTGGGAATTTTCAAGTGGCTTAATGACTTTTCAGGGTATATATCACTGCCTGATATAGAGAGTTTTTTCTTGCATTTTTCATACTTGACTTTTGTTTCATCGTGATAAATCTTTTGTTATTATTCTTTTGAATATGTTATTTCAAGAAATTTTATAGCTGTTTTCTGTTCAAGATCTGAATTTTCAAATATGCTGTAACAAAAATAATATCAGTTAATGTACGTATAGCACTTTATGGTTTACAAAGCACTTTCTCAAGTACTTAATACAAACATTATTATGTTCATTTTGCAACGGAGAAAACTGATGTTGAAGTTAAGTAAATAACCTCATTAGCAATGTGACCTGAACCTATATATTCTTTCCTTCCTTCTTTTCTTTCTACCTTCCGTCATTCCTTTCCTCCTTTCTTTCTTCCCTCTTTTCTTTCTCCCCTCCTTTCTTTCTTTTTCTTTCTTTCTTTTCCTTTCTTCCTTCATTTCTTTCCTCCTTTCTTTCCCTCCTTCCTTCTTTTCTTCTTTCCCTCCTTCCCTCCTTTCTTCCTTTTTTTTCCCTTTCTTTTGAGACTGGGTTCCCCTATCCCTCCCAGGCTGAAAGTACAATAGCCACTCATAACCCTGATACCACTGCTGATTGACTCTGTAGCTCTGACCTGCTCAGCTTTCTGGCTTGTGTCTGTTCATCTTTCTTAGGTAGCCTGGTGGTCCCCACTCTTGGGAAAAAATCACATTAGTGCTGGACTCAGTGCAGACATCTAATTGGCTTTACCCTACCAAAGCTCAGACTCTCCCAAGAGAGTGATTACAAGCTTGTGCTACCATTCTTGGCCTGAACCTATGTTTTTATTCCTACTTTACCCTTTCTACTATAACATGCTATATAATGCACTTATTCATTCATAAACTCATTCATTCAATAAGCATTTATTAATAACAATTAACATTCATTAACTATTAACACCAAGAGAGAGCAGCAGTGAGGGGTAACGAATAAAGAGATGACTTTTATCAGGATTCTGTGGTGAAGATAGATTCAAGTCCTGTTTCTGACACATAGGGAACTCTGGACAAGACACAACTCAGTGTCTGCACATAGGTCTCTTAGACTATAAATTATAAATGAAGTGCTAATCTGCAATGGTAGAAGAAGTTTCCACATTCATAGGTGGTAATCAAACAAAACACTAAGTTATTGTCTCCCTCCTTTCTTACTAGTAGGGTAGGTATTACTCTGCCACAATTTAGAAACAGTTGATCAAATGCCTCTAGTTTCTAAACTTTGCCAAGTAGCATGTCCAGCAAAGTGAGAACATGGAGGTTCTGAGATCACCGCCATTTTGGAACATAAGGTGAGAACTCTCTCTTCCAACAGGGGCAAAGAGCATTTCCACAGGAAAGAGGTGAGGTTAGTCAGAATTGACAATCCAGTGTTAAATAATTAAATTGTTTTAGCTGTTAACTGTAAGTGAATGTTGTTTTTAATTGCACTTTAATAATGCCATGCCCTTTATAACCAAAATTAATGTTTTCTGTCGCTCTATTTTTGAAGGATGTGTCAGTTTAATTAAACTATTAATGGTAGACAGATTTTTAAGTACTTTATATTCTTCATTAAATTGTATCTGTTCAACAAGCATAAACAGGAAAATAGAGGCGGTTAGGAACAGATTCACGTTCTGCCTGATAAATCATTCATCATCAGATAAGATGATGAGGCAAGCTTGTTTGGGTGTTTGCTCCCAATGATAAACAAATCCACTTTTATGTTATAATATTCATTGAGCTCATTGACAAATAAATATCTCTCTCCCTCTTCTTTTTTTCAAATACATACAGAGGAAAAGGTTTGGCTGACTTTAAGAGATGACTAAAAGGCAAGGAAACTGGGGCTGGAAGGCTGATGAGTGCATCAGTCCATTTAGCATAACGGCTAGATTTGTGCCATTTCATCCATGGCAATTTCAGGAAACTAGCCTTTCTGGAGCTGTGAGTATTTTCTTTTCTTTTCCTCTTCAAGACTAACTACAGAACTGTAATTGGAGAGCCTACCAAAGGTATCAAGCCAACCAGATGCAAAACAACCATTTGTTTTTACTGTCAGAAATGACATTTTATAAAGTAAGCTCTATGCACACCCTGAGCCTTGATTGCATTCCATTTGAGAAAATCAATTCATTCTCAGTGAAAGATCAGAAATGGGCTAGAGCAGAAGGATTCCTTTCCTGTTCATTCACTTGATAGCATATGCAAATGAAAAGAGAACCCTAAGCACAGTCAGTTGTCCTGAGTATAAACAGCCAGAGATGGAGCCTGGGATAATGGAGACAAAGATGGCCTTCCTTTGTGTGGCAGATCAATCAATACCTGCTCATGTGATCTTGTTCCCTATAATGTTAGCAATGAAACCCTTTTGTGAAGTGACAACAGCAGAGAAACATTTGGTCACAAAGCATGTTGTCACAATCACAACTGGTACTAGAGTAATTAGACTGATTCTTGTGGCCTTCTTTCACAGATTGTGGTAAGTGCCCTAACTGACTGATCGGTTTCTTTAAGAATTCTCTGTATTAAGTTATCATATTCTTAGAAATTCTTCCCCAGTATTTTTGTGCATAACCACTAAAAAGGAACAAAATTACTTTCCAATCATTCTCTTCCTTGACAAATGTGTATATGCATTTACATGCAGGGAGGAGCAAAGTGACCTATATTGTCATTCATTTTTAATGTGATATTTGGTTAGCGTACCTTAGTGCCCCTTAAAAAAAGAATGAATATAATTTCAAATAATTTTTAAAAGTTCAAGAAAAAAGCTTTTGATTTTTAAATGCCATTTATTATTATTAGATTCATCTACATGATAGTTTTCTAGCAGATTTAGCATTTTTAAAGGTAGTCTAATGATGAACAAAAATTTAGTCAATACAGATTCGCTTGCTACAGGATGCATGGAATACAATTTCGTGAAATGAACACGTATGCTATGAATAATGACAAGAAAAGGAAGAACAATTAACAGATTAATGAACCTGTATTTTGTTTATGCCTCTGAAGTGAAGGATAATCATGTATTCACTGGAGGAAAACCTGACACCTTGATTACAGGTGCCTCGGCTTTCAAGTGTTGCCTGATTCTAGTTCCTGGCTATAAAACGTAATACAGGAAAAATTCAAACTCTTCATACAAAAATAATTGTAATAATAGCTACCATTTATGTAGCAGTGTAAGGTTTCCAAAGTACCTTATACATGTTAATTTACTGGATTATCCTAATAATCCTGAGTTAGGTGCTATTATCATCCTTATTTTAAAGATAAGGAAATTGAGACACAGAGAAGTTAAATACCTTTTGTGGGGTCACACAGCTAATAAGTATCTGAGGCAGAATTTGAACTTGGGTATGCTTGCTTCCAACTCCCACACTCTATCCACTGTGCCACCTGGCTTTCTTATATAGTTTAAAGGCATTTCAGAATTATAAAATCTCAGAACTGGAAGGGACCTTAGATGTCATATAGGCCAATCCTTGCCTGGAAGTGGAATCTATTCTAACAAGTGAATCCCTAACAAAATACCTTAGACTTCACTAAAAAAATTTCTCTTGAGTGGGATCACTGTTAGTTAATATTCCAGTTTTGGACATTTTTAGAAAGACTTTTTTTCATCCTGAAACTGACGTATTTTCTGGAATTTCCACTAAAGAAACTTTGATTATGTCAAAGGTTAAGACTTGAACCAATATCTTCCTAACTTACCACTAGGGCTATAAATATGATGATATTTGATATGATATGATATACAGATAAAGATAGATATCTACTATATCATGCTGCCTCTCCTTTTTATTATATTGAGTCAAAATCTAATTTGAACCCATTAATTATAGTTCATATTTCTAAGACCAAGAAGAACCAGATCATTTGTGTTCAAATCCTTCTCCTGCTACTAATTTCCTTCATGACCTTTGACTGTAGAGTGCATAAAGGGGAGTTACTTAGATGTGGCTGAAAATGTAGGTTAGAGCCAGGTATGAGTTAGATTAAAAGATGTCGGGGGCGGAGCCAAGATGGTGGAGTAGAAACAGCTCATCCAAGCCACTCTGCCCCCAGATTCCCCCCAAACTATGTAAAAGGGGACTCTGAACAACTTTTGGAGCCCCAGCACCCACAGAACGACACAGAGAAGCTAACCTCCCACTGAGGACAGCCGAGCAGCCCTGCAGGAAGGACCAGCGCAGTGGTCTGGGACCTGGCAGCGTGCAGTGTGCAGAGCGCAGGAGCCAAGCTGAGCCCAGGTCCGCATGAGCCGAGGTTTTAGCCCCAGGGCGGCAGGGTCAGCAGCCAGCTGGAGGAACCCCAGAACACCAGGAGCTGTGGTGACTCCAGAATTATCAACATAGACTTGCCTAGGACAAAGTAAGAGGTTAGTGTCCTATGGACTTTGGGTCTGGTATTAGGGAATGCGTTGGCTCCCTCCCCTGGGGGCTAGAAGCTGCTGAGGACAAATGACATTTTGTAGTTTTCAGAGGCAGCTCCCGCTCCCAGCCTGCAAATTTGTAGGGAGATCCAGCGATCAGTCTTGGGGGGTAACCGCTCTTGCTTTAACCTCCCTGGATCTGGATTGTGATCTAGGGTGGAAGTCATGGGTGGGTTTACAGCTTGCCAGAAACAGAAGTTGCCCCCCACACATTCAGGACGAAAATTCCTCTATCTGGCCTTAAAGCCATACTGTGGCAACAAGCCCAAAAGTCAAGCAATTAAGTGGCAACATGCCAAGGCAAAGGAAACAGAAAAATGCAACCCTAGACTCCTATTTTGGGGGCATAGAGCAGGAAAAGAACTGTGAGGTCAGAAGTCCTGCTCCAAAAGCCCCAGGGGAAACCATGAGCGGGTTGCAGGCCATAGAGGACCTTAAGAAGGACTTTAAAAATCAAATAAGAGAAGTGGAGGAAAAATTGTAAAGAGAAATGAGAAGGATGCAGGAAAAGTATGAAATGAGGGTCAACAGCCTGACTGAGGAAAACAACAGCTTAAAAAATAGACTAACTCAAATGGCAAAGGAGGCCCAAAAGGGCAATGAGGAGAAGAATGCCTTAAAAAGTCGAATTTGCCAGATGGAAAAAGAATCTCAAAAGTTCACTGAGGAGATTCATTCCTTCAGAGTTAGACTGGAGCAAATGGAAGCTAATGACTTTATGAGAAATCAAGATGCTGTTAAACAGATCCAAACAAATGAAAGAATAGAAGGCAATGTGAAATATGTCATGGGAAAAACCACTGACCTGGAAAATAGATCCAGGAGAGACAATTTAAAAAGTATTGGACTACCTGAAAGCCATGATCAAGGAAAGAACCTAGAAATCACCCTTCAAGAAATTCTCAAGGAAAACTGCCCTGATGTTTTAGATCCAGAGGGCAAAATAGAGTTGAAAGAATCCACCGATCACCTCCTGAAAAAGATCCCAAAAAGAAAACTCCCAGGAATATTATAGCCAGGTTCCAGAATCCCCAGATCAAGGAGAAAATACTACAAGCAGCCAGGAAGAAACAATTTCAATATTGTGGAAACACAATCAGAATAGCCCAGGACCTGGCAGTTTCTACACTGAGGGATAGAAGGGCATGGAATATGATATTCCAGAGGGCAAAAGAACTGGGAATGAACCCAAGGGTCACCTACCCAGCAAAACTGAGTATTTTGTTTCAGGGGAAAATATGGTCATTCAGTGGAATAGAGGACTTTCAAGCATTCTTGAGGGAAAAACCAGAATTGAATAGAAAATTTGACATCCAGACACAGGAAGGAAGAGATGCCTGAGAAGGTAATCGGGGAAGAGAGATCAAGGGGAACTTATCAAAGTTGAACTATTTACATTCCTATATGGAAAAGCAATAACTGTGACTGATGATATCTTTCTCACTATGAAAATAATGGAAGGGGTGTGGTCATATGAATACATATGTGAATGTGTGTGTATATGGTTACAGTTATATATGGATAGAGGGCATAAGTTGAATTTGTTGGGAAGGGAGAATACTCAAGGGATGAAATTATGAGGTGAGAGAGGAAAGTGGCAAGAGGAGATGGGGAGAGACAGGGTAGGTAAACTATCCCATGTAGAAGAAGCAAGGGGAAGTGGTTGCAAAGGAGGGGAGAATAAGGAAGGCTAAAAAGGCAAAACCACATTCACATTGAATTTGGTTCAGGGAGAAAAATGACATACATACTAAATGGGATATCTCAACCTGCAGCAGGATAGGGGGAAGGGGGATGAGAGGAGGGATGATGGATGGGAGGGCATCCTTGGGGTGAGGGGAGGTTGGAAGTACCCACTATAGAAGAGGGACAGGATCATGTAGGGAATTGACCAGGTGGGGGGTGGGATGAGTGGGAGGGAATTATAAGCAGCCTTGTACAATATATCTACTATGATAATGTTTTGCATGGCTAGACATGTACAACATATACTGAATTACTTATCTCCCAAGAGGGAATGGGTGACAAGGGAGGAAGGAAATGGATCTGAAATTTGAGGTCGTAACATTAAATGTTTCAAATATATATAAATACTATTATTAATACTCTTTTGCTTGTAATAGGGAGATAAGATGTGCAGGCATTGGGATGCAAAGACTCAACTTCCTCTAATGGAAAAGTCGATGGGGGTATGGGAGAAGGTATGGGAGAGAGCAGATTGGAGGAAGCAATATCTTGTGGGATTACTATTCTGGGAGGTTGGGTAGGGAATAATGGGGGGAAAATGATTGTAACTCAAAATCTGGCGGAAATGAATGATGTAAAACAGAAGTTAATAAAGCATTTGTTTAAAAAAATAAAATAAAATAAATAGATTAAAAGATGTCTGGGATGCCTTGAAACAATGCAATTCTACAATTAGAAGGGAGAAAAATTGGCTATGGAAAGACCAGTAAGAAATTTGCTGCATTTGAAAATGAAAGCCATGACTATGAAAAATAAAATCCACAGAAAGATTCATGGATGACAGAAGTTTAGTTCCTACAATTTGGATATTGAAGGAGAAGGAGAAGGAGATGTCAAAGATCACATTGACTTTTCACATATGACTGACTGATAGGTAATGAAATCAAAATTTTGGTTCTCTCTCCTAATTTTAATTTTGGGCATTTTCTCTTAAGCCCTGGCTTCCTCCATTCTCCCTTTTCTCAGAGTAGATTAAGTGTATAATATAAGCCTTCACAATTGGCCCCAGGTTTCTTTATATGTGGAGCAAAATGAACATATGAGAAAGTTTAAATAAAAGAAAGATGAGGAGTATGTAACAGTACTTGTTAGTAGACATGCACATAGACAAAAAAATGGAGAAAGAATAGATCTTTTGGAGCTTCTCTCAGTCATTGAAAAGCATCATTATAACTAGAAGTTCTGATGTGAGTTCTTTGTTTCAAGAACCTTCATGGACCCAATGGCTGTCCTTTATCTCTCCCTCCTTTGTTACAGTTTAGCTCTACTTTTTCCTTCTCACTTTTCCCAGGGATCCTGTTTCATCACTTCTCTCCATCTCAGTTCATTAAGGCTATGGGCAAGGCTGAGGATACCATCTTTTTAATTGTTATTGCTGTTCAATTCCCTTCTCCTTCTTCTCAGTTTGTCCTCTCACTGACTATATGAATCTTTTTCAAGAATTTCCTGGAGTGATTCAAGTCCATGGTTTTGCTCAAAGATCATGTTAGTCTAGACCACTCTTAGGCTGATAGGGAACCACAAGGAAAAAATTCAATTTTGGATTTGATTCTTATCAACAAATAACAAAATATTCCTAGAGTGGAAATGATAAGGATTTGAGAGAAAGTGACCAGTTTATCTTAGAATTTGTGGACAAAGAATGGAAACCTGGAAAGAGAATGATGTACCTTGGATTATTGGAAAGCAGATTTCAAAGGGTTCCAAGGAAATACAGACAGAATATCATGAACTCATACTCTGTAGGGGCAATCAGCCTATGAGAGCTGTCTTTCTTAAGAATTAAATTCTGAAGACACAATGAGAAACAGTTATGATGAAGAGGGTCTAAAGTTTCTTTATGTGGATGCATAGAGGATTAGCAACCACCCTTTAACTTTTGAAGAAATGTACAGAAAACAGGATTTATACAAAATATGGTAAGGTCCTATAAAATGGTTTCAGGAAAATTTCTGCTCAGAATAATCTGAGGTTGGTAAGGAAAGCTAAGAATTACAAGGGAGTTTTATACTTCATTTGAGAAAAAAAAGAGAGAATCAAAGTTATAGGACTACTGCTAACAGTAGTAGGTTACTGATTAATAGAATGCAGAGATGGTTAGATTTTGCTTCTCTTTGATCTTCCAAAAAGAATGACCTTTGAACTTGGCAAGACAAAATAAAATTGTCTAATAAAAAAGTTGATATTCAATATAAGTAAGGAGCTAGAAATGAGAGCCTGGATGAGTTTGAGTCACTTTGTGCAGATGAAAAGCCTATATACATATGTTGAAAGAAATGGTAGGCATGACTTCTAAGTAGCTATCATTGATACTTCAAAGACTGTAGAGAGGTAGATTAGGTCTGGAGAAAGGTAAATGCCCTATTTTTAAAAAAGAGAAGAATGGAATTTGTAAACTATTGGCTAAAGATCTTGACTTCAATTCATGGCAAAATTCTAAACTATATTATGAAAGATACAACTTATGAACATGTAGAAAAGTAAGTGGTAAGAGCAATAAGCCAACATGACTTCACCAAGAGTACGTTAGATTAGTCTAACCTCATTTTTTATTTTGACAGGGTTACTAAACTGCTAAATCAAGAAAATGCTATAGACAGTTTACTTAGATTTCATTTGATAAAGCTTTTCATGTTGTTCTTGTGGAAAACATGGAAAGTTGAGGTAGATGCAGATCTGTTTGAATGCTTGAACACAAAGAATTTTTATTGGTCTAATCTTAATTTGAAGGCAGTGTTGAACAATAAATCAAGTTCTTGTTAGGGTCAGAAAGACCTGAGATTAAATCCTACTTGTGATCCACACTACTTATACGACCTCTGTCAAATTAATTAATTTCCATGTACCTTAGACAAAACTCTAAGAAGTATCTTCTAAGTCATAGGTTTATGGTATTGGAATTTCCCCCTAGCAAATCATGGATATTTCATACATTTACATCAACTTGAAAGGAGATCTCCAATGGAATGTCCTAGGGATCTGTGTTTGACCCTATGGTTCTTAACATTTGCTTCAATGGATTTCATAAAGGCATCAATAATATTCTTAACAAATTTCTATATTATACAAAGTATAGGGGGACAGCAAATACACTGGTTGACAAAAATAACAATTCAAAATGTTTTTGATAGGCTAAAACTTTGAGCCAAATCCAGTAGATGAATTTAATAAGGATGAATATAGTTTTACAGTTAATTTTCTAAAAAAAATCAACTTCTTAAGTACAAGATAAGATAAGTATGACTAGATATAAGTTCATCTAAAATTTATCAGAGTATTTTAATTGAATATACGTACAATGAATCAACGGAGTGATATATCAGTGAAAAAAAAATTAATGAGAACATGGGCTATGTTAAGAGTGTCATAGTTTCTAGTCCCTCTTTCCTTGTTAGACCACTTCTATAGTATTCTGTTCAGGGCTGAGTATATATTTTAGGAAGGGTAATGATGAGCTGGAGAGCTTCCCCCAAAAGGCATACTGGATACTTTCAAGTCAATAATCCATGTAATATGAATATGGTTGAAAGAAATAGAGGTTTTAATTCTATAGAAGAGAAAGGGTTCTAATATCTGTCTTCATGTATTTGAAGGGTCATGATATGAAAGGAGGATTATGCTTGTACCTCCTGTCCCAAGAAGACAGAAGTAGAAATAATGGGTGGAGGTTTCAAAGAAGAAAATTTAGGGTTACTATAAGAAAAAATATCTTAATCTGAGACATCCAAAAGAGGAATGAACTGCTCTGGTAGGTGGTTGGTTCCAACTTACCTAAGATCTTAAAAAAATAATTTAGTGATTACTTGTCAAATGAAAAGTAGTATTCCTTTCAGACTTCTACAACTTTTCTCATTGAAAGGGATGTAAAAAATGTGAATGTGAGTCTTCTATGTGAAGAATACTGAGAAAAGCAGTTCATAGAAACAGTATGCCTACCCAGGGCAAATACTATTTCATTGCCTTCTTTCCCACCTGCTGATATGCATATGATTGACAGAAAAATTCTCCAGTTAACAAGTATCACCATTATAAACACAGGCCTGCTTTGTGATTGTTGGACAAGTGTACATTGCTTGCTTATACCTTAGCTTGAAGAGATGAGGATTTAGAAATTTTAGTGGTTAATCACATTAAGTTAGCACGAACTATTTCACAGAGGGGACCTAGCTTTGAAATAGGAAAGTTGGTTTAAAAAAAGATCTTAGAGGGGTGGCTAGGTGGCACCATGAATAGAGCACTGGCCCTGAAGTCAGGAGGACCTGAGTAGAGAACCTGTTACATTTTGTGATTAATAACCATATCAGCATATTTATAGTTACCATAGGCATTGTAAATACTGCATTGTTGATATAGATGCTAATGACCCATGGGAAGAAATGTTTATAAGATAGTTGAAAATGCTGTTCTGGATATTAGAAAAAGGTGAAGCCTGTAGGACTGCTTTCATTTAGGAGATGAAGTAAAGAGAAGTATTCAATAAACATGACAGAGAAGGTATGGTCAAAGAGGTAGGAGGAAAATCAGGAGAAAGCAGTATTACAAAAGCAAAAAGAGGAGAGGTATCAAAGAGGAAAGATAGGTCAACAATATCACATGCTAAAGAATGATCTAGGATAATGAGGACTGAGAAAAGTTCAAATGCATTTGGCAGTCAGGAAGGTACTGCTTACTTTTAAGAGATCTGGCCAAGGATTGACAATGCTAGAAGGTATTTGGTTTTGTCTGGTATTTTTGCCACTAGATAGTTTTCACTGTCAATTTCATAATTAAGTAGTCCAATTACCAATGTTAGTGTATATGATAGAGATTTTGAGAAATTCTTGGCCCAGGGATTCATAGATTTAGGTCTGAAAAAACACCTTTGAGACCATCTACTCCAACTCCCTCATTTCACAGATGAAGAAACTGAGACCCACAGAAGCTCAATGACTTGTCCAAGATTGTGAAAGTATCCAGTGACAGGGGTGGAATTGAACCTAGATTTTTAAACTACAAATACATCACTCTGTAATTCATCATCACTCATGATTCAGACATATCTCTGAAAATAAATGTTATATAAAGTCAGGTACCTGAGATAGAACAACTGTTATACAATGAGGAGCAATAATTTCCATAGGAAGACAATTTTAAGTACATTAAGGGAGCCTTCTACCTTACTAAGTGCTATTTTTCTATTTCTTTTATTATATTCCTAGTTTAAAATTACAAGTCACTTGGAAGTAACACTGAAGCTTGAAATCTCTTTTTCTTAGCCAGTCTTGTTTTTACTTATCATGAGCAGTGTTAGACAAGATAACCAAGTGTTCCATGAAATTATGTTTCCTATTGCCTTTGGATGCACAATGAAACCAACTCTGCCAACTCTATTCTTTGCTTTTCCAAGGATAACTTATGAAATGTCCTTCCATTTAGTTTCCATTTCCTTATATATTATAATTTCACATATCATGATAATGTTCATAATGATGTGGTTCAGTTCTTCCAACAATATGTTGATTTTTCAAACATTGGACAATGATTTCACATTCAGAGTACCTATTGTTAAGTTTCAATTAAGTTCACATTAAGTACCTACTATTACTATTGCACAGAGTCACATAGCTAATTAAAATTATGTAATTATTCAAGCTTATTGTATCCTTCCAACCACTCCACTGGTCACTGGAAAAGTGAAAAGGGACCACACAGGACTGAAGGATGATTTTTTTATTTGTCTTTGTTTCATAAGTTACCAAAGGCAAGGCATTCTGCAAATAGCAGCCTGTCTGCTAATGATGTGCCTCCCTCTCTTCAGATGTGTTGATTCTTGGACAGCAGACTGGTTGTCTTTAAACCATGCCTTTTTAGCATTGGAGAGACCCCCAGAATTTATTCTCTTTTACCATAACCTTTGAAAATTCAGTTACACAATGATGAGGTATCAGAATGTTTTTAAAGGACTAACTCTATGAGAATAATTACCCTAAAGGCGACCATTGCTAGTATTAAACTCCATTTCTCCTAAGTGGCTCTATGCAAACCCACTTTCTAGGATATAAGCTTATTAAAACTAAGAGGGACTTTTGAAATCATAAAGTCTTAAGTAAGAAAACCAGAGAAATTAAATGACTTGCCCAAGGTCACATTGGTAGTGAGTGACACAGACAGAGCAAGAAACCAGATCTCCTGATTCCCTTGTTCAATGCCCTTTTCACTATGCCTTATTATTTCCCAATTCTATTACAAGAGATTTCATTTAACAGCAGTAACTTTCTGGAGATGCAGTACCCATGATATTGGTTACTTTAAATACTAAGCAGAATCCTCAAGGCTGTATACTGAATGAGAATCAGTTATGAGAGAAATTGCTACATGAGGCTTGAAAAAATCCCAGTGGAACACACCGCAAAACAGAATAAGAGACACGGAAATAAAATTCAGAAAAACCTTCCTGCTTACAGACAAAGGTGAAGGCTATAAACCATCTTAAAAGCTCAGGGTCTTTGTTTAGTGTTTCTGAGTGGGAACAGTATTGGATAAACAGAAAGACCTCAGACCACATTGTCCGACTGGAGTCCCCTGGGAGTTTAGGGATTAGATGAAGTAGGGGGTTGGAGGAAGGCCAGAAATGGAGCTGTCCAACACAAATCCACTGGTAGACAAAAAAAAAAATAATAACCCCCTCCATCCCCGCCCCCCTTCCCTTGAATTCATTTGGAGTGGATTTCATTGTATTGATTTTGAGGTATAAAGAGGTAGCAACTCTCCAAAGATTAGGAACAACATCAACAAATATCGTTCTGAGAGTTTATTCCTTTGTCAGTCATTTTTTGAAAAGTGCTTTTCTCCTCATCCTTCTTCCCTCTCCCCTTGTCTGTCTCTTTCAGAGCCTCACTCTTTATCTTTCTCTTAGTCCTTTAATCCCCTTGCCACAATCACCTTCACTTATTTTTCCTACTTCTCCTTGCCTCTTCCCTTTCAGAGAGGGAAAATGCTCTCTTCTAAGTGGATGACAATATTTCTCCCCAGGTTGGGGATGCTTCTCCATGAGATTAGTCGGCAGCATTCTATAGCCTCATTAGATTGCTTCTGGAAATACTTGAATCTCAGAAACTTCTTCCACAGATATTTATTTTGTGGGGAAATCAGGGATAGGAATTGGAAGCCAAGATGATATTTCCCATAGATCAAATCAGTGGTGTCGCTATGAAATCTATGTAACATTTGGAATTCTACTTGATTATTGCTAGCCTGGGTAAAGACAGCATAAAGCTAGCTGGCTCAATGGGCACTTTAGACTTGATCTCTTAACATTATCCACCAGTTTGATCTTTTATATCCCCTTCATCTTGATCTTTCTCTCCTGCTCTTTTCAATTTATCAGCTTTCATTTAGACCTGGCTCTCCTCTGATGATACTGTCTCCTGATCTATCATTCTCAGTTCTCCCTCCCTGATATTACTTCTAATATTCCCTTTGCCTCTATGACTTGTAGCCTGTTTTCTTTTTAAATCTTTTCAATCAACATCTTCCACACAATAAAAACATAGTGACAGCAATATACCGACCCCCAAAATCATTCTTTCTCCTTTAAGAGTTCAGCATCTGACTCATCATTTCTCTCTCCTCCTCAACTCCTGCCCTTATCCCAGGGCATTTCACTATCCATATAGATGCTCTTTGAAATTCCCTAGCCTTCCACTTCCCCCAACTTTTTAAGTCCCATTCCCTACTCCTTCATTCTACTTCAGCCTTACATAGCAATGGTCGCAAACCAGATGACATTATTCATTACCTCCAAATGTTCTACTTTCCTAATTAGAAATTTTAACATTTCCTTATCTGATCATAGCCTTTTTATCATTCCATCTCTCCCTGTGCTTCATGCCTTTGTTCATATCTTCTTTACCCTCATGGAGACTTCTAATCTCTACAGCCCTCAATATTTTCTCATATAAATTATCTGTTCTTTGAATTTACTTTCCTCTAAATTAAATTTCCTAATTTACTCGACCCCAAAGTTAGCCACTTCAGCTCTACATGGTCCTATGATCTTATATCCATTACCTCCTTATGCTATCACCACCCCAGCATTCTCATCCTTAACTTCTCTCCAAGTCTCTCTATTCTTCAAACTCTCACTAGCAACTAACTCTTTCACTATTTCTTTCAAACATGCCCAAATAATCCTATGTAAAAAAGAAAGAAAGAAAGAAAAACCTTTCACTACATGTTCAAGCTATTACCCTATAGCTCTTTTCTCTTTCTCAGTCAAACTCTTCCAAAAAAATTGCCAGGGCAAAGAATGTTAGTGCATGCCTGTAGTTCTTGCTGATGGAGAGGCTAAGGCTGGTAGGCCATTTGAGTTTGGAAATTTTGAGCTGTGGTATGGATAGAGATGACCAAGTATTCACATTAAGTGAGGCACCAGGATGGTGAACCTCAAGAAGCAGAAAGGGTCAACAGGCTGATAGGAAAATCAAGCAGGTTAAAGCTTTTGTGGTGATTAGTATTGGGTTTGGACCCATAAGTAGCCAATGAACTTTCAGTCTGGGCAAGAGAGACAAAGAAAGGGAAAGGGAAAGGGAGAAAGAGAGGGAAAGGGGAAGGAAGAAAGAGAGGGAAAGGGAAAGGGGAAGGAGAAGGGAAAGAGAAAGGAGAAGGAGAACGAGAAGGAGAAAAGGAATGGAGGGGAGGGGAAGGGAAGTAAAGGGAGAAGAGAGGGGGAGGGAAAAGGAGAGGAAGAGGAAGAGGAAAAAGAGAGAGGAGAAAGGAGAGGAACTTTACTTTTCCCCCTCTCATTCTACCCAATTGGAGTCTATTTTCTGTCCCTGGTTGGAATTTTCATAGAAGCCCTTGGAAGCGTTAGATTATAGATTTAGAACTGAGTGGTGAGTTCATTATGGATTCTTAGCCTAGGGTCCAGAAATTTATTTTTTGTTGTTGTTTTTAAATAGTCTGATAATTACATTTCAATATAATTGCTTTCTTTTGTAATTTTATGCATTTTACTTTATGAATTTAAAGCATTAATCTGAGGAGGGGTTCATAGGCTTCACCAGACTGCCCAAAGTAAGTAAAAAATAAAAACAAAAAGGGTAAAAACCCATAATATAGTTATTCAAATACCTTTACTTTATAGATGAGTAAACTGTGTCCCAGAGAGGTTAGGTTACTGGTCCAAAGTCAAACAGATAGTAAGGGGCACAGCTAGGAACTGAACCTGGGGCCTCTGTCTCCAAATATAATCAAGTGTCAAGTATCTTATGACGTTGATTTGAAACTGTCTATTTTTTCCACTGGAAACACAGGAGCAAAGGTGAAAGAAGACACTTAACTACATTTAGCTTTGACTTTTCCACCTTCTTTTCCCCTTTAACCTAAAGAGGGTTCCATTTTGCCATCCCTCATACTGAAATTGGTTAAATGAGCCCCAGTGTCAGTTTGGAGCTCACCAGTTAGCTTTGCTAATGAATTAGCTAGTGCAATGGACCACTTGCAGGGCTGTCTGCAATATGGTGAATTATTTAGGCCCAAAGCAGGACAGCATCTTTCTTTCTCTCTGACAAGCATAATTCTTTATTCTCCCATTAGCTGGGTGCCCTGGTCTCAGTAAACTAGTTATTGACTTGCTCATTTACAGATCTTCCGTCTAAATGCTCCTTCCCTTATTTAACTCAGGCAAGCTTCTCTAATTTCCCCTCACACCACCCAGGCAGAACTAGCATGTAAAAAACTTCATTGCTCATTTGTTGCAAAGAAATCAAGAAGTTCGGTAGCTCACCTTAGATAGATGCTTGTCCCTGGTTATAATGGATACAAAAATGTATAGAACTTAACGGGCCTCCTCTAAGCTCTATAGAAAATCTGAGGCAATGAATCATGGGGACAGACCCCCACTGAGCACTGTGTGTCTGAACAGACTACAAATAGGCAGAAATGCCTCCTAAGCCAACGGCTTCCATATGACAGGAATGTATAAATTAGGCTGGAGAAGGGAATATTTTGCAAAGAATGTTTGTATATAAAGACAACAATAATTCTTCTGGCCAGAGAGCGGGGAAGACTGTGTGAAAGCAAACTGTTAATTACCCACAATGCCCTTTGGGCCCACATTGACATGTTTCATCGCATCTTCTGCCACCTTTTAATATCCTCTTCCCTCTTCTCCCCCCTCATTTTGTGAGTGTTACTGTGTCAAAATGTCACACCATATTGGCTCACCTTGGTCATGATATACTGTGTCAGGTCAGATGTGATGAGACATAGGAGATGTGACCAGCATAGCCTCAGGTAAAGATTAGGTGCCAGAAATTAAAGAAACAGTTTGAACCATCACTCAAAACTCAGAGTTTAACTTCTTTCTGATATTTCTCCCTTAAAAAATGTTTTAATGAATCATTTCCTCCTGATTTTAATTACAAAGAAAAGGGCTTAATATTTTGGGTACTTATTTTTCTGTTTCTCCCTTTCCTCTAAATAGAAAGTGTTGTATGTTAAATCCAGATTCCATCAGTATAGATGGAATTGTGCTGCCCCCCAAAAATAAATAAATAAAATAAGCAATAAACACCCCCACCTTGGGGAAACCTTGTTAACATTTTTATTACATTTTTATGTTTGAATAATGATGCTCTAATATATCTTTTTCTTGACTGAAATTCCCAGAGTCCTTTTAAGGGTAACTTGGCTTGACAGAATAGGAATTCTACGATAAAGAAAAGACAAATTAGGATGAGGTCTATGGGGGAAAGAAAGATTGCATTAGAAAGTGGGGGTGGGGAAGACAGTGTGGAGAGAGAGATCAACCTGGTTAACCAAGTATAGTTTTACACACACACACACACACACACACACACACACACAGGCATGCACACACATATGTATATGCATATATATACACACATAGTGAGACAGACAGACAGGTATAGAGATAGATGGATATACATATAGATATATAGATGGATATAGATATAGATTTTTCCCTTAAAAGTTGCTTTATGGTGAGGGTCTCATAAGCTTGTAGCATTACTGCACCATCCCAAAATTCAGTAGCATTTGCTCTTGTTTAAATATATAGCCAGATAAGGGTTTGGTAAGATACTGTGTACAGAGTATAATTACTAAAACAGACATACCAACATTCACCTTTCACTGATACTGTCTTACTTCCTCCTTAAATCTCTCTTTGGTTTTATAAATCAATCAGGGAGTACAAATTGGATAAGAAATTATCAAAATTACAGAAGTTATCTCTCTAATCAGCTCCTCCTCTGTGGGAGGGGAGAGGGGTTGCAATTAACATACAGGCAACTGCAATCCTTTTGTAACTGACAACCAGTTCAAGTCATAAATCACAAGAGAAGTTACAGTCCTTCAGTGATGTGAAAATCTTCACTAACAACTTGTCTCTTCAGACAAAAGGAAGGTGGAGAGGGAGCACCTCAATAGTCACTTTGAATAATTTTGCAGAGGATGATTACAGCAATCAATGTTCCCAAACCAAAGATAAAGAATACTATACATATAAGTAAGACAAAATCTTTGCCTGTAGTCTACATGAAGAGGATAAGGGTGGGGCAAGGTTCAGGTAAAATTGTTCATGGATTTGTTCTTTTAAGACATGTTTGAAAGAACTTGAGTTCTCTCTGCTCTCATTTCTTGACATCAGTAGGTACCAGAAGAAGTAAAAATATAGATGATTTGGAGTGAATTACCTGGGACTTTTTATCATAAAGAGATTTGTATAAGGAGATTAATGTTATACCATAGCATTAAAACTAAGGCAGGCAAATGTATTATGGGAATCATCCAAGACAAGGAATCATGGACAGTATTCTTACAGAATTAGTTTTGTGGGCCCCCGGCTGCAATGACAATGCAGAATAATGTAGGAAACTTCAAAGAGCTGATGCCCACTAGAATTCAAGATTCACTTGTTTGACTAGAAAGTAACTTCTGGTTGTATAAGAGTTGGGACAGAAAATAGCTATCTATCACTTTGTTAGATTGTTTCATTTGACTTGATATTGGAGAGATGCCTAACAACAATCAAACAGAGGTCAATAACTCCATGAGATGAGAAATATAAAAACAAAGTCAAAAGAATTTTTAAGAATGGAAGAAAATGTGAAATATCTCATAGCAAAAACAAGTAACCTGGAAAACAGATCAAGGAGGAAAAAAAATAAGATTCATTGGACTACCTGAAATCTATAAGCAAAACAAGAATCTAAAAGTCATATTTCAAAAACTCTTAAAAGAAAACTGGCCAGAACTCTTAGAAGGAGAGGGAAAATTGAAACTAGAAAGAATATGCCAATCACCTTCTAAAAGAAACCCCCAAATGAAAACTTAAAGGAACATTATAGCCAAATTCAGTTTCCTACTTTAAGAAAAATTACTCCAAGCAACCAGAAAGCAAGTATTTAAGTACCAAGGAGCTACATTCAGAAGCACACATGATTTAGTAGCCACCACTGTCTAGAAGCTTGAACTATCATATTCCAGAAGGCAAGGATAAAGGATTTACAGCAAAGATTAACTTATTAGCAAAACTAGATGTAATCCTTAAAGGGAATATACAGATATTTTATGAAGTAGAGGACTTCCAAGCAATCCTGATGAAAAGACCAGATCTGTGCAGAAACTTTGAAGTTTAAACAGAGGATTTAAGAGAAATATAAAAAGGGCAATAATTATAAGACATTAAATAATGATCAATTTTGTTTTGTTGTTTAGTTGTTTGTTGTTTAGTCATTTTCCAGTCTAGTCTGACTCTTTATGGCCCCTGCTGGGGTTTTCTTAGCAAAGATACTGGAGTAGTTTGACATTTCCTTCTCCAGCTCATTTTACAAATGAGGATCCTGAGGCAAACAGGGTTAATTGACTTGTCCAGAGTCACCTTAAGTGTTTGAGGCCACATTTGAACTCTTGAAGATGAGTTGTCCTGACTATCCACTGTGCCATCTAGTTGATTTACATTCTAATGGGGGGAGGTAATACATTTGTCCACATTGAATTCTATCTTCATTAGGAGTCATAGAAATTCTAATTACACAAGACCTGGGAGTCATTTTTTTGTCCTAATGATCTTAAAAGAAGAATGGAAAGAGAGGGGAAGATGGGGAAAGATAAAGGAAGATTAGGGAAGAAGAGGGAAAGGAATAAACATATACAGTGCTTACTATGTACCAGGCTAAGTGCTTTTCAGAAATATTATTTCATTTGATCATCACAACAACCCTGCAAGGTAGGTACTATTGTTATCCCCACTTTATACTTGAGGAAAGTGAGGCAAGCAGAGTTAAGTGACTTGCCCAGGGTCATACAGCTAGTATCTGAGGTCATATTTGAAATCAGATTTTCTTGCCTCTAACCTTTGTACTTTATCCACTTCATCATCAACTGCATCTGGAAAATTATTTTACATGATCAAGGTACACATCCAAGGAGGAAGTGAATGAGTGGGGCTGAGCAGCAGATACTTGAATTTCACTCTCATTTTAATTGGTCAAAGGAGGGAGGAATTCACACACACAATTGTTATTCAATTTATTCAACAGGGAAGTGGAAGAAGGGTAAATTAGTCCAAGGATAATTTAAGGGACAGAGTATTCTTAAACAAAAATTCTAAGGATGTGCAAAAATATTTATAGCTCTTTTAAAGATAGAAAAGAATGGGAATCTGCTATGTAGTCCATATATTGGGGAATGACTAAACAAGTTGTGGCATATAAATATGATGGAATATAGTATGTGCTATAAGAAATGATGAACACAGTTTCAGAAAAAAAAAGGTTTACATGAATTGATACAGAGGGAAATGAAAAGAATCAAGAGAACAACTCAATAGTAAGAACAATACGATAAAGACAAAACTTTGAAAGAACTAAGAACTTTGATCAGTATAATAACCAACCATGATTTCAAAGGAATTATGATGAAACATGGAAGCCCCCTTGAGGTAGAGAGGTAAAGGACTTAGAGTGTGTAGAATGAGACATATATAAATAAATACACACACACACGTGCCGCACGCACACACGAAGGACTTTTTATGATTGACTAAACATGTTTGGAACAGAAGTTTTGTTTATCTTTTGTTCTCAGTTGAGGAGATGGATGAGAGGCAGTGAAGATAGATTTTTACCAATTTTAAAAGATAAAATATAATTTAAAAATAATTACAGGGAATGTAGTTTAAAAGTTTTTGTTATCAAAATTATGACTTGAATTTTTTGGTTTATAAAAGAAACTTTATTTTTTAATGAAGTTTTAAAATATATAATTAAATATGCACAAAATATGACCAGATCATTTTGAAAGCATTACTCTTAGCAGCCACTCTTTGTTTTTCCCTCGGAACTACTTAAAAATCAGTTTGTGTAGCTATTAGGGCTCTTTTTTAAAAAAAGAGAGGCAATCAGGGTTAAGTGACTCACCCAGCGTCACACAGCTGTCTGAGAACTCATTTGAACTCAGGTCCTCCTATCTCCAGGGCCAGTGTTCTGTCTACCTCGCTGCCCCATATTATGGCTTTTTAAAAATGAAATTTATATTACTCTCTTGTTAAAATTAACATAATAATTTCTAAAATCAAATAATATTAGAAATTTCTGGTGTAGAATTACTGTGTTCTCAACTCCAAACTAAATGAGATGAGATAGAATATGGGCTATGCTAATGGATGGCTAGGAATGCAAGCCATTCTTCCTGCTAGTGCAGAGGGATATATAAGATAATCAGGTAGAGACCCCTACAGAATCCTGTCTTTTGTACATAAGTCCAAGAAGGCAAACTGCATCTGCGTGGGGCATAAAATAGGGAAGATAGAGGGGCAAAGGCCTTGGAAGTGTCTCCTCCCAGGAAAAAAAGCACCTCCTCCTAAAATGCCATTGTGTTAGAACAAAGCACCCTTTGTGCCCTGCTAGTTAAGATTCTATATCCATGCTAAATCATTTGTTCTGGATATGGCTAGCTTTTATTCTGTTGGATAAAATTCAAAATATGGTCTAAGTCTTCGGAATAAAATAATTTATAGGAATTATTGTGCAAAGTCATTCACTGGTGCAATCTGTCTCAGTGACCTCATGACCTTTAGACTTTTGGTCTATAGCAGCTAGCCTTCATGAAATGGTACACATTTACACTAATCCCATCTCCCTCTGATACTGTATGGAGGGAGGAGCTGAGTCGGCACTAAGCCCATCTCCTCACAATTATGTGTACCATTTCAAAGCACTTTTGCCTTTATATGGAAATTGTTTATTTTTGTCTATAAAAGCAGACTGTAGTTTGAATTCGGAGCTGGCCATATTCCAATTGTAAACTGCCTTGATACTAATAAACTCTTCTTATTTTGTGAATTTGCCCAAACCAAGATTTCTTTTTAAATTTAAAATTTTAATTTCTTTTAATAGTATACATAAATGAAATATTATTTAAAGCTTTTTACAATTACCCTCTTCTTTGTCAGAACTAAGTATAGCCTCATATTCTAATTCTAAAAACCTGTCATTTCTCATCAATTTACACATTTTCCTCATTCTATTGTTTTTAGAAAATACTGCATTTTCCCTCTACATTCATTTTTCAATCAATCAACCAATAAACATTTATTAAACACCTATTATGTGCCAGGAACTATGCTAAGTACTGGGGATACATAAAAGGCAAACAGCCCCTGACCTTAAGGAGTTTACAATCTAATAGAGGGAAGGAGACAAGAGGGGAATAAATATATACAAAGCAAGCTCTATGCAGAATAAATAAGAAATAATCAGCAGAGAGAAGAACCTGGAATTAAGGGAGATTGATAAAGGCTCCCTGTAAAAGGTAGGATTTTAGTGGGGATTTAAAGGCAGTCAGTGAGGTCAGTAGTCAGAGCAGAGAACTGAGAGATCCCATACTCCCTATATCTTCTGGTCTAGTGTGGCATGGTAAAGATGTAGTCCATTGTGAAAAATCAATTTGTTCTCTCATCAAGGATGCAATTGGTTTATGTAATGCTTATAAAGATTGTTAAGTTGGGAGAATAGGCATATAGGTCATCAGTTATTAATATTTTTTGCAGTCACATTCTTTTGGAACTGATAAGGTTAGAGATTTTTTTAACATGCCTTTTCTATCTGCCACTCACAAGTCAGTCCATCAATTGCCCTATAATTACAGAATATACAAATTATAAGTATAGATTTCTAAATATTCTTGATCCTCTAGAGCTGCTTTTCCCATATTTGTTCTCTTTAGGGTCGTTCTTACTATCTCTGATAGGCCCTCAGGGACTCTGATGTTACAGTACAAATGTAGTTTTCTACATTCCTGGTGGAGAAAACATTTTGTTGTAATCATTTTTGCTGCATATCCTTTCCATTTTTGTTATTTGTAGTCTTCTTTCCATTTTAATCATTCTATGTCCTTTGCATGACTTTGTTTACTCATATAACTTCCTAGGGCTGGTCTTATCTTCTACTCTCTCTGTTTTAGGAGAGAATACTATTTTTATCATCCTTCTATTATATTTTTTAGTTTTTCTAATATTTAATGAGTTTGTTGCAGGTTATTAAAAATACTGGTCTGTGATGATAAACTCCATTGGAGAGAGAAAATACTGAACACAAGTAATTTCAGAGCGGAATTTTTTTTTTCATTTTTGGCCAGACACATTTGAAGGTACTGGACAACTGAGAGTCCACTAAGGTTTTTTTTAAACAGTCTCTATAATCTCATATTTCTCCTTTTTCTGTTTCAAAAATTTCTCCTTCTTGGTGTCAAAACCTACATATTTTCTTCTTGAATTAAGCGTCAATAAAATTAATTTGGAATTTTTACACCTTGAAGTTTAACCTAGGTAAAGGTCGTAATGACAAATTTCTGGTGAATCCTTTGATGAGGAACATGATTGGTCAGAAAACCAGTCACAAGTAGTAAGCCACTTGCTACAAGTAGTAGGTCATTAGCCAATTGCTTCAGAAGAACTAGTATGATCAGAACTATCCCAGGATTAATGCTATTGTATGCCAAAGGACTTTTTGTTAGGACATAGCTTGCAAGATACACCCTCATTAAACCAATAGGCAAATGAGAGAGACAGTGACAGAGACAAAGAGACAGAGAGACAAAGACAGAGACAAAGACAGAGAGAGAGAAAGAGAGAGAGAGAGAGAGAGAGAGAGAGAGAGAGAGAGAGAGAGAGAGAGAAAGAGAGAGAGAGAGAGAGAGAGTAATAAAAAATATGTGCTAGGAACTGCGCAGAGCACTGGGAACACACACACACACACACACACACACAAACAAACACAACAACAACAAAAAGAGTGTGAGAAACACACTTGTGGGGATCACAGGACTTCCCAGGCAGGTTCAGGGAATTAGCCCAGATGGACAAGATTCCACTATCCAATGTTTTCCTAGGAAGATTCTCTACCCTTAGGAAGATCCACATGATATTCATGGCAAACTCCTTCCCACTGAAAGAACTCAGAATCAGAATGGGCAGGACAGGCATTTATTATGCTTCCCACAATGAAGCGCTTATGGTACTCACTGGGAACACCCCATAACTATACAGAAGCAGGAGTGAGGTTATACAAATCTGTCCTTCCTGTTAAAGTTAGGATTATTTCAAATTCCTCAAATTCCTCACTTTATTTCCCTACATTCCCTCTTTATGCAGACTATGTAGACATGGCAGTGAGGATACTTGTGACTGGGGCTAGACCTCTAGGGTCTTAGCTGTTTATCATGCCCCTACCTTTCTAGTTCCCCCAGAACCAGGATGGCCATTGTCTTAGTAAAATGAGGTAAGCGAGCTTCCCCACGGTTATTGATTATCTACCAATAACTTTTGTGGGAGCAAAACAAGATACCATAATATCCCCCCTTACAATAGTGCCTACCCTCAAGGAGCTTGCATTCTAACAGGGAAGACTACATATAAAAGTAGAGCTGAAAGGAGGAGGAGAAAAGCATAGTGGAGAAGTCTAGAGTCAGGAATAGAGCTGAGAGGTATTTTGAGAATTTTAACTACTTGGGTACCTCCATTGTTATCACCAACCATCTTTGAGACAACAGGAACCTTCTGTGTCTTTGCTTTCAATCTGGATATTAGGTACAGCATATTTCCAATAGTACATAACTCAGGAATATCTCAATTCCTCAGGGCAATATGGATTCTAAAGCAATATTTGACCTCAATATCAACAGCATTTTCCTTTTTGTCTTTTTCCCCCTTTTCACCCACCATCTTGAGAGAGAGAATCATCTTCTTTGTAAGATTTTTTACAAATGTGTTTATATTCTAATCCAGGCAATCATCTATCTCCATTTAGCAAGAAAGGAAATGTTAGCTAACTAAGATACTTCAGGGACTTTTTTGGTCTTCTAGTTATAATGATTAGTTTACATTTGTTTAACTTCTGAATGAAAATTGATGTCAATATAATTTTTATTGTCCAATTTCTATTTTTAAAAAATACAATAATACGTTTAAATAATTCAGTACTAAATCTTCTTAATTGTATGCCATATCTTTTTCATATTTCTCTTCTTATTTATTATAAATTCTGATCTTATCTCTGAAGAGTCTATGGTTTCATTGTGCTCTGATTCAAGGAAAATTGCCACATCTATAATAAGCCTTCTTTGTCTGTTGAAATATAGTCAATTTAATTTATTGTGATGTTATTCAATGCTCCCTATGTCCAAAGCCTACTCATTTTAAAAAGTATTTGCAAAAAGACCTCCATGTTAATAATTGCAACTTAAACACTGTATTGAAAACAAAATGGTAGAGAAACTTGATAAGATTCTTTAAATCAAACCAATGTGTATTTTGATACTCAGTAACTTCAATGCAAAGAAACATATGAGCTAGTTCCAGAGAAAGAAATCACACATGCCAATGATTTGCAGATTATGCATATGGAAGCTTCATATCTCTCTTATCATGAACATTTTCTTTTAAAAATGAAATTCAGTAGAAATAAATGTAAAATCTTACATTTGGGTTCAAAAAATTAAATTTCATAAGTACAATATAAATAGCAATTCATGTGAAAAATGTTCTGACTTTAATGTACTATAAGTTTAATATGAGTTAACTTTGAAATGGCAGGTAGAAAATGTAATATCAAGTTAACTTCATGGAGAGCCATAGTAACAATATTCATCATCGTCGTCTTAACAACAATGAGCACTCCTATATTACTTTAAAGTTTGCAAAGCATTTTATAGCAATTATATAATTTGATCTTTCCAGCCCTGAGAGGTAGGTAGGTATTCTTATTATCCTTATTTTACAAATGAAGAGTCTAAAGCCAAGAAAAGGTTAAGTGGCTTGCCATAGGTCCCACAGCTAATATGTATCTGAGATAAGGATTTGCTCTTAGGTTTCCTGGACTCCAGGTTCAGCACTTTATCTTCTTTGCCACCTAGCTGCCTCCCATAACATTCAAAGCAAGAAAGATCATTTTTTGTCATTCAGTCATATTTCAGTTGTGTTTGACTCTTCATGACCCCATTTGGAGTTTTCTTGGCAAAGATACTGGAGTATCTTTGTTTTACCATTTCCTTCTCCAGCTCATTTTATAGATGAAGAACTGAGGCAAGCAGGGTTAAGTGACTTGCCCAGGATCTTAGTGCTAGTAAAGTGTCTTGAAGCCAGATTTGAACACAGGAAGAAGAGTCTGCCTCCAGCCTTTCTTCCTGTCATTTCATAGTTAACTCATATTGAATTTATAGTACACTAAAGTCAAAATACTTTTTCACAAAAACAGCTATCTAATCATCTTGTACTTATGAAATCTAATTTTTTTAATCCAAATGTAAGATTTTACCTTCTTCCCATCATATTCTACTCTAGTTAGACCACATCTAAAGTATGTGTTCAGTTTTAGCCACTCACTACATTTTAGGAAACTCTTTGACAAGCTGGAAAGCATCCAGAAGAGTTTAGCCCTTGAAATCAAGACATGCAAGTGAGAATCTTCTCTCCCAAAATGAGAAAATGGGCAATTTCATTTTATATCATTAGAGAAAGTCTTCATATCATTGAAACTGTGGATCTACTAAAATTTATCTATACAAAGTACTTTTAGAGTTATAAGGTACCCTCTGTACAAGGTGGTAAGGCCCTATGAGGTAAATTTTATAAATGCTATTATGCCCTTTTCATAGAAGAGTAAATTCAGAGAGTGGAGGTGACTGACTCATGACCACAGAGTGTTCCCAAATGTCAAAGCCAAGACTCCAGACCGGTCCCTCAGACATGATGCAAGAGCCTTTTTGTTATTTCCCCATGCTCACAAGTGCCTTCAGCCAAAGGAATAACTGAGGAGAGGACTTGAAGATCCCTGGCAAATCGTACACATAAAGTATATTTGGGGCACAAAGACTTTCCTGAGGTTACTCAGGTTCTAGCCCATTGGCAGCCATCTAGCTCACCTAGTTACAGGTATGGTTGGCTTAAATCATCAGTCCCTCTGATGACGTTGGTTCCCAGAAAGATAATTGATCACTAGGTCATGGATTTAGATGTGGAAGGCCATTGGGTCAATTTACTTTATGCAGATGATGAAAGTGAGGTCTATTAATGTTTAGTGACTTGTCTAGGCTCACATCTGAGGCAGGATATGAACCCACATCTTCCTGACTTTAAGCCCAGTGCTCCAACAACTCCATTATGGTGTTTCATAATTAGAATAAAAATTGTTAGCAAAATGCCTCTCAGAATCATTCTATCATAATGTACTCTAAGCCGATCGGGAAAAATGAAAGTCCAGGACGATCGATGGTGTTGGGGATAAGGGTAGTAGACCTACAGAATCGGATGCAAGGACACCTAGTACATCTGAAGTCATCAGAGTGAAGACAGTCATGGGAATCAAGCAAAAGCAGCACTAGAGTTCAAAGGGTGGTATGTTTTAAGGCAGAACCTAGAGACCAGAGAAGATACAGGTAGGAAAACTATTTCAGAGCCAAGAATGGCTTCAAATAACCTGTGTTCCAATAGAGAATCTTCTGAGATCTTCTGAGGCTTTTGGTCCCCACACATTTTAAGACTAGTAGGCAATTTTCATTTCTGAGGATGGTAGTATGGATGGAGGTTGGAAAGAGCAATGGTCTTAGAGTCAGAAAACCTGTGCTTGAAGTCTAATTATTCAGATAGAATGACCATGAATGGGTCAGTTATACTCTCTGACCTCCATTTTCCTCCTCTGCAGGATGGGGATGATATTGTACCTACTCAGAAAGATTTCTACCTTATAAACCTTAAAGATTTGTCCATAGGTAACCTATTATTATAGTTAGTGAGGAACTGGTTGAGGCTTAAAAGGACCCCACAGCAGTTAATAATGATCTCTGACTCCTTTGAAGTGGAAAATTCTCTTCCTCGGTCTGTGATAACCTTGTCTGAAGTGAGATCTATCCCCTCCAATCACATTTAAAACTCCCACAGACAAGATAATTGTCCTCTTGGAGAATTGTACATTCAGATCCCATTTAGGAGAAGTCTAGACCCTGCGGTTTGGGCCAGGACTTCCATTCTTTCCACTGGGCCAGGGTAGGGGGCCCTGACACTATTTGTCAAAGCCAAGTCTCTAGCCATCATACAGCCAGGTTGTGGGGAAAAGCTTCAGAGGACTTTCCTGTATGCACCAGTAGGGTGCTTAAAATGAGAAATGACTAGCTATAGTTGCCTCTGAGATGTAAATGAAATCTGCCCTGACTTCTTTGGTACAATTTACACTTATTTTCCCACCCTAGAATCTACGATGCAACTTTTAGGACTGAGAAATAAAAGGAAAAAAGATAGACTAAGCAAAATTGGAAAATAGGGTGATATCCATTTGGGAGTCAATCCATTTCTGCTCCTTTCTGAGGCCTTCTCTTAACTTCCTATGCCCTTGACCTCCACACCCCATCTTGCTCTTAACTGATTGTCAACTACTATATTAAGGTTCTAGCTGACAATAATTTAGGGTGTTCCCTCCCAGGATATTTGCATTTTCATAGATAATGTATTTCTAAGGCCCAAAGAAATTGTATTGTATTGTATTGTATATTGTAGAATTTCACGTACCATAATAGAGAGTTGGAAGGAAAGGTCTCTGACACAGTTCCCAAATCACTAGATAGACAGCTAACTACCCAGTCACCCTGAAATCCTCATTTCTTCTAGTTCAGTGTGTGTGTAATTAAATGAGGTAATTTATTATTTTGTCCCATAAGCAGTGCCAGCAATGAAAACTGGAGAATGTAGTATATCCTCAACTAATTTGGCCTGGGAACATATATTCTTAAGATGCTTTTAAAACTCTAAAAGGAAAATATAGGCAGGCTGACCCTGGTTAAAAAATTTCCAGCTTGTGAACATTTCTTCCTTAGAAACAGTTGACCCAGTTAGTTTTTATCAGAATATCTCCTCCATTCTATCATCTCTGCTGAGGGGACACTTTCCCCTCTCTCACTATTGCATCTAGGGTTTGGTCTCCCATCCTCCTACTTTTTTGACCTCCCTTTCCTTCATTTTCACTGTCATCAAGTATTTTTACTGTACACCTATCCTGCTGCTACCATTCAGACCCCCCCAAAACCCTGACTCATCACCACTACCAAGTATGTCCCCATCTGCCAGTGCCATTGCAATTGACCCTTTCTTACACCCAAGGCAGAGATTTTGTCATGTTCTTATCATCATGGACCCTGTCCTTTTTCCAAACATCTTCTCCTCTGGTACTGACACCTGACTCCTGCACTTCCCCCATTATTTCTTTATCAATGCCTAGAAGTCCCCTATCAAGCACCTAGAATCACCAGAGTGCTTGCTCTGCTGAGATAGATTCCCAAGAGCATGAATGTAAACAGCTCAGGACCTACCATATAGTAAATTCTCTTTCCCACTGTCACAGGAGTTGCAATGGATATGGTAAGTTCAGTGTAAGTCAATAGTATAATCTTTTTAAAAAATATTTATTTTGTTTGTTTTTGTATATACCTATGATTTTTTTTATGACAGCTTCCTCTACCAAACTTAATTGTAGCTATTCTGCAACTCACTTTCTTAGAAAATTGTCTAGGCCACTGTAATGTTAATGGTATTTAAGATCTTCCCCACCCACTAATAGAACTCAGGTGGAGTCCATTAAGGGAAGCTGGCTTAGAGGAGGCTTGCTTGCAGGAAACCTTTCACACCTTTTGTTAATTCTAATTAGGTGCTGAATCTGGAGGGTTGTGATGCCTTCTGGCTCTGAGAAGTGTATATATACTCAGAGTCGGTATTTTGCTTGGGGGGCTCACTTATGAAAAGGATCTTGAGATTCTGAATAGCCTTATGTTCAGAGTTCCCTGACTGCTCAATTGTAAAGGCTCTCTTGATCCAGAGATGTATGTAGAGTGTAGAGTTGATTCAAGAAGTCAGAGGCCTGTCTGTTGGTCTTTATTTCTTTTTATTTTCTCTATTTGTATTTTCTCTGAAGTTCAGGGTGCTGACTTTTCCCCTGAAATAGTGAATGTAATTTAAAAAAAAGATTGAGCCCTTAAATAGCTATCCATTCTAGTAAAGCAGATCTAAGAACCTGTGCTAGCAGACATCCTGGGTAGGCCAGTGTGGTTGCCTCTACATGCACTGAGAAGTTAAGTCATTTACCTGGGGTCACAAAGCCACAAACCAGAGATGGGACTTAACCCAAGTCATCCTGATTCTGAGCCCAGCCTTCTATACACAATGCCAATATATCTCTTTTGTAACAAGACTGCCAAAAATCTACTGTCATCTTGAAACTCATTAAAAGACAAAGTACTAGATGGTGGAGTAGAAACAGCACTTCCATGGAGCTCCAGCCCACACCACTTCAAAATTATTTAAAAGGGGGACTATGAATGACCTCTAGAGCTCCAGAACACACAAAATGACACAGAGAAGCTAACCTCCTGCTAAGGACAATCCTGCAGCCTGGCAAGGAATGGCAAGTGCAGAGCTCTGGGAGCCACCAGCACAGTGCACTGGGAGCTGTGCCCAGGCCCGCATGAGTCACAGTTTGAGCCTGCGGGCAGCCAGACCAGCAGCCAGCTGGAGGGACCCCAGAACACCAGCAGCTGTGGAGTATCAAGAATTATCAACACATAGACGCCTAGGACAAAGTGAGAGGTCAGTGCCCTGTGGAATTTGGGACTGGTTGAGACAATGTGTCAGCTTCTTCCCCTGGGGGAGAGAAGCTGCTGAGGAGTGGTGCAGCTTGCGCCACGTTGCTGCATTGTAGCTTCACCTCTTGGCCTGTGGATCAGGGGATCGGGTGATCGGGGGGATCAGGTGATCAGTCTGGGGGGTAAGCACTCTTGCTTTACCCTTCTTGGATCTGGATTGTGGTCTGGGGTGGAGGTCTTGGGGTGTGTGACCAGTTTGCCACAGTGTGTGGAGGCTTCAGAAAGGCCACCCAACTAATACCTCCAGAAATAGAGAAAACCCCAACATTTGGGACAGAAATTCCCCTGGCTGGTGGCATAGTCCTACTGTGGTAACAAGCACAAAAGTCAAGTAATTGAGTGGCAACATGCCTAGGCAAAGGAAACAAAATAAACAGAAAAATGTAACATTAGACTCCTATTTGGGGGGCAAAGAGGATCAAAGCATGGAACAGGAAGAGGACTGTGAGGTCAGAAATCCTGCACCAAAAGCCCCAAATGAAAATACAAGCTGGTTAAAGGCCATAGAGTACCTTAAGAAGCAGATAAGAGAAATGGAGGAAAAATTGGGAAGAGAAATGATTAAGATGCAAGAAAAGTATGAAATACTTTTAAATTAAATTAAATACTTAAAAAATAGACTAACTCAATTGGCAAAAGAGGCTCAAAAAGGCAATAAGGGGGAGAATGCCTTAAAAAGCCGACTTTGCCAGATGGAAAAAGAATCTCAAAAGCTCACTGAGGAGATTCATTCCTTCAGAATTAGAATGGAGCAAATGGAAGCTAGTGAATTTATGAGAAATCAAGATGCTATTAAGCAGATACAAACAAATGAAAGAATAGAAGACAATGTGAAATATCTCATGGGAAAAACCACTGACCTGGAAAATAGGTCCAGGAGAGACAATATAAAAATTATTGAACTACCTGAAAACAATTATCAAAGAAAAAAATCTAGAAATCATCCTTCAAGAAATTCTCCAGGAAAATTGCTCTGATGTTTTATATCCAGAGGGCAAAATAGAGGTTGAAAGAATCCACAGATCAGCTCCTGAAAAAGATCCCAAAAAGAAAACTCCTAGGAATACTATAGCCAGGTTCCAGAATTCCCAGATCAAGGAGAGAATATTACAAAGGCAGGAAGAAACAATTTCAATATTGTGGAAACACAATCAGGATAACACAGGATCTGGCAGCTTCTACACTGAGGGATCAAAGAGCATGGACTATGATATTCCAGAGGGCAAAGGACCTGGGATTAAAACCAAGAATCACCTACCCAGCAAAACTGAGTATCATGTTTCAGGGGAAAATTTGGTCATTCAGTGGAATAGAGGACTTTTAAGCATTCTTTTTTTTTTTTTGAGAAAATGTTGCTTTAATTCTATTGCAAGAGAGGCATAGAGAACCTGGACGGTGGTGTGATCATAGGGATACCCTCCCTCCCTTCTATCAGAGAGGGAGAGAGAGGATCATTTCAGCCAGGGGAAATTCAGATCTACAAATTCCTGCTGGCAAACAAACAATGCAAGAATTTCAGCTGTGACATTGCACTGACATAGCCCACCAAAGAAGGCTTTTCCAGGCTTGGAAAAAAAATAGCTAGGGATCAAAATGCACATTTCAGATGCTAGGGAATAAGTGGGATTTCCACCAAACGCCATCTCCAGTTCACCATCCATTCCTTTGACCCTTCTCAAGCATCTCTTGCTTCTTGTGTCTGAATGTCAAATTTTCTATTCAACTCTGGTTTTTTCATCAAGAATGCTTGAAAGTCCTCTATTCCACTGAATGACCATATTTTCCCCTGAAACAAGATACTCAGTTTTGCTGGGTAGGTGACCCTTGGCTTCAATCCCAGCTCTTTTGCCCTCTGGAATATCATATTTCATGCCCTTCGATCCCTCAGTGTAGAAGCTGCCAGGTCCTGGGCTATTCTGATTGTGTTTCCACAATATTGAAATTGTTTCTTCCTGGCTGCTTGTAATATTTTCTCCTTGATCTAGGGATTCTGGAACCTGGCTATAATATTCCTGGGAGTTTTCTTTTGGGGATCTTTTTCAGGAGGTGATCTGTGGATTCTTTCAACCTCTCTTTTGCCCTCTGGGTCTAAAACATCAGGGCAATTTTCCTTGAGAATTTCTTTAAGGATGATTTCTAGGTTCTTTCTTTGATCATGGCTTTCAGGTAGTCCAATAATTTTTAAATTATCTCTCCTGGATCTATTTTCCAGGTCAGTGGTTTTTCCCATGAGATATTTCACATTGCCTTCTATTCTTTCATTTGTTTGGATCTGCTTAACAGCATCTTGATTTCTCATAAAGTCATTAGCTTCCATTTGCTCCAGTCTAACTCTGAAGGAATGAATCTCCTCAGTGAGCTTTTGAGATTCTTTTTCCATCTGGCAAATTCGACTTTTTAAGGCATTCTTCTCCTCATTGCCTTTCTGAGCCTCTTTTGCCATTTGAGTTAGTCTATTTTTTAAGGTGTTATTTTCCTCAGTCAGGCTGTTGACTGTCCTTTCATACTTTTCTTGCATCTTTTTCATTTCTCTTCCCAAATTTTCCCCCACTTCTCTTATCTGCTTCTTAAGGTCCTCTATGGCCTGTAGCCAGCTTGTATTTTCATTTGGGGCTTTTGGTGCAGGAGTTCTGACCTCACAGTCCTCCTCCATGCTTTGAGCCTCTTTGCCCCTAAAATAGGAGTCCAATGTTGAACTTTTCTGTTTATTTTGTTTCATTTGCCTAGGCATATTGCCACTTAATTACTTGATGTTTGAGCTTGTTGCCACAGTAGGACTCTGCCACCAGACAGGGGAGCTTCCGCCCAAACGTGGGGTCTTCACAACTTCCGCCAGTTGGGTGGCCTCTGTAAAGCCTCCACCCACTCTGGCAAGTTGGATACCCACCCCAAACTTCCCCCCCAGACCACAATACCTATCCAGGCAGTTTAAAGCAAAAGGGATTAACCCCCAGACTGATTGCTGGATCTTCCTACAGTTTGCAGACCAGGAGCTAGAGCCACTACTGAAGCTGCAAAATGGCTTCTGTGCAGCTGTTTCTTCAGCAGCTTTTTGCCCCCAGGGGAGGAAGCCACGTGTTCCCCAAATACTGGTCCCAAAGTCCATAGGGCACTAACCTCTCACTTTGTCCTAGGCATATCTGTGCTGATAATTCTGAAATCGCCACAATTGCTGGTGTTCTGGGGTTCCACCAGCTGGCTGAAGGCCCGGCCGCCCTGGGGCTAAAACCTCGGACCTGGGCTCGGCTCTGTGGGCTGTGCTGTAGGTTCCCAGCGTGCTGTGCTGCCTGCTCTCAGAGCACTGTGCTGGCCTCTCCCTGCAGGGCTGCTGGGCTTTCCTCAGCAGGAGGTTAGCTTCTCTGTGCCGTTCTGTGGGTGCTGTGGCTCCAGAAGTTGTTCGGAGCTCTCTTTCACATTGTTTGAAATTTGTGTGGGGCAGAGCACATCGGAAATGCTGTTTCTACTCTGCCATCTTGGCTCCGCCTTTTAAGCATTCTTGAGGAAAAAAACAGAGTTGAATAGAAAATTTGACATTCAGATACAAGAAGCAATAGATGCTTTAGAAGGTAAACAGGGAAAAGAAATCACTATGAACTTATCAAAGTTGAACTATTTACATTCCTACAGGGAAAAGCAATAACTGTAACTGATGAAACTTTTCTCAGTATGAAAATAGGTGAAGAAGGGTATATGGGCATATGAATACATATGTGAATGTGTGTATATATGTTTTCAGGTATACATAGATAGAGAGCACAGGTCGAATTTAATAGGAAGGGATGATACCTAAAAGGTGAGGTTAAGAGGTGAGAGAGTAATGTGGTGAGGGGGAATGGCAAGAGACAATGGGGTGAACTGTCTCATGTAGAGGAGGCAGGGGAACGTGGTTTCAGAGAAGGGGAAGAACAGGAAGGCAAAAAGGCAAAACCTTTTTCTCATTGAATTGGGACCAGGGAGAGAATGACATGCATACCAAATAGTGTGTCCCACCCTACAGGAGGGTGGGGGGGGTAGAGGGATGGGGGAAGGTGGTGCAGGGGAGGGTTGGCTGGGGGAGAGGGAAGTTGGAAGCACCTACTTTTGAAAAGGGACAGGATCAAGGTGGGGAGTGGACCAGGTGGAAGGTGAGATGGGAGGGAGGGAAATATAGTCAGTCTTTTACAAATATCGACTTTGGTAATGTTTTGCATAGCTACACATATACAGCATATACTGAGTTGCTTATCTTCCTTTTAAAATCAAAAACTTTTTAAAAATATATAAATATCAGGGCGGCTAGGTGGCGCAGTGAGTAGAGTGCCGGCCCTGGAGTCAGAAGGACCTGAGTTCGGATCTGGCCTCAGACACTTAAAGCACACACAAATAAAAACCTAGCTGTGTGACCTTGGGCAAGTTACTTAACCCCAATTGCCCTCCAAAAACATATATATATATATATATATATATATATATACACCATGATTAATACTATTTTGCATATAATTGGGAGATAAGATGTGCAGGCAGTGGGGCTCAGGAATTCACCTCACCCTACTGTAAAAGTTGAAGGGGGCATGGGAGTAGAGATGGGAGAGAGCAGATTTGATTGAGGGGATATCCTGTATGACTGTTATTCTGGGGTGGTGGGTAGGGGAAAAATGGGGAAAAATTGTAACTCAAAATCTGACGGAAATGAATGATGTAAACCAGAAGTTAATAAAGCATTTGGGAAAAAAAAAAGACAAAGTACTTTTCAGGATAAAGAGGTAATGGTCCTACTGACCCTACCCTCATTTAGAATTTTGTGTTCATTTGTGGACACCATAGCTTAGTAAAAATACTGACCAGTTGGAGCACATCTAGGGAAGGCTAATCAGTTTGTTAAGGGGCCTTGAGTTCATATCATATGAAGATCAGTTTAACAAGTTCTGAAAAGAAGAGAAGATTCAGAGAAAATAAGATAGTAATCTGTAAATGTTTAGAGGGCAGTCACATAGAACAGAGGTTAGACTAATTAAATATGAACTCAAAAGCAAAAGCCAGGGGCAATGGGATGGAATTGAAAAGAAGTAAATTTAGGGTTGATATCAGGAAATACTTCCTAACAACTAAAGCTGTCCAAAAGTGAACTGGGCAGCCTGGGATAGGAAGTCAACTCTCCTTCACTGGAGTTCTTCAGGCAGATGCTAGACAGTCACTTGTTCAGTATAATGTGCTTGGGGTTCTTTGTTAGGTATATGTTTGACTAGATAGCAACTAAAGTCTCTCCCAATTCTGAAATTCTGTGAGTCAATAAGTTATAAGGGCCCCACTTTGGCTACTGGGGCAGGTATAGGATGTATGAGAGGAAGAAGGACAATTTCTCACTCCTGCTGCCTCACATTCCTAGAATCACCCATGATCAGAATACTGTGTTCAGCATTAGGAAAGAGATAAAGTTTACATAAGACAGACAGGATTCCTGCTCTCATGGAGCTTGAGGAATAGTAGATCTATTAGTAGAGGAATCTAGTAGAGGAATAGTTGAACACACGCATGCAGTATGTATAGAAATACATCAAAATCAACAGGGAAATAAGTGGGGAAGGGTGAGTGGAAATTAAAAGAGAGGATAATACCAGGCTTGGAACAGTCATAAGCAAAACAAATTTTCTGATCCTCAAATGGGAGATTTAAAAGGGAGAAAAAAATAAATAGAAGGGAAGGGGAGGGTACCATGGATTACCTCTAAGACAGTTACTGAATGGCTGAACAGACTTTGGTATATAAACGTAATGGAATACTACTGAACTGCAAGAAATTAAAGAGACAATTTTAGAGAATTCTGGGTAATATGAATGGATGCAATATGAAGTAAGTCAAATAAGGACAACAACATTGTAAAGAAAAACAGCTTTGAAAAATTTAAAAACTCTAATCACTGATCTGATCAAAACAATGAATGCTCTGGAAACGAGGTCTCCAGGGACCTAAGATGAAGCATATTACCCACTTCCTGACAGAGAGATAATGGACATAAGCACAGATATATACATAAATACATATATATATATAAATACATACATGCACACACATTATATACATACATACACACATTATATACATACATATTATGTATATGTATATATATATATATATATATACATATATATATATATTTGGACATGGACATACTTGACTATACTTGTCGGTCAAAAGATTCTTTAAAAAAATCTTTTCTTTCTCCCAGTTAGTTTGAGAGGGAGGTGATCAGGGTGAAGGACTAGCAATAGTGATGCCAAAGAAAGAAGGCCATTGTAACATTTTTAAACATTCACAGAACAGAACAGAAGGAGGTTCAGAAGAAAGCATTGGTAGGTAGGACAGTTATTAAAGTTAAGCGTAGAATTTATTATATACCTTTAAAAAAAGCAGGTGGTATGAAAAGATACATGGTTTCATATAGAATCTTCTATTCTACCATATATGAAAATACTATATTTTCTTTATGTTAACATTCAAATTTTTTTTAAAGGAAAAAAAATTATTTGTGTTTTTAATGGACTGCAAGTTCAGGATGTCAACAAATAGTAGGCTAAGGTAGCTGAAACAGCTAATGAAATTAAGAAAAAGAAAAAGAAAAGAAAAGGAAAGGAAAGGAAAGGAAAGGAAAGGAAAGGAAAAGCATAGTATCTAGGTCTAGGGATATAATAGTTCCACTGTACTCTGCCCTGATCAGATAACAACAACAGTTAGTATTCATATAGTGCTTTAAGATGTTTTACAGATATTATCTCATTTGATCTTCATGATAACCTTGGGTGGCAGGTGATATTACTCAGTTTCCTCATCTGTAAATAGTGATAATAATAGTAGCAGCTATGTCCTTTGGTTGTTGTGAGGATCAAATGAAACAACATATGTGAAGTGCTTTGTAAATCTTAAAGTAAGACCTGAATTCAAATCTAGCCTCAGATACTTACTAGCTGGGCAAGTCTTTAACCTTTGTTTTGGTGAGCTCATCTATAAAATGGGGGTGATAATGCCACCTGACCCTCAGGGTTGTTGTAAGGATAAAATAGGGTATTTGTAAAGCACCTTGCAAACCTCAAAGTACTATGTAAATGTCAGCTATTAGTCATTATTAGCTAATAACTATTAGTTGAGATGGAGAGAGACAGAGAGAGAGAGAGAGATAAAAGAGAGATGAAAGAGAGAGAGAGAGATGAGAGAGAGAGAGAGAGAGAGAGAGAGAGAGAGAGAGAGAGAGAGAGAAATAACAACTGGAGAAATGAAAAGAGCCTCAAGAAAGAAAGGACACCTAAGCTGTATTTTCATGGGAGTTAGAAATTCTATGAGGCATTCTGGACATGGGTGGGGGCAGCCTCTGCAATGACATTAAGGTGGGAGATGAAACAAGGAAGAATTAGAAATATAGTTTGATGAGAAAGATAGGCATCTTTCAAAATAAGACTATACAGAATTTTTCTTTTAAAAAGGGGGCATTTTCCTATAGGAGGGCATTAATCAGTGCTACTTGTTGAAATCTGAGATGCTAGACCAGCAAATAGATAAGGATTCTCAAAGGAACCCAATCATGATATTGTACATAATCATTCATTCAACAAACTTTTTAATATGACTATCATGTACCATGCATTGTTCCAGATGATAGGGATACAAAAATAAAAAAGTCTCTCCTTTCAAAGAGCATAGGTTCTATTGAAGTAATAATAATATTAATGGTGGACTTTGAATCAAGAAGACCTGAGTTCAAATCTAGACTGAAGCCCTTGCTTTCTGTGTGAGCAGGCAAATTACCTTCTCAAGCCTTAGTTTCCTCATCTGTAAAATGGGGATAATAAAATACCTTCTTCACAAAGTTGTTGTAAGCATCAAATGGAATAACATATCTAAAGTTCTTTACAAACTTTAAAGTGATATATGGATAATAGCTACCATGATCATCATGATTATGTAAACATTCAAGAGTGCCTATAAACAAAAGTGATTGTACTTTGCTCTAGCACTCATTAAACGGAAAGAAGAGTGGGTCTCTCAGCATGCCTTCAGATGATCATTAATTTTTAATAGCATTAATGTTTATTAGTGACAGATGATTGGTTTTGAGTACCTTATGAATAATAAATAAATGAGGTTGATTTCTTTTGGCTGTCACAGATTTGTATTCAAGGTCAGTGGGACTGGCCTTCACTCATCTAGAAGGACTTTTCCTGCAAAGACATGACTATAATAGTCCTCAAGGAATTGGTGTGGACTTCTCAGATTTTCACACTGAGAATTATGAAGCTCTTGGCATTTTCTCAGGCCTCTGAGAGTCTGCTGAAGTCCTGGGATGATGGGAAGCTCATCTTCACAGTTATAGCAAATAGAAAACTGCTGGAAAGGGCTTCTCTTGTTCTCCAGCCCTGTTGCCTTCATAACACTTAAACACCTGTGTCCATCAAAGAGAATACATCGGATCTCAGCCAGAGCCATTCTTGACTTCGCAATTTCATTGACTGACAGTTTAATATCTATTTATTTTCACATCTGACACCAGTAAAGACAGGCTGGTATCATGAATGTCAAGACATTATGCTGACAACTGTATTTTTTTCATTGTTTGGGGTGGGATGGAGGGGATGGAGGTGGGGAGAAGGCTCAGTATTTCTAAGTAAAGGATACTTTCTTTATAGGCAGAGCAACTCAAAGGACCAGTTGCCAGTTCTGACACAACTGGCAGTAGCTACTGATAGGTTACCTGTACATATTTGTATAGGAAGGGATACATGCAGATCTGAGCCATACCAACAGACTCACTGCTGAAATGATGCTCTGAAATGAAATGTGTAATTATACTATTTAAATGGCTGAAACAGCTGCCATGACTGTGGACTCTGTAAACAGTGATTTCCAGGCTCAGATTGAATGTTGAGAATATGGCCTCTTATTTTCAGCAGCTCTTATTTAGGCTCCAAAATAAAAACAAGGGGCTTTGCCCCATCCAAATTCCATCGTGTTGAATGGAATTTTATGTGGAAACTATGCAAAGTGAGAGAAATATTGTCCAAATGAGACCTGAATGACTGAAAGAACTTCCATAGAAACAAGTGAATAACAAAGAAAAGAAAGGACATTTCCAATTGGGAACTGGGAGAGAAATTGTGACTTTGCAGACACCAAGCAACCAGTTCGGGCCAAACTATCCTTTGTCTCCCTCATTTACTTTCTGTCATCAAACCAGAAAAGAATTCCATTGATTTCTTCTCTATCACAGGGGAAACACTGTCTTTGGGCTGAGTTCACCAGACTTTGAGTCTAGTATTTCATGAGCACCCTTGCTTTTGCTAATGATAAGGTTTAATAATCTACAGAATCAATTTCACCATGGGCCTGTTAAGGAAGTATCTTATAATCAGGCAGCATTGAACAGAATGACCTTATTGTCTTTATAGCTCATGATTGAAGTGTAGTATCTCATTGTATCATTCTATTCCCCAATATCATTTTGCCAAGTACTTTGAGAATGAAATGTGCTCTCTAAACCTAAATTCTGCTCAGAGTGCATTCATTCCCCGGAATGGGTCTTGAGACTGATTGTGGATCTCTACCAAATCGCATCAATTTCAATTCTGGGCAGCTACTGTATAATTAGTGTTATTGACACAGCAGCCTCATCCACACATGTTTTCAAAGCCCTGTACTTGTCCATAAGCTCCACTTAGAGATAACATTAGCCTTGGATGAATTAGTCCATTCAGCTGAATTATTACTTGGGTTGGGGGGAAAGGTTAGAGTATAAGCTACACAATATTCAGAGTCTCTCTCAAGTTCTATTCAAACAAATCCCCTTTTCTTGTAATTTTCACACTGTATACAATCTGAAGAATAGGTTATCAACCCCTGAGGCTTACCATTTTCCTTTTCTTTGTTATATATGACTGCTTTCACTCTTTTTCCATACTCTGAGTCCACTGGTAGCCCACCAATCTGCAAACATTATTCTTTCATGGTACCTAAGACATCAATTCTCAAATCCATATATTTACTAACTGCCCAATGGGCTTTGATACCTCCTGATTTCCTACATCTACTCACCCTCTACCACCAAAATGTAATGGGATTCCCCTGCCATTGAGAAGAGAATTCTTGAGTTATCTATCTTCTGTTCTTGAGAAGAAGTATCATATACTGGATTGAGAACTGACTTTGAAGTCAGAAAGAACTGGTTTCAAATCCTGCCTCTGATGTAAATAGGCATGGGACTCTGGGCAAGTATTTTAAACTTTCACTACTTTAGGCAATTTTAAGTACAATAGAAATTGCCAACCTGAATTAGAAGTGGAAATTTCCTTGCTTCAGTGTTCTCTATGACAAAAAAAATTCATAAGATTAGTCTTTGTTTCTGTCTTTTGGGTTACTTCTTTCTGAAATAGTTAGTCCATCATCAGACAAGGCCTATATGTCTAGGGATGGTAAAAAGATGCTACAAGTGGAGGGTTGGGATATAAGCAGTGAACAAAGTGATCACATGGGCCAGATGAGAATAAGAAAGAACACTCATTGAAAAGCACAATAAATTATTGAGCTTTCTAGCTGGTAAGACATTAGTGATCATTAGGCCAAAGTCTCACTTCAAACAAGGAAATTGAAGATTATAGAGATGAGTGCCTAATGTCCACATGAGGTAACAGCTGACTAGAACTTAGCTTAAAGAATCATAGACTCATAGGAATCAATGACAAGAGACATCAAAAACCATCTCATGCAGACCATACCTGAACAAAAATTCATTTGACAACATAAGATCATAAGATAATATGGTGAGATTTTAGAGGTTGGGACAAATTTCTGACAGTGGTCCTCTACCTTCTGGTGGAAAAATCTTCACCGAGGGGGCAACCATTTCTTCCAGGGCAGTCCATTTTCCTTTTGAATAACTCTAATTTACGTCAAGTAGAAACCTGCTTCTTGGCAATTTCAACTTATTGTTCCTAGTTCCTCCCAATGGGAGCAAATAGAGCAAGTCTAATCAATCTCTCTTCCACAGGATAACAAAATAATACTTGATACCAGCAATCATGCCTCCCATTCCTCCAAATCTTCTCTCCCCCAGGTCAAATATCCCTAATTCCTTTAACTGGTGATTAAGTGGTTTCCAGGCTCCTAGCTGGGCACAGATTTACAAGGAGTCTCAAAGGCTGAACGTTTTCTTAAACAAGAGACCCTTCTACAACCTGTTTGATGATTGGTTCTCCAGGTTTTGATTGAATACTTGTAGTTCAATCAAAACAAAAGGGAACCCACTATTTTCCACAGTAACCCATTTTCTTTTTTAATAGTTTTTAGTGCTCAGAAATTTTCTCTTCCTCAAGTCTAAATATACTCTTTTTCAACCTCCACTTAGCACTCTTTGTTCTATCATCTGTGGCATACAGTACAAATCGAATCCTTTTTCACCTGACGATCCCTCGGTATTTTAATATAGTTAGTGTGCCTTGTTCCACTCTCTCAAAGTTATTGTCAGTTTTTCAACTAATCCTCATGTGGTACAATCTAGATATCCTTTACCTTCCTGGTTGTCATGTTCTGGATGTTTTCCATTTTGCCAATTCTTATCCTAAAAATATGGTGCCTTCATCTGAATATGATTATCTAAATAAGGGCTAAGTATAGCAGAGCATAGTAAGACAATGGTGCCCTCAGACCTGAATATTATATGCTTCCTTTAATGAAGTATGAAATCATACTGGGTTTCCTGGATGCCATATCTCTCTATTGATCCATGTTGAGTGTGTGTCTAGTAAAATCCTCAGATTTTCTTTAGATGTACTATGTACCTTGTGTCCTCTGTATTCTGATTGTAAAGTTGACTCAATTAAAAAAATATTAATATCTTTTCTTTATATTACCTAGATTTCTCCCAGTATCTCTGCTCACTTCTCCCAAAGAATTATCCCATATAATAAAGAATATTTTTGAAGAAAAAAGAGCAAGAGTAAAAAGAAATCAGCAAAATTTATAAACACATCAAAAAAGTCTAAAAAGTACATTCACTATTTCACACCTGTGGACCTCTCACCTCTTCAAAGGAATGAGTAGAAGTGGCAGCTCTTTTCTTTGGAGCCAAGATTATTCTTTGCAATTCTTGATCATTTCCTTTTGATAGTTTTGTGGTTATTCTTTCCATTGACATGGTTTTCTCCATATATCTTACTTTCTTGACTCTGCTTATGTCACTCTTATTAGTTCTTGTAGGTCTTTCCATGATTCCCTCTCTTTGTCCTATTTGTTAGCCCTAAAAGCACAATAATGTTCCATCATATTCATGGACCTTGATTTGCTCAGCCATCTATACATATATGTATGCACTGTAACACATGGGTGTGTGTTATATTTATGTGCATGTATATGTATACATATATACACACAGACAGAGCCAAGGACATATTATGTGTGGCAATGATTTAGAATAATGGACAGAGTACTGGACCTGAAGTCTGGAAGGCCTAAGTTCAAATCCAGCCTCAAACAATAACTAGCTGTGTGATTCTGGGCAAGTCTCTTAACTTCTGTTTGCCTCAACTATAAAATGAGAACAATAATAGCATCTAACCCTAAGGGTTCTTCAAATAGGAATCAAATGATAAAATAAATGTAATGTGCTTAACACACGACCTGGCACATATTAAGTATTTAATAAATGTTTATTTCAAATATTCCATATATGTATGTTAGTTGTTTATATCAGCACTTCCTAAATTGGGAGTCACAACCCCATGGGATTGTGAAAAATTTGGCAATGGTAAAAGGTTTCTGGATGACCAAAGATTAATTAAAAATCAAACGTCTAATTACCAAGTTATTTCTGGCAGCACGCGACCATGTTGTATCATGTAGCTTCACTGTAGCCTTGGTTCTGAACACAAAACATAAGCATTTTGCACTGTGCTGCTGAAACACAAAAAAAGGGTCACAAGAAAAAGTTGAAAAAGCCCTAGTTTAAGTATATATTGGATACCAATACGTTATATAAGAAACTGGCTAGAATGATTTTCCTCCATTCTATTGCTTCTGGTACATTAATTTTGTTTGTGTAGGAGCTTTTCAATTTCATGTAGTGAAAATTATTAATTTATTTTGAAATTGCCTCTACCTCTTATTTTGTTAAAATATACATATATGTGTATATATATATATATATATATATATATATATATATATGTGTGTGTGTGTGTGTGTGTGTGTGTGTGTGTGTGTGTGTGTGTGTGTGTGTGTGTGTATCCTGCCCATTGCTATGAAAAACATGATCTGTTTTTTTAAATAATAATATGATCTTTAATTTTAAGGTCATGTATCCTCTTTACATTTATTGTACAATATAGAGCAAGATGTGCAAATTTGATTTTTTGAATCTGGGTGGAAAATTTATCCAATTTAAATTTCACTTTATTAATTTTGGTCTAATATTTTTCCCAAATGCTTTATTAAATTCTGGTTTACATCATTCATTTCTGCCAGATTTGAGTTACAATTTTTTCCCATTTTTCCCTACCTTCCCACCCCAAAATAGCAGTGCAAGAGGATAACCCCTTGCCCCATCTGTTCTCTCCCATATCTTCTCCCATCGCCCCTTTGACTTTTCCAGTAGGGCAAGGTGAATCTCCACACCCCAATGCCTGCACATCCTATTTCCCAATTATATGTAAAATAGTATTAATAATAGTATTTATATATTTTTACACATTTGATTTTAAAACTTTGAATTCCAGATTCATTCCCTTCCACCCTTGTCACCCACCCTTACTGGGAAGATAAGCAGTTCAGTACATATTGTACATGTGTAGCTATGTAAAACATTACCATAGTAGATATATTGTAAAAGACTGACTATATTTCCCTCCCTTCTATCCCACCTCCCACTTGGTCTATTCCCTACTTTGATCCTATCCCTTTTCAGAAGTGGGTGCTTCCAATATCCCTCACCCCTTTCCCTCCCACCCTCCCTTCCATCATCATCCCTCTCATCCCCTAACCCCCTACTCTCCTGTAGGGTGAGATATCCTATTTAGTATGTATGTCATTCTCTCCCAGATCAAAATTCAATGAGAATAAGGTTTTGCCTTTTTGCCATCCTGTTGTTCCCTTCCCTTGTAACCATTTTCCCTTGCCTCTTCTATATGAGATAGTTTACCCCATTCTGTCTCTCCCCATTTTCTCTTCCTCTCTGACCTCTTAATTTCACCTTTTAAGTATCATTCCTTCCTATTACATTCGACCTGTGTCCTCTATCTATGTACCTGTAAACATATATACACACATTCATATATGTATTCATATGCCCATATACCCTTCTTCAACTATTTTCATACTAAGAAAAGTTTCATCAGTTACAGTTATTGTTTTTCCCTATAGGAATGTAAATAGTTCAACTTTGATAAGTTCACGACGATTTCATTTCCCTGTTTACCTTCTCAAGCATCTCCTGCTTCTTGTATCTGAATGTCGAATTTTCTATTCAATTATGTTTTTTCATCAAGAATGCTTGAAAGTGCTCTATTCCACTGAAGGACCAAATTTTCCCCTGAAACATGATACTCAGTTTGCTGGGTAGGTGATTCTTGGTTTCAATCCCAGGTCCTTTGCCCTCTGGAATATCATATTCTAAGCCCTTCAATCCCTCAATATAGAAGCTGCCAGATCCTGTTTTATCCTGATTGTGTTTCCACAATATTGAAATTGTTTCTTCCTGGCTGCTTGTAATATTTTCTCCTTGATCTGGGAATTCTGGAACCTGGCTACAATATTCCTAGGAGTTTTCTTTTTGGGATCTTTTTCAGGAGGTGATCTGTGGATTCTTTCAACCTCTATTTTGCCCTCTGGTTCTAAAATATCAGGGCAATTTTTTTCTGGAGAATTTCTCGAAGGATGATTTCTAGGTTGTTTCTTTGATCATGGTTTTCAGGTAGTACAATAATTTTTAGATTATCTCTCCTCAATGTATTTTCCAGGTCAGTGTTTTTTCCCATGAGATATTGCACATTACATTCTATTCTTTCATTTGTTTGGATCTGCTTAACAGTATCTTGATTTCTCATAAAGTCACTAGTTTCCATTTGCTCCAGTCTAATTCTGAAGGAATGATTCTCCTCAGTGAGTGTTGATATTCTTTTTCCATCTGGCAAAGTCAACTTTTTAAAGCATTCTTCTCCTCATTGCCTTTTTGAGCCTCTCTTGCCATTTGAGTTAGTCTATTTTAAGGTGTCATTTTCCTCAGTCAGGTTATTGAGTCTCATTTCATACTCTTCTTGCATCTTTCTCATTTCTCTTTTCAATTTTTCCTCCATTTCTCTTATCTGCTGCTTAAGGTCCTCTATGGCCTGTAACTAGCTCATATTTTCATTTGGGGCTTTAGGTGTAGGAGTTCTGACCTCCCAGTCCTCCTTCTGTTCCATGCTTCGATCCTCTTTGCCCCCAAAATAGGAGTCTCATGTTGCATTTTTCTGTTTATTTTGTTTCCTTTGCCTAGGCATGTTGCCACTTAATTACTTGACTTTTGGGCTTGTTGCCACAGTAGGACTCTGCCACCAGCCAGGGGAACTTTAGTCCCAAACGCTGGGGTTTTCCCAACTGCCGGATGTATTAGTTGGGTGGCCTTTCTGAAGCCTCCACACACTCTGGCAAGCTGGTCACACACCCCAAGACCTCCACTCCAGACTGCAATCCAGATCCAAGAAGGGTAAAGCAAGAGTGACTACCCCCCAGACTTATCACCAGATCCCCCTAAAGTCCACAGGCCAGGAACTGAAGCTGCAGCATATGTCTATGGCTGCACTGAAGAGTCTCAGGTGCTTCTCGCCGCCAGGGAAAGAGGCCAAGGCCCTATCCCCACTAATGAGTCCCAAAGTCCATATTGCACTAACCTCTTACTTTGTAGTTCACATCTATGTGTTGGCAATTCTGGAAATGCCATATCTGCTGGTGTTTTGGGGTCCCTCCAGCCATTTGCTGGTCTGACCACCCTGGGGCTAAAACCTTAGACTCACATGGGCCTCGGCTTGGCTCCCAGAGCACTTTGCTGGCTGTTCCATGCCAGGCTGCCGGGCTGTCCTAAGTGGGAGGTTAGCTTCTCTGTATCATTTTGTGGGTTCTGGAGCTCCAGAGGTTGTTCATAGTCCCCTTTTATATAAATTTGGAGGTGGTGGGAGGAAGAACTGTGTGGAAGAGCTGTTTCTACTCTGCCATCTTGACTCCACCCCTTTGGTTTAATATTTTAACCTATCAATATTTGTCTACTTTTGAATCTGTGGTAGCTCGCCATTGTTATCCATAATATGAAAGTCACTCAGAATATAATACTCCAGATATGAAAAAGTTAAGACATAAAACCATGAACCTAGGATTCTCTTGACTCCCTCTATAACTGAACTTTCCACAATGGCAAAACTAGATCTTAAGAAAAAGAGTGGATGTAAAGGAGAAAAGAAAAAGGAGGGTGGAAAAGCACATGATACAGTCAAATCAATTAATATTTAGTAAGAAAAGAACACTAGGTAACAATTAGTACTTCCAAAGGGAAAGATATGGTGAGAGTGTATCTTAATCCCCAAAAGCCCTTTTGGGTACCATTACAGCTGCATCCCAGTTAGTTTGAATAATGAATCTGATGAAATGGCCACATTATTTGAATTCACACTACATATTCCAATTGTACTAGAACAAATTATCATATTTTACATAATTATAACTTCAAATAGTGTGAATTTGAATGCATGAAACCTTTTCATTGAATTCATCATTCACACTACTCAGGGCCATAGATTCTAGTGTTAGATTTCAAATCAAGTTCACTAATGCATTTAAGAAATGAAGTAGAGAAGCACTAAGGCATAGGGTAGAGGGGAGGAGGGGAAAAGTTAGAAAGAGTAGGTCAGTGAGAGAGAGTTGGTAGGGGGAGAGAGCAAAGGAAGGAAAGAAAGAGAGCTGGAAGGAGGGGAAAGAAAGCTAGAGAAGGGGTTGTGTGAGAGAGGTGGGGAGAGAGAGAGAGAAATGGGGGGAGTGAGAGGGAGACAAAGTAAGAGAGGCAAAAAGAGACAGACAGAAAGAGACATAGATGTGACTAATCATTAGAAAATAAAATAAGGTGGAAAGAGAGAAGGAAAAGAAAGAATAACAATGGTGAAAGTAAGGACAAAAAACCAGAAGAAAAGAAAGACTGAAAAGAGATTTTTTTTTGGTGAGGAAAAGAGGATGGAAAACCTTCCTTTTGTACTAGAGAGATAAATGAAAATAATTGGAAGAGTATATGGAAACTTATCTTTCTTATTATTAAAAATGACAGGCTATATGTTATGAATGCAGAAAGGAAAGACTGGCAATTTGAGACTTGGGAATAAAAATGAAGAGAGGAAAAGACAGAAAGATGGAGACTGAAAGACAGAGATAGAGACATGAAGACAGACAGAGTGACAGGGAAAAGAAGGAGAGAAGGAAAAGAAAGGAAGGAAGGAAGGAAAGAAGGAAGGAAGGAAGGGAGAGAGGGAGGGAGGGAGGGAAGAAAAGAGAAGGAAGAAAGAAAAATGCTGAGATGCTACTATCTCTACCTCATTGAAGAAGCTATAAGCTACTAGCTGAGCTAGAACTCCTGGAGTAGAGCTTCTACCAGATCTCCATATCTAAGACTTTAAGTGACATAGGATTTACCAATATTTTTGGAATTAATGTTTCTCACTCAAAGTTTTGGTTTCATGCTCTTCACTTAATAAGACTTTATTTTATAATATTGTGAAACTATATACCTATAAGTGGGGAAAATCAACCTCAGTTCAATGGAGGAGAGAAATGACAAGAGGGATGGTCAGAGGTTGAATGGAGCAGAAGGAGGTGAGAATAAGATATATACATATACCAGGTTTCCTGGAAAAGAGCTACAGGTAAAAAGAGTTAGTTCCCCAAGATAATGTGGACCTTTTGTATCATAAAGGAGTCTCTAACATAGGCAGTACATAAGTGCAAAGAAAAGGTCTTAGAACACTACTGTGTGAGATTGCCTCCTCCTAGGAAGCCAAAGGTAATGCAAGAAACCATCATGGAGTAAATCTGTCTTAGTTGGACCTTGAAGGTAGAATGTAAATGGGGGTGCAGTGGAGCTAGAGCATAAAATATGCATATAGCAATAGAATGATATAAAGCTAAACAGGGTAGTTTGGAGCCAGACCATGGTGGGTTTTAAATGATAGGGTCCAAATGTATACATGCTTTTCTAGGCAATGGGCAACCACTGAAGATATTTGAGTAGAAAACTGGCAGAATCAGAATGGTGCATTGGAAAAATGAATTGCACAAAGACAGGAAGACTACTTTGGAGATATTTGGGTATGTGTGTGTATGAGTGTGTGTGTGTGGGGGGGGGTGTTTATTTGGGGAATGCCTTCAGGTCGAACCCATTATTTCTTTAGTGTGCTGAACTTTTGTGAGAAAACACCCTTTATCAGTGCAATTTAGCACCTACCCAAAAATTCTTAGTATTAGAGAGATACTTGAGGGACTGAGAGAGGTTAAGTACCTTGCCCTGACTCATAGAGCCAGTATGTCTCAGAGACTGGACTTGACCCCAACTCTTCCTGACCCTGAGGTCATTTATCTCTCTACTACACTTAAGAGACTGTTATAATGGAGACTTCTGATTGATATCATCAGAGTCAACTAGATGAAGATCTAAATAAGAACAGATGAAATCCTAAACTAAATTTGTAATGCCATAGGAGTGGAGATAAGAGGATAAATACAAAGTGAGAATCAGTTTGATGTAATGGATAAAGGGTTGTCCTTAAAATCAAGTAGATTGAGTATGAGTCCTACCTCTGATATAATGGCAATGTGACCCTGGACAAATCACTTAAACTTTCAGTGCCCTAACCAATCCCCAAGTTGCAGAGATAGTAGCAAGCCACATTGGCAGAGTAAATTCCTTACCAGGAGTTCTCTAGATTGATGAAATTGCACATCCAATCTCTCCCTCCCCCATTAAAAAATGAAGATAGGATATAAAGAACATAGCAACTCAAGGAGGTAAGGGAGAGAAGGAAGGAAGGGCCAAAGAAGACTCCAAGACTATGAAGTTTCAGGAATGGCCATGCCATTAACAGAAATAAAGATGTTAAGAGCAGGTTTAGGAGTGAATGTGATGAGTTAGATTTTAGTTTTATTGAGTACGATGGGCCGATATAGGGAATCCATGTGGGAATATCCAACAGTTGGGAATACAGATGTGGCACTCTGGGAAAAGTTTGGAGGAGTTGATATAGATCTGGGAGTCAACTGAATGGAAATGAGTTGATACTTGAAGCTCTGGGGTGGGATGAGGTCATTGAAGAGGAGAGTGGAAAGAGAGATAATAAGAGGGCTCAAGGTAGATCCTTAAAATAAATTTATGTGTAAAGAAGGAGGAAGATGAGGAGCAAAATAACAAAGAAAAAAAAACAGGAGTATTCAGAGAGGTAGCTGGAAAACTGTGAAAGTATTACAGATGTGAAGGGCAGAGAAAGTGTCAAGAAGATTAGAGAAGAGATGGTGTAAGAAAGGCCAAGAGCAGAGAAGGTAGCAAGAAGGAAAGGCTTGTCTAGTCTGTCTTCAGTGGACCTCTATGGAGGTCAAAGAGGATGAAAACAGGGGGGAAATAGATTTATGAGCCTCAGTCTTTGTATCTAAAAAACAAGAATTGAGGCAGCTAGGTGGTGTAGTGAATAGAGCACCAGCCCTGGAGTCAGGAGGACCTGAGTTCAAATCCAGCCTCAGACACTTGACACACTTACTAGACATGTGACTTTTGGCAAGTCACTTAACCCCAATTGCCCTCCACAAAGCAAAAAACAAAAACAAAACAGGAATCAGTAATACTTATACTACCTTCTTCATGGGCTTGCTTGTCGTGAAGATGAGGTGAAATGAAGCATGAATCAATAGCTTTAATAGCAATTAAGTGCTACAGAAATGATCAACTGTAAAGTGGATTTCATTACTATAGTCAACTCCCCATGAGGAAACTCCTTTGCCAAAGTAGGTTGTCAGCTTCTGTGCAATATCCTAGCCACCCGGGCATTGTATTGTTAAGTGGCTTGCCCATGGTCATGACACCAGTGTATGTTATAGCACAGTTGAACTAAGCTTTCCTGACTCTGAGGTCAGCCACACTACATTGCCTCTCTTGGTTTTTGGTGGGGGGCATATAAAACCACCACTACGGCTCAGAACTTTTTGGATCATTCAGAGACTATCCAAGGCAGGGGCAGCTTCTGCTGCTTTACTTCCTGATCTGCTTCCATCTTCTCTGCCTGAAGACTCTCCCCACTTGGAATTTCCTAATCTCACAATCCCTGGCCATGATCCCTTAGCCTAGATATCTCTGACCCAGCCAGGCTGCACACAGAATTAGTACATGCCTGCCACATTACACCCAGGAGGGTACTTTCAGGAGAGCAGTGAAGACAAATGAGCTTCTCCCATGATCATAATGTCACTCTTTATATACACATAAAAAGAACAGAATTTTAAGAGCTAATGCAATTTTCCATTATAATGTCACCCTTAATAACAATACTATTCCACTGAAGGGAAATAAACAAACAGAATGGAAAATGAGGTCATGCCATAAAGCAGATGCTTTATTTGGGGACTTTAAGACATTGTCTTGAAACATTTACTAACTTTAAATAACTAGCAGCAAATGCAGTAAGAAAAAAATAAATAAACGGACTGCATCTCCTGACACAAGATTGGAATGTTTTTTTACATGATTCTCTTCTAGTCACCACCACCACGTAGCATAAGTGGCTATAAGAGACTCCATTTCAAATAGTGATAGGGGATGCATTGCGACAAACTTCAGGCACCTTCACACACCACATGCTTTTACTCTGGCAATGACAGGCTGCCCCACCTTGATCTCTTCAGATTACTTCCCACTCAGAGATTATAATCACCATCAGGAGTGGTGTGCTTGAAAACGAAGGGCGACTTGAACTCCCTTAAAGAAATTCAGCAGCCAAGAATCAAATTGGTATCTAATCATCGAGAGGGTATGTCTACACTGCCCTTTTCACAGTTAAATGCAAATGCACTGCAGCCATAGCTGATGAAACATTGAAATCTACTTGTGTTGGTTTCACTGTGAGGAGCAGCATATCTGCCAACTTGCTTAAGGAACCAGAAGTAAATAATTTGATATATTTTGAGGCTAGCATACTGAGAATCTTGTTTGGTACCTATGAACAAAGGCCAGTATGGCAGAGTGGATGGAGCTAGCCTTAGATTCAGGAAGACCGGCTTGCCAAACCTGCCTTTGACACAAACTGGCTGTGGCAACCCAAGCAAGGTGGTTAACTTCTCAGTCTACTCCACACACCCCCAAATCCTATTTTTGGTGCAGTTACCAGTTTACATTAATAGTGACAATTTCTTTACAAAAAGTTCCCTATACAAGGAAGTCTCAAGTCCGGACCTGGGGACCTGTCCCCTAACACCACAAGATAAAAGCTCATATATAGCTGATGTAGGGAAGGTGTCTGTTGGGATACAACATCTACAAAGGGACCAATGGTACAGGGATGTTTTCTAGTTGACTTCAGGGTCTATAAGCCTCTGAATGAATGGACTGACTTGGGGGTGTGGCACCAAAAGAGGGAGAGACACATGGAGCTTGAAGGAAAAAGGGACAGAGAACAACATAATGACCCTGGGAGGAGATGGTAGGATTGCAGAGATCCAGAGCTAGAAACGACGTGAGGACATGTCATTCAACCCCCTAATTTTAAAAAAAGAGAATAGTCTCAGAAAGGCTAAGTAATTTAATAATAGCTAACATTTACATAGGGCTTATTAAGTGCCAAGTACTGCTCTAAGCACTTTATAAATATTATCTCATATGATCTTCACAACCCTACTGGGAGCTAGGTACTATTATTATCCCCATTTCACAGAATGAGGAAACTGAGGCAAACAAAGATTAAATAACTTGCCCAGGATCACACAGCTATTAAATGGGAGCAGAACTTGAACTTAAATCTTCCTGACTCTGCTCCCAGTGATCTATCTGCTGTGTTACCTAGCTGCCTCGATGACTTGCCTGGAGTTACACAGGAAGAGTCAGGATTTGATCCCAGGTCTTCCATATTGCAGAGCCAGTGTATTTTATACTGGGCTACCCATCACCCTGAGCTTAGGTAGCTATTAAACCTCTTCTCCCCATGTGTGGGGCTGAGGATGTAGAAATCATCACCGTTCTGTCCATTAGAGTAAGCCAAATCAATCTAAGTCTAGGGAACCTGTGTGTGCACAGGTTAACATTCTTGTAGCCCTCCAAGGCAGTAGGAGACCTCTGGCGCTCAGTCTGATAGCCAGCATCACAACAACTGTACTCATCCATTGTGACTCCTTACCTGCTTCCCTAGTGAATGGCATGTGCTGATTTCCCTGAGGGCCTGAGAAATCTCCCCTCTCAACATTAGCAGACTAAAGGGTTTGCCTCCATGTCCACTCTCTTCCCCTTGCTTTGGTGAGGAACTAGCCCAGGGAGTGTGGAAAGAATAGACCTATAGCCTTCTGCCTGGGGTGGGGTGGAAGGAGAAAAAAATGCTGTCTACTACTTGGCCTATAGGTGTTGAGATTGTTGTTGACACATTCCCCCTTGATGCTGACCATGTTTTTCTGATGAACTTGAAGTTGAAGTGATGGATGAATTTGCAGAGGCTAAAAGGTAATGGGAACTTCCCATTGGTTAGGGGCCCATGTGATGGTAAAGCCCAGTAGTCTTGTGAGTTTTGTCTCATCATTTAATGAAGAGCACTTGTGACAATAGCAATTGCATTTTTCAAAGCTCCTTTTGTGTTTCATTTCCTATGTCATACTCACACTTCTCAAAGAATAATATTTGGACTGAACCTACGATTTCATTGGCAAAGTGACTTCTCAGTGAGAAATCTTCCTCTGCCAAGTCTCAGACTCAGTTTCATCATCTGCAAAGTGGCAATAATAATGACATCTATATAGGTAAAGTGTTGGGCGGTCCTTAAATAGTTTTCGGTGTTGTTGTTCGGTCATTTCAGTTGGGTTTTCTTGGCAAAGATACTGGAGTGGTTTGCCATTTCCTTCCCCAGCTAGCTATTACTAACTGTCTACAACTAATGGTCTTAGAAAGTTGCCTTAAGGAATTGATTGTTTAAGTGATTTGCCCAAGGTCTCACAGCCACTATATGTTTTAGCCTTGGAATTTTTCTGACTTAAGGTCAGCTCTCTAGTCTAACAATTTTGCATGAGCTGCCCCTCCAAATGAACCAAATGATATTTCAAAAATATAGCAACTAGGACCATGAAAGACTGAAACATGGTTAGAAATTACAATTAAATTAAATTTCATCGTAAATATTTAATATTTCAAAAAATCTATAATATCACCAATGTGTTCACTCTCCTCCATCAGATTGCAACTCAGCCATGGCTTCTTTTTTAATTAATTAATTTATTTTTTAATCAAATGCTTTATTAACTTCCAGTTTGCATCATTCATTTCCACAAGATTTTGAGTTACAAATTTTCTACCCATTTTCCCCTACCCACCACCCCAAAATAGTGATCCCACTGGATATTCCCTCCTCCAATCTGCTCTCCCCCATATCTTACCCCATGCCCACTCCGATTTTCCAGGGGGGTACAGTATAAGAATAATTGAAGGGAATAGAAATGTGTGTGTATGTCTATATAGGAGGGTACATGGGCATATGAATACATATGTGAATGTGTGTATATATGTGTACAGGTATACATAGATAGAGGGCACAGGACCAATTTAATGAGAAAGGATGATACTTGAAAGGTGAAATTTAGAGGTGAGAGAGGAATATAATGAGAGGAGAGGGTGAGAGACAGAATGGGGTAAACTATCTCATACTGGAGAGGTAAGGGAAAATGGTTACAATGGAGGGGAAGAAGAGGAAGGCAAAAGGTAATGGGTCAACCTTATTTTAATTGAATTTGGCTTAGGGAGGGAATGACAGACACACTAAATATTTTATCTCACCCTACAGGACAATGGGGGGGAAGGGGATGATAGGGGGTATGATGGAAGGGAGGGTAGGTTGGGGGGAGGGAAGTTGGAAGCACCCACTTTTGAAAAGGGATAGGATCAAAATATAGAATAGAACAAGTGGGAGGTGGGATAGGAGGGAGGGAAATATTGATAGTCTTTTTTTTATTAAACAAATGCTTTATTAACTTCTGTTTCACATCATTAATTTCTGCCAGATTTTGAGTTGCAATTATTTCCCCCACCTGTTTTTCCCCTACCCACCCTCCCAGAAGAGCAGTCCCACAAGATATCACTTCCTCCAATCTGTTCTCTCCCCTATCTTCTCCCATACCCCCTTTGACTTTTCCATTAGAGAAAGGTGAATCTTTGTGTCCCAATGTCTACACATCTTATCTCCCAATTACAAACAAAAGAGTATTAATAATAGTATTTATATATATTTGAAACATTTAGTCTTAAAACCTCGATTTTCAGATGCATTTCCTTCCTCTCTTGTCACCCATTCCCTCTGGGAAGATAAGTAATTCAGTATATGTTGTACATGTCTAGCTATGCTAAATATTACCATAGTAGATATATTGTACAAGGCAGCTTATAATTCCCTCCCACTCATCCCACCCCCCACCTGCCATTCCCTACATGATCCTGTCCCTCCTCTATAGTGGGTACTTCCAACCTCCCCTCCCCCCAAGGATGCCCTCCCATCCATCATCCCTCCTCTCATCCCCCTTCCCCCCACTCTGCCACAGGTTGAGATATACCATTTAGTATGCATGTCACTCTCTCCCTGAACCAAATTCAATGAGAATGTGGATTTGCCTTTTTTTCCCTTCCTATTCTCCCCCTCCCTTGCAACCACTTCCCCTTGCTTCTTCTACATGAGGTAGTTTACCCTCCCCTGTCTTTCCCCATCTCCTCTTGCCACTTTCCTCTCTCACCTCATAATTTCATCCCTTGAGTATTCTCCCTTCCCAACAAATTCAACCTATGCCCTCTATCCATATATAACTGTAACCATATACACACACATTCACATATGTATTCATATGACCACACACCCTTCTTCCATTATTTTCATAGTGAGAAAGATATCATCAGTCACAGTTATTGCTTTTCCATATAGGAATGTAAATAGTTCAACTTTGATAAGTTCCTTCTGATTTCTTTTCCCTGATTACCTTCTCAGGCATCTCTTGCTTCTTGTGTCTGGATGTCAAATTTTCTATTCAATTCTGGTTTTTTCCTCAAGAATGCTTGAAAGTCCTCTATTCCACTGAATGACCATATTTTCCCCTGAAACAAAATACTCAGTTTTGCTGGGTAGGTGACCCTTGGGTTCATTCCCAGTTCTTTTGCCCTCTGGAATATCATATTCCATACCCTTCGATCCCTCAGTGTAGAAGCTGCCAGGTCCTGGGCTATTCTGATTGTGTTTCCACAATATTGAAATTGTTTCTTCCTGGCTGCTTGTAGTATTTTCTCCTTGATCTGGGGATTCTGGAACCTGGCTATAATATTCCTGGGAGTTTTCTTTTTGGGATCTTTTTCAGGAGGTGATCTGTGGATTCTTTCAACCTCTATTTTGCCCTCTGGATCTAAAACATCAGGGCAATTTTCCTTGAGAATTTCTTGAAGGGTGATTTCTAGGTTCTTTCCTTGATCATGGCTTTCAGGTAGTCCAATAATTTTTAAATTGTCTCTCCTGGATCTATTCTCCAGGTCAGTGGTTTTTCCCATGAGATATTTCACATTGCCTTCTAATCTTTCATTTGTTTGGATCTGCTTAACAGCATCTTGATTTCTCATAAAGTCACTAGCTTCCATTTGCTCCAGTCTAACTCTGAAGGAATGAATCTCCTCAGTGAACTTTTGAGATTCTTTTTCCATCTGGCAAATTCGACTTTTTAAGGCATTCTTCTCCTCATTGCCCTTTTGGGCCTCCTTTGCCATTTGAGTTAGTCTATTTTTTAAGGTGTTGTTTTCCTCAGTCAGGCTGTTGACCCTCATTTCATGCTTTTCCTGCATCCTTCTCATTTCTCTTTACAATTTTTCCTCCACTTCTCTTATTTGATTTTTAAAGCCCTTCTTAAGGTCCTCTATGGCCTGCACCCCACTCATGTTTTCCCCTGGGGCTTTTGGAGCAGGACTTCTGACCTCACAGTCCTTTTCCCGCTCTATGCCCCCAAAATAGGAGTATAGGGTTGCATTTTTCTGTTTCCTTTGCCTTGGCATGTTGCCACTTAATTACTTGACTTTTGGGCTTGTTGCCACACTATGGCTTTAAGGCCAGATAGAGGAATTTTCATCCCAAATGTGTGGGGGGCAACTTCCGTTTCTGGCAAGCTGTAAACCCACCCATGACTTCCACCCTAGATCACAATCCAGATCCAGGGAAGTTAAAGCAAGAGCGATTACCCCCCAAGACTGATCGCTGGATCTCCCTACAATTAATTGCAGGCCAAGAGCTGGAGCTGCCTCTGAAAACTACAAAATGGCGTGTCTCCTCAGCTGCTTCTAGCCCCCAGGGGAGGGAGCCGACGCATTCCCCCCAAAACAGGTCCCAAAGTCCATAGGACACTAACCTCTTACTTTGTCCTAGGCATGTCTATGTTGATAATTCTGGAGTCCCCAAGGCTGCTGGTGTTCTGGGTTCCTCCAGCCGGCTGCTGGCCCTGCCACCCTGGGGCTAAAACCTCAGCTCCACTTCCTGCACTCTGTGAGTTGCATGCTACTGGCTCCCAGAGCACTGCGCTGGTCCTTCCTGCAGGGCTGCTGGGCTGTCCTCAGCGGGAGGTTAGCTTCTCTTTGTCGTTCTGTGGGTGCTGGGGCTCCAGAAGTTGTTCAGAGTCCCCTTTTACATAGTTTGGGGGGAATCTGGGGGCAGAGTGGCTTGGATGAGCTGTTTCTACTCCGCCATCTTGGCTCCGCCCCCGAGAATTTCTTGAAGGATGATTTCTAGGTTCTTTTTTTGATCATGGCTTTTAGGTAGTCCAATAATTTTTAAATTATCTCTCCTGGATCTATTTTCCAGGTCAGTGGTTTTTCTAATGCGATATTTCACATTGCTTTCTATTTTTTTCATTTGTTTGGATCTGTTTAATTGTATTTTTATTTCTCATAAAGCTTCCATTTGCTCCAATCTAATTCTAAAGAAATGATTCTCCTCAGTGAGCCTTTGAGATTCTTTTTCCATCTGGTAAATTTGGCTTTTTAAGGCATTCTTCTCCTCATTACCTTTTTGAGCCTTTTTTGCCAATTGAGTTAGTCTATTTTTTAAGGTGTTATTTTCTTCAGTCAGGTTGTTGACTCTCATTTCATTATTTGCTTGCATAATTCTCATTTCTATTCCCAATTTTTCCTCCACTTCTATTATTTGCTTTTCAGCAGGAAGTTAGCTTCTCTGTGTCATTTTGTGGGTTCTGTAGCTCCAAAATTTGTTGAGAGTCACATTTTACATGCATTGGAGGGGGTGGGAGCAGGAGCCACATGGAGGTCCTGTTTTTACTCTTCCATTTTGCCTCTGCCCCCCTCAGCCATGGCTTCTTACCATGAACCATTCTTGTCTTTCTAGATATCCTATATCATTACTCTACCCAGTGTTCTAGAGGGCTTCCTCCAAGTTTTTTTTTTTTTTGGAGGGGATACCAATGGAGCACTTAAAATTATAAATAATTCTATAATATCTAAACCATTCATCAGATTTTTCTAATAGTAATAATTATACCTTACACTTTTATAGTACTTTACAATTTACTTTCATTTGATCTTCTTGACCATTCTATAAAGGACTGGACAATTATGATTATCCCCATTTTACAGAAGAGAGAAACTCAATCTCTGAAAGCTAAACACCCCATTCAAATTGACAAACCTAGTAAAGAGATGAACCAGGATGGGAACCCAGGTCTTTTTTTCCAAGTCTAGTGCTCTTCCCACTATATCACACTGTAGCCTTCTTCAAAGGTGATCCCTACCTAGATATGGAATAACCACAATGCTTGAAGTTCTTAAAAATTAAAAGGAAATATCTGCCTCTCCCTTGTCTCAGCTTTTACATTTATCACTGTTTATATACACCCATATATAATAACCACATCTGTGGATCACTAAAGCATTCATTATGGTGATGAGTGCCTGAAGGTGGTCCTCAGCATTGGATTTGAAGTCTGAGGTAGCCAACATGTGATGCTTCAGGCTTTCACGTGGAGTTATTACAATCAGCTTGTGAATTGAAGGGGAGTATCCTAGGGAGGGATAGGTTTCAAATGGAAGCCTATTCATCATCTCTGGTATGATTCTAATTATCCATTTGCCTTTCTTCAAATACTTTCTCTGCTTCTTGACAAACCATGGCCAACTAGTGTGAAGGGAAAACTTTGCACATTTCATGATGAGGGATATTTATCTTCTACTGACATTGTTGCTTGACAGCAAAGTAAGAACTTTACTAAGAACACTGCAAGAAATGGAAATAAGAAGTTTATATCTAGATGGGTACCATTCTCTCAACCCCTTCCTCACAAATGCACTCATTCTTAGCTATACTACAAGCACATCTGTATTTAATATGAGAATTGGGGATGGGGGAAGTAGAAGAACTAGAGAAAGAAATAGGGAGAGGAATGTCTTCCCCATATGGTTTGCCAGAATCCTAAATGAATTCACTAGTACTTTCTAGTTTGTTTGTTTGTTTTATCACACTCTGAATGAAGATGATCTCCCCACAAGCTGGAATAGTCCAACATTCCTGATCCTTAAGGCTACTCCAAGCTAGCATTCCTCTCTCTTGACCACCAAGCTTTGCCTGTTCACTTGACCAGAATTATCTATAACATGAAGAGAGCTTGCTAACACTTTTTTATTGTCTTTCCCAAAGGAATAAATGCAATCTCATTTCTGGCACCCCATGTAACAATGAGGTTAGTGTGGTACATGTCAAGGGTAATCTCATTTCCAGTAGAAGGTTTCAGAAAGATCTCTCCATTCTTCTCTCACTGCCAATTCATATGTTTTGAAGTAGAAGACCCCTTATAGATAATCTAGAGTGGAGGTTCTTCAACTGAGGTCCATAGACCCCCTAAATGGTTTGAGGATACTTTTCAGGGGGTCTATGAACTTGGATAGAAAAAAATTATATCTTTATTTCAATGTAATTGTTTTCATTTCTTTTTTCCTTTTTTCTTATTTAAACAAATGCTTTATTAACTCCTGTTTTACATCATTCATTTCCTCCAGATTTTGAGTTACAATTTTTTCCCCATTTTTCCCCTACCCACCCTCCCAGAATAGCAGTCTCACAAGATATCTCTTCCTCCAGCTCTCTCCCAAATCTTCTCCCTTACCCCCTTCGACTTTTCCATTAGAGTAAGATGAATCTCTGTGTCCTGATGCCTGTACATCTAATCTCCCAATTACATGCAAAAGAGTATTAATAATAGTATATATATATTTGAAACATTTAATTTTAAGACCTCAAATTTCAGATCCATTCCCTTCCTCCCTTGTCACCCATTCCCTCTGGGAAGATAAGTAATTCAGTATGTGTTGTACATGTATAGCTATGCAAAACATTACCATAGTAGATATATTGCACAAGGCTGCTTATAATTCCCTCCCACTCATCCCACCCCCCACCTGGTCCATTCCCTACTTGATCCTGTCCCTCTTCTACCTCTTCAACCTCCCCTCCCCCCAAGAATGCCCTCCCATCCATCATCCCTCCTCTCATCCCCCTTCCCCCTATTCTGCTGCAGGTTGAGATATCCCATTTAGTATGTATGTGATTCTCTCCTTGAACCAAATACAATGAGAATATGATTTTGCCTTTTTGCCTTCCTGTTCTTCCCCTCCCCTGCAACTACTTCCCCTTGCCTCTTCTACATGAGATAGCTTACCCTACCCTGTCTCTCCCCATCCCCTCTTGCCACTTTCCTCTCTCAGCTCTTAACTTCACCCTTTAAGTATCATCCCTTCCCAACAAATTCAACTTATGCCCTCTCTCCATGTATAACTGTAAACATATATACAGACATTCACATATGTATTCATGTGACCATATACCCTTCTTCCATTATTTTCATACTGAGAAAAGTTTCATCAGTCACAATTATTGTTTTTCCATGTAGGAATGTAAATAGTTCAACTTTGATAAGTTCCTTTTGAATTCTTTTCCCTGATTACCTTCTCAGGTATCTCTTGCTTCTTGTGTCTGGATGTCAATTTTCTATTCAACTCTGTTTTTTTCCTCAAGAATGCTTGAAAGTCCTCTATTCCACTGAATGACCATATTTTCCCCTGAAACAAAATACTCAGTTTTGCTGGGTAGGTGACCCTTGGCTTCAATCCCAGCTCTTTTGCCCTCTGGAATATCATATTCCATGCCCTTCAATCCCTCAGTGTAGAAGCTGCCAGGTTCTGTGCTATTCTGATTGTGTTTCCACAATATTGAAATTGTTTCTTCCTGGCTGCTTGTAGTATTTTCTCCTTGATCTGGGGATTCTGGAACCTGGCTATAATATTCCTGGGAGTTTTCTTTTTGGGATCTTTTTCAGGAGGTGATCTGTGGATTCTTTCAACCTCTATTTTGCCCTCTGGATCTAAAACATCAGGGCAATTTTCCTTGAGAATTTCTTGAAGGGTGATTTCTAGGTTCTTTCTTTGGTCATGGCTTTCAGGTAGTCCAATAATTTTTAAATTATCTCTCCTGGATCTATTTTCCAGGTCAGTGGTTTTTCCCATGACATATTTCACATTGCCTTCTATTCTTGCATTTGTTTGGATCTGCTTAACAGCATCTTGATTTCCCATAAAGTCACTAGCTTCCATTTGCTCCAGTCTAACTCTGAAGGAATGAATCTACTCAGTGAGCTTTTGAGATTCTTTTTCCATCTGGCAAATTCAGCTTTTTGAGGCATTCTTCTCCTCATTGCCCTTTTGGGCCTCCTTTGCCATATAATTTAGTCTATTTTTTAAGGTGTTGTTTTCCTCAGTCAGGCTGTTGACCCTCTTTTCATACTTTTCCTGCATCCTTCTCATTTATCTTCCAATTTTTTCCTCCACTTCTCTTATTTGATTTTTAAAGTCCTTCTTAAGGTCCTCTATGGCCTGTAGCCCATTCATATTTTCCTTTGGGGCTTTTGGAGCAGGATTTCTGACCTCACGGTCCTCTGACTCTTCCATGCTTTGATACTCTTTGCCCCCAAAATAGGAGTCTATTGTTTCATTTTTCTGTTTATTTTGTTTCCTTTGCCTTGGCATGTTGCCACTTAATTACTTGACTTTTGGGCTTGTTGCCACAGTAGATCTCTGCCACCAGACAGAGGAGCTTCATCCCAAACATGTGGGGGGACAGCCTCCGTTTCTGGCAAGCTGGAAACCCACCCCACGACCTCCCCCCCAAACCACAATCCAGATCCAGGGAGGTTAAAGCAAGAGCGATTACCCCCCAAGACTGATCACTGGATCTCCCTATAGTTCGCAGGCCAGGAGCTGGAGCTGCCAGTGAAAACTGCAAAATGGGGTGTCTTCACAGTGGCTTCTAGACCCCAGGGGAGGAAGATGACACATTCCCCAAATACTCATCCCAAAGTCCATAGGGCACTAACCTCTTACTTTGTCCTAGGCATGTCTGTGTTGACCATTCTGGAATCGCCACAGCTGCTGGTGTTCTGGGGTCCCTCCAGCTGGCTGCTGGCCTGGCTGCCCTGGGGCTAAAACCTTGGCTCATGTGGACCTGGGCTCAGCTCTCTGTGGGCTGCACTGCAGGCTCCCAGAGTACTGTGCTGGCCCTTCCTGCAGAGCTGCTGGGCTGTCCTCAGAGGGAGGTTAGCTTCTCTGTGTTGTTCTTTCGGTGCTGGGGCTCCAGAAGTTGTTCAGAGTCCCCTTTTACATAGTTTGGAGGTAATCTGGGGGGAAAGAGGTGCTGTTTCTACTTCGCCATCTTGGCTCCACCCCCTTTATTTCTAATTCTATGTATTTATGCCTATAAAGTCATTGTATAGATATATTTTATGCATTTAAAGGCATCATTCTGAGAAAGGATTCATAGACTTCACCAGATTACCAAAAGAGTCTATTACACACACAAAATAAGGTTAAGATTCCCTGATCTAGTGCAACCCATTTATTTACAGATGAAGACCCTGATGTCACTTGGACAAGTGAAATGACTTGCCACAGGTTCCACCAGTGACAAAACCAGTATTGGAACTTTAGTCCTCTAATGCTAAAAATCCATTATATAATCTCCCCATTCTATTATGCTTCCTTTAGTCACTAAAAACAGATTAATCATCCCCTGCATAAGAAAGCCCACATATTCATTTTAAATGGGAGACTGGGAAATATTAGGGGTGGGGAAATACTCAAGTTCTTCAGGGAACTTCCTGCCCAGAACCTTGGTGCCCAGGAAGCCAAAAGAGAAGTCAGAGGGTTACTTGGTGAGAATGTTGCAAAGCAAAAGAAGTTGGAAGGTGATATTTCATCCAAACTGAAGGGATGCTTGGAAAATGATCTCTACTTGAGTACAGAATAAAACCCACTTAAGTCTGTCAAAATCTACCTTTCTTCCCCTTCTGTCATTTTGGAACCCATATACAGTTGATCTTTGGCCTTTGTCTTTTATTTTTTTAAGATTTCATAGAGCTAGCCACTATTCTATTTGTGTTAGTCATTAACCTGTTTTGGGGATGATGGGGTAGGTTGGATTAAATGGCTCCTGAGGTCCTTTCTAGTCTGTCAGTCAAACAACAAGGATTTGTTAAGTGTCTACTATATGCCAGACACTATGGTAAGTATTAGGGAAAAGAAGGAGAGAAAAGTCCCCCTTTTCAAGGAGCTCATAATCTAACTGAAAAGACAATCTGCAAATAATTATGTGCAAAAAAGATACATACAGGCTAAGCTGGCGATCATCTAAGGAAAAGGTACAAGCATTAACTGGGGAGGGATCAGGAAAGGCTTCTTGTAGAAGGTGGGATTTTAATTGGAGTATGGTGGAGTATGGAGAAAGCCAAGAAACCTAGGAGATGGAGATGAGGAGAGAGAAAAATCTAGGTATGAGGGACAACCAGTAAAAATGCCCTGACCTGGGAGATTCAGTGTCCTGTATGAGAAATAGCAAGAAGGATGGTGTCGCTGGATCATAGAGTAAATAGATTGGGTTTGGGGCAGTGTTAGGTGTGACTCATTTATTCTGTGATTTTGTAAAATTAAAGGCCAGTTATACACAGTAACAAGGAAATAGGGTAAGAGAATAACTACTGATTTAATTTTTTAAAGATCCTTTGTACTATATATATATATGCATATGTTATCTTCATGGTTGACTTTGGCAAAGAAGATATCATCTAAGGATGCTTATACCTTTCTATAAATTTTCTGAGTACTACATTTTTTTTTGTTTTGGGGCCACCAATCAGGGCAAGGTAACAAGCTGCATGGGAGCTGGCCATGGTAAGTTCTCACCTAAGAAAAGACTTTAGAGCAGGGGCTATTAAACTCTTTCTGTCACTGACTCTTTCTGGCAATGTGGTGATGCCTTTAGACCCCTTCTGAGAATGATGTTTTAAATGCAGAAATAAAATAAAATAAATGAGATTAGAAAGGAAACCAAAGGTTAAGAAGTAATTATTTTCTACTCAAGTTTACAGATACCCCCCCCCCATTCATAGAACTCCTTGGGCAGCCTATGGACTCCAAATTAAGAACCCCTGCTTTAGTGGGATGCACTTATTGTATCTCGGTAGCTTTTTGCCCGCCTGTTCTCTCCTGACAAGTGAAGGAACTGGAGCTCATAGTTCTTCATGGAGACAGCTGATGATGAAGTGTAGAGAACTGGGCCTGAAGTCAGGAAGACCTGAATTCAAATTCAGCCTCAGGTACTGACAAGCTTTGTGACCCTGGGAAAATCACTGTTTGTCTCAGTTTCCTCAAATATAAAATGAGAGTTATAATACAGTCCCCACCTTACCAAGCTGTTTTGAGGACCATAAAAAGTGTTTAGTGTAGTGCCAGACACATAATAGATGCTATATCGATGCTTATTCTCTTTCCCCTTTTCATAATCTGTAAAGCACACCCAGTTGGGAATTTAAGGAGTGTAAGGACAGGAATTTCCTAGGGAAGGGGTGGTGGGGAAGCTGATCTTTTCCTCTTCTCCTAATCCCAATCAACAACCCACTGCAAAGTGGTAAAAATAAAATGATAAATCCTTGAAGGTACTACAATGGCTCAATCCCAAAGTGTTTGGTTGGATAATGCTTCATTCAGAATAATTCCAGTGGTCCCTGTTGTTATTATGTTATTAATATTACTAGATTTAATATCAATACCCACAGTGGGTCAATGGTTCTTTTCTACAGAAACTCCATGGTTCCAATTTGTACCAACTGAATATTAAATAACAAAAAGGGAAGGAAAAAACCATTTGTGAATTGGAAATTAGGGGGAAAAATTAGTAAATAAGAAAAAAAAGATTGTAAATTAAAAAAAAAGAGCACAAAGATTGGTCATGGAATCAGGAAGAACTGGGTTTGAGACTTTCCTTGTATACATCCTGGCTTTTGTGAGCCAGGGCAAGACACTTAACATCTCAGTACTTTGGGAAGCTCTCCAGTGCCAGCCAATACTGACAGAAGGAGTTGCCTTACCTGGGGATTCTTTGTGTCAATTAAATCATGGGTCCAGTCCCTGTCTTCTAAATTAGAAAGAAAGCTGATAGTAACAGAACAAGAATAAAACTACTACTGAAGGCTTTTTCCCACCTAAGAAAGCAACTGATTTGGGTTTGATAATAACAATAACAGTAATAATGATAATGATGATGAATTTAAAAGTTTATTTCTAGCAACTTTGTGTTGTTGACACCCAATAGTTTAACTAAAATGTCCACTTTTCTAGCCAAAACAACCTGCTAGCTGTTCTGTGAATCCCATATTCCATCTACTCCCCCATACCTTTACACAAAGCTGTCCCTCATCCCTAGGATATATGCCTACTACCCCCCATTTCTGAGAATGCCTAACTTCCTTTAAATTTCAATTTAGGCTTCTTCCTGTGCTATAATGAAGCCCACCATTATGTTCTCTAGTTATTAAAACTCTTCTTCCTGAAATTATCTTGCATTTATTTCTCTTAAGTATTTACAGTCTTTCCCACCCCCACTCCTGCTCCTGGAGAAAGGGACAGTATCATTTTTCTTTCTGCTCTGTATCTCCAATACTTAGTACAGTGCTTTTTACATGGTAAACACTTAATAAATGTATAAATGTTTGTAGAAATGAATTTAGCCAAATGATAACAAAGAAGAAATTGAATCAGCCCTCTCTTTGGCCCTCATTAACTTTATGACTATGGAAACACTCAGATACTTAGATAGACCTCTCCTAAAAGCTCATTAGGTGTTTAAATTTAGAGCCTCTTTTCCTAACTAGAAACTAGAATTTCCTATGAGGTCTTCTTTTAACACAAGCATGGATAAAGATCCCAGAGGCTTTGTTAGATGAACAAGGCTCACTGATGGGGTTCACTAGCCTTTGTTGGCAGTTCTTGTTAGCATAGGCTTAATACTTAGGACTAAAATAAAGTAGCTGACTGTTATACCCAAATCCATTCAGATTCTAAGCACTGAATATTTCATCTTTTAAAATAATTTTAAATGCTTAAATCTATGCAATGGCTTCTATTTTAAAACCATTTTTGGAGGGTGAGGAGACTCCATGAACCTAATGTTGAATCTTCCTCCTATGCTACTGTAGTTCACTGAATCTGTGATCCAGAGTACAAATCTATTGTAATTTCCATCCTGTGCAATTAGGAAAAAAATATTTCTAATTTAATCAATAAAAACAAATATTTAATGTAAAAACAAGAAAAAGGAATGTATAAGAAATTGCATACTGCTGGGAGATAATTGGATTTATTGTTTTAAGAAAGTAAATATATGTATGTTGGTGTATATATATATGTATGTATATACACATAGACATATGTGTATATATGCATATATGTAATATAGTATATATATATATATATGCATCTATGTGTGTGTCTGTATTCAAACAGGCATACCTTGGGGATATTGTGGGTTTGGTTCCAGACTATCTCAATAAAACCAATATTTTATTTTATATAATATTTTATTATGATAAAACAAATCACATGAATTTTTTGGTTTCCCAGTGCATATAAAAGTTATGTTCACACTATTCTGCAGTCTATTAAGTGCACAATAGTATTAAATCTTAAAAAGAGTCTATACCTTAATTAAAAAACTGTATTGCTAAAAAATGCTAACCATCAGCTAAATCTTCAGAAAGTCATAATCTTTTTGCTAGTGAAGGGTCTTGCCTCAATGTTGAGGGCTGCTGATTATAATTTAATTAACCTAGTTTATAAGTTTTCCACCTGTTTTTTCTATATTTTGTATGGATGTCCCTCCCAGGATAAGCTCATCACTTCTAAACTCACCACTAAGCTACCAACTCAGGCCATGATTGACACTTTCTTCTTCAGCCTCCTCTCCCCTCTGAATGGAGGGCTGGAAGGTAGAGGATCAAACTTCTTTATAGAAGGCATAAATTGCACTCAGCTTACAACACTTTGCATTTGCTATCTTACCTGGTTTTAACTGCATGAAATAAGATGCCCTCTGGTCTCCCATTCCTCAATTCCCCACTCTCAGCTTTCCTGCCTCCTTTTGTATTTTATCTACCCCTTTAGATTGTAAGCTCCTCAAGGACAAGGCTTGTCCATATCAATTATATCCCCCCTCTCCCCCCCAGCTTAACTTAATGCCCAGCACATAGTGGGTCCTTAATAAATGTTTATTGGATTAGATTGGATTGGATTTCCTTCTTGCTCCCAGATAAGCCTACCTCCTATTATCTTTAGCCTACTTCCTTTTATGCACATATGTACTTAATGGTATCTCATACACAAATTATCGTGGGTGATTTAAAAAAAATTGGTGAGAATGAAGTGCTACATGATTTGTAGTCACACAAAATCATGAAGACAATATTGGTGTTAAATACACAGGCTTCAGTGCCAAGGCAAAGTTTAAGATTACAATCAGTCAACCAAACTACCAAGGCATTTATTAAATAACTACTTATCTGCCATATTCTATGTTAGGTGGTAGGGGTACAAATGCAAAAAATGGAACAATTCCTACTCTTAATAATTTCCCAAGTGCAGACCCAGGCCTGATTCTCTGTCCATCTGTAATGCCTGTAGAAGATGGATAGAATCACAGGATTTTAGAGCTACAAGGGACCTCAAGGATCATCTGGTAGGACCCTCTCATTTCACAAATGGCTGAGAAGTGATTTGTCCAAAGTTACAAGTCACTGACAGAGTCAGGAAGAAAACCGAGACATCCAGGCAATCTGCCCAGGGTTCTCTTCAAAGAGCCAAGTTGTCTCACTTGACAAACCAATTCAGCACATGGCTTGTCTAGTTGCATATCAAAGTCTGGACTATAAATAAACAAACAAAGCCAGGGAGATAATTAGATTCAATATAAAGAGAATTAGCTCAAAGCCCATTCCACACACACACACACACACACACACACACACACACACACACACACACACTCAAACACACATGGGTTTAAGATTTATATGTCCTTCATTTTCTTTTTGAGGAGGACCAATGACATCACTGGGTCGTATCTTGACTTATTCATGAATTACATGTGAGGCAAAGTTGTACAAAGTCATCAGCCTCACCTTCTCTTCCAAAGTCAATGAAGGGGGTAGCGAGGTGGCACAGTGAATAGAGCACTGTCCCTGAAGTCAGTAGGACCTGAGTTCAAATCCAGCCTCAGACACTTAACACTTACTAGCCTTGTGACCTTGGGCAAGTCACTTAACCCCAATTGCTCTCCAAAAAGCAAAACAAAACAAAAAAATAAAAAAAACAACCAAAGTCATTGAAGTCTAGCAGCAACACAAAAGTCAGGACAAATGTCAATGACCCAGGATGCAATAGATAATCTCTGCATTTTTGATGCCTGAATTCTGAGCACTCCACTGCCCCTGCTTCAACCCCCTTCACATCCCTTTGGAACAAATTGTTCTCCTTTGCCCTTTCTGCCAGGGGAAGCTTTTACACACTTGAGGTGGAAGATATTCCTCTACTTCACCAATGGGTTTGTAGCCTGTTGGTTACCCTCACCTTGGTTTAGGTCATCTGCTGAGATTGGGATGTGGCCATTGCACATGCTACAGCTTCTTGGGGCTACAAGAGAGAGTGGAGTGGCAGGTGGACACCAAAGATGGATGAACAGCCCTGGAAAGGGCTCAGCAAGCCCTCATACCAGATGGGCTAGTCCTCCCTGAACACCCTATGTACCCCAGTTGCACAAGGCACCGGAATGATAAATGGCTTGTCTAGGGTGAGGATCACTTAGTCAGTATATGTCACAAATGGTATTTGAAATCAGTATTCCTTCTTCTCAAGACTAGGTCTTTATATCCTAAACTATCTCTCTTTAATATAATTATAACTGTGTTTATTGATTGATTGAACGATGAGGTGTCCAAACTCTTTGTATTTATTTCCAATTAATGTAACTGGAGTGACTTTAGATACCAAGAGATGATTTTGTTTGATGGACTCTACATTACTTTTAAGATCCCATAGCATTTCAGGGATGACTAGGAAGGTTAGGGATGTTTTTATTCACAACAGACACTTCCTTGAGAATGAATGTCCCTGGTGTGGCCATGGCACAGGTACCGCAGTCACTCTCTGAGGCCCTGGGGTCTTTGTGCTGCTCTCACTTGTGTTGTTTCTCAAAGCATCAAGACACTGTACCAGAGCTAGTCTCTGTATTATAAAAAGATAGTCTGGTACAAAAAATGTCAAGCTGAGTGCCCCGTTACCTCATACAATGTAGGTGTAAATCTTGAAAAGGCCACAGAGTTCAACTTGCCTTCGGCAGAGTAAAGAAGCAATTACTTAGCCGTTAAGAAAAATCCTAATATTGTTCCAGATAACCTGAGTGCCCTCACGATATCTGGCTATTATTTTAAATGGATTTAAAAATATTTTTTTAAATCTCCTATCCAAATCATATGGAAATAATAATGCAAGTTATCATAAAGGTGTTTTGAGATAATTCTAAATGTCAATTTAGCATATTTTCATCTGTTGGCTTTCTGTGCTAAGTGAATAGCTTCTTTCAGGAGGTAAATGTTTTTTGGTAAAAATGAAAGGGACAGTAATATTTAAAGGTCAGGTAATAAGGCAAGTTGGTTTTAGTCAAGTTTGTTAAATATCTAACTGGATCTCCTTACGCCCCATTGTCACAGCACTCCTTATTAAAATCAGGAGACAATACTTTGGTTGCCTTTTTCCTTCATTCTCTTATTCCTGCTATTATTTCAGTCCTTGATTTTTCTTTCTCCCTCTAAGTATAGCCATTTTGTTTGGCGAGTAATATTAAATTATGTTCATTCTACTTCTAAAATGACATATCCTAACTCATCTGTTCCTGTAGCTGCCATTACCACAAATTCAAAAAAACTTGATTAACATCACTTTCTGTCCATTACCAAAAGAAAAAACAAAAAAATCCAAAATACTAGAGTTTCTAAGAGTTTAGGAAATCCACATTGGTTAGGTCTTATTTTTCAGTCATTAAATTATGGATAGAACTTAAATGCCATCTTACCAAGACACTCAAATTAATAACCGAGGAAACTGTTCCATAAAGACATCTTCTTGCCAATGGAAGTGGCCCGTTCCACTTTTGGAGAACTCTTAATCATTAGGAAGTTTTCCCTGATGTCAAGTCTAAATTTCCCTCTGAAACTTTCATTCGTTGCTGGGGCTCTACTCTGTCTGTGACCAAACTGATCAAGTATGATCTATCTTCCTCTCCCTTCAAATAATTAAACACAGCTTTCATATCTACATACCTGGTGTTTACATGGTACTATCAGGTGGAGTACTGGGATAATTTAAAAATCTGTTTAAAAAAAGAGAGAGAAATTAATGCAATGAAGTCACCAATTTGTGTTGTTTCCCCTCTACATTAGCTGTTCAATTCATCGAACTGACAAACAAAACCAGCTGCTGGGCAGTGTAGACCCAGTCTCAATTTCTTTGGGGAAAAAAGTCCCAAAGCAACCATATCAGTTCACATGCAATTAGAAAAGTTTGAAAAATAAAATAAAATAAAAAATAAATAAAAACATGCAATTAGAAAAGTTTGAAAAAATTAAATTAAAAAATTAAAAAGAAAAAATATTTTAAAAAGAAAAAAAAAGTCTGAGCTATTTCTATCAAACAACAACAACAAAACATTCCAAATATAGATCTGTCCAAATGTGAGGATGCAGTCACTTGGGCAGAATTCATTCAACAAGGTACAGAACAGCAGGCCAATTCTGCAATCAAAGCCATCATCAGTCACTGCGTGGCAGATACTGAACAGGAGTCATTTAACTGGCCTTTTCACTTCTCAGATAGTTACATTAGTATCAGCAAAGCTCAGGCTGCCTTGTCTAGGCACCTGCTCCAAGGTCCTAACAGATGTTAGCAGGAGCCAAATGAAAATCGAAACTTGACAGAGAGGATTTATTTTTAATACCCACTGAAAATCAATAGGAATTTTAAAAGTGACAGAATTCATTGTGATGATACCTTTTATTATGATTTTTTTTTCAATGAATACCATTTGAGAATTGATGCCCAAGAGTCAGAATATGCTCATATGATGCCAAGCTCTACTTGGCCAGCATTCAGTTTTCACATCATTCTATTTAATGCTATCAATGAGGATTGACAAAATCTTTTGACTTAAACCAATAGATGTGATTTTTGTGGGGATCCCCTCTAGTGGCCATTGTATCTAGAAATGAATTATAAATCTTAAAAGCATTTTTCAGGGGGTTAAATAGTAAAAATAAACATTTGCCTTAAGGTAAAAAAAATTACTTCCTCCAGTGGAATGATAACAAATTAGAGTAATTTGATAGAAATACTGCATTGGAGGAGATATATTGTACATTTGTGAAATAATCATTGAAAATCAATGTGTTCTCTGGGATTTTAAGTTATTTATTGAATTGGGATTATTTAGAGGTAGAATCAGAAAGTATTTTGAAGCCATTAGGTTCAACATTCTCATTTCACAGATGAAGAAACTAAAAGTGAAAAAATTCCAGTGCTTTGCTATGGTCACATAGGTAATAATTAGTAATGTCAGGATTTGAATCCTGCCTGGTCTTGTTGACCCCAAATTCAACGTTCTTTACATGGTGCTATACTATTTCAATAAGGATTGGATTGTCTGATACCAGAAACACTACTTCGGTATGAGTGAATGGGATGTTTTAGCTAGAAGTGAAGACTGGGCACCAGAGAGGAAGTGCTTTAGGGTGAAACATTCCTATTTGATCACATTTCCATTTAAATTCAAATGTCAAATACTACATAGGTTAAAGAAATCAACAGTCCAATAAAGGCGAAACCCAGATATAATTTCCTTAACACCTCCAAAATATAGACCTGTGGACCTCTTACTAAGGGGTTTTGTTTTATAAATCAGTTTGTCAATCAGGCGTTTTCTTTCTGGTTTTTAGAGACAATTGGGGTTAAGTGACTTGCCCAGGATCACACAACTAGTGAGTGCCTGAGGCTACATTTGAACTCAGGTCCTCCGGATCCCAGGTCTGGTGCTCTTTCTACCACCTAACTGCCCTGGGTTTGTTTGTTTGTTTTTTGTTGTTGTTTTCTTAACTTTGGACACATTTTCACATAAGCCCATATTATAAATTATCGTGGTTCTAAGACTGGTCCCCCAAAACTATTTAAATCATAATATAGCTGAAATAAAACAAATAGTAACCTTGAAGAGCCCCGATTCACCATGGGATTTATGAGCCCCTCTGACACCTGTGTTTTTTGAGTCTTGAACCCTGAACCCTGAACTCTCCTGAGTTCATTCTCCAAATCTAACTGATCTCTGAGTCTTCTGAATATCTAAACTCCCCAAATAAACTGCTCTGGGTACAGCATCTTCCTTTTTTTAATTTTCCCACACCCAATCTTGAGCTGCTCTGGGCACTGAGGAAATCATGAGCATAGACAGTAGCAGGAAGAGTTATATCCCCAAAGGTATTAATGATCATGTCAGGAGATAGGGGACAAAAGGAGAAAGTAAGTGGTGAAATGACTGGATAACAGCACTGGTGGCTCCTGCACCAGTGGAATTTCAGGGGAAATGAACTAGGAAAGCAAAATAAACAATGGGAGACAAAAGGAAGAATGCTCCTTAACCTTAAAGGAGCCATCAGTGAGAGAAGTTCCATCAGTAGAGGTGAGACATAGAAGACCCATTGAAGCTTATACATAAATACAGATATATGAGCAAACTGTCTCTCCCTTTAGAAGACAAGGACTATTTTCCTTTTTAATTTGAACTTCCAGTGCCTAGCACAGTTTCTGAAACTTAGTAGGTACTAAATAAACGTGTGTTGAAATTATTTGGAAACGCTCATCAAAATGTGTATCCCATATTTTTGGTTGTCAGGGAGGTCTATTTCAGAGGTGGGGAACCTGCAGCCTTGAGGCCAGGTGTGGACCTCTAGGTTGTATGTGAGGACTTAGAAGACCACATGTGGCCTTGAGGCCACAGATTCCCCACCCCTGGTCTATTTGGAAGCTGTTTATTGTTTTAAAATTTAAATTTAAAAAAAGTTCTATTATTTCACTAGAAATCCCTTGCAGAACTCTGGTGTACATAATCTGTAGTCTGTCTTTCTCCATTTCAATGTCTTTGGTTCTTTTCAGAAGGAAAGCTTGAGGGGAAAAAAATCCTATCTATTTTTTCTCCCTTCTCCTGAACAGCCTGGATTACTGATTCCCCTGCTACTATAACCCGAAGTTCACCTCCCAAGTACTAAATGGAAAATCATCATGAAATAAAGGTGAAGATCAGCACTTCTCTTTTCATTTTAGAAGTGCCATTGGCTCCCTTGCTTAGGGCCATCTAAATTTCCACTTCGCTTCTTGGATTGATGTTGGTGAACATTGGAAGCTCAGCTGAAATTATGAAACAATGACAGCAGTTTGTTGGGTTGTTTGGTCTCCCCTCCCCCCAGGCCACACTGCTCTATGCACACTTTTTCAGAAACAGAAACAAAGAGATGAACTCTACTGAGTGTAACCCAAAAAACTCCTGCAGACCAACATTTGACCTGAAGCATTTGCCTTATCACTAAGGTTCTAGGTCACCCACAAGGCCACCCATCTCACCCTCTGTGCATTTTCACACACACCGTGATGACCATGTGCCTCCAATGGGGGCTTTCAGTCACCAAATGCAACTACAGACACTGTCACCCTAAAACATACACTCACCACAATCTTTGTCTTTCCTTTCTACATTCTAGAACTCATCATAGGCTGACTTCCAACCAGCCTTTGCTATACACACAAACAGCAAGGATAGAAAATGAATTTGTGATTTCATTAACCTACGAACTCCCAGATAAGAAAACTCCATCTGTCCATGTAGGTTGGAACTCTCACTGCAAGTTACAGTCTTAAAGAATCATATAGAGCCCTGAGATATTAAGTGACTTGCCCAGGGTAATGTAGTGAGTATGTGTCAGAGGCTATACTTGAACCTAGAATTTTATGGTTCCAAGGATAACTCTCTAACCACTAAATCATACTACCCCCAGGCAGCCCTCTGGGAATTGAAATTAGTCACAGAATTACTGAACCTATGAGTTGTAGGGGGGCCTCAGAGATCATCAAGTAAAGGCAATATATCAATATGAATCCTTTCTTCCTTTCTACCTATTCCAGCAGGTGAGCTAGAATGGAGCCTTTGTTTGAGCATCTCTAATGAGAGAACCCAAGACTTCCTGAGGCAGCTTACTAATTGTGTTTCTGATAGCTCTAGTTAGTGGAAAGGTTTTTTTTTTTTGTCTTTTGCATAACAGGAGACTAAAACCTCCTCCAAGTTGGGCCTGAAGAAGGGGAATCCAGTAATTATTCTCTCCACCAATGGGGAGAATCTTACACAGATTAAAGGTTTAAGCCCTGAATTAGTTGCTTTTTTTCCCAACTTCATGATCAAATTGACTTCTTTGCAATCTCCATCTTTACTCCTAGTTCTAGCCTCAGAGACAAACAAAACAAGTCATTTATATCTAATGCACGATAGCCCTTCATTTCAGATCCTTGAAGAGGGCTAGCTTCTCCCCCTAAATCTTTTCTCTCCTTTTTTTATAGCCCAAGAAATAAGGAGAAGGAGATGGAGAGTGGGATACTGAAGAATCTTCCCATACAAGTAACTTTTACCTCCTGCTTCTAGTCCCAGAGTCCCACACTTTCCTGGTGCAAATATGCAAAATTAATAGGTGCCTAACTTTTCATATAGGCCCTCTAATGAAATGTGGAGCTGTGAGGTGGTACAGCCAATAAGAGTGCCAAGCCTAAAGTCAGTAAGACTCATCTTCCTGAGTTCAAATCCACCCTCAGATATGTGCTAGCTATGTGACCCTGAGCAAGTCATTTAACCCTGTGTGCCTTAGTTTCCTCATCTGTCAAAAGAACTGGAGAAGGAAATGGCAAACCTCTCCAGAATCTTTGCCAAGAAAACCCCAAATGGGGTCACAAAGAGTCAGACATGACTGAAAAGACTTAACAACAACAATGAAATATAGTTTGCGATCAAGTGGGGGAAATGCCATGTATAAATAGAGAGATTTCTCAGAATAGTGAAAAGAATATTAGATCTGGAATTAGGAACACCAGATTTCAAATCCTGCATCAGACATCAATTAACTGGGAACCCTCTCTGAGCCTCAGTTTCCTTATCTTTAAAAGACTAGATGACCTCTAATATCACTTCTGAAGAGGTTACCCATAAAGAGGGTTAGGGTTGCTTTGGAGACCCCAAAATACCAACACTCCAGGTCCTGCCGAATGAATTCAAATGAAGTCTTCTCTCAGCCAAAGAAAAGTAAAGTTTATTAAAAATTCTCTTGTATTGGACACAGAGTAAGTCTGTGCTAGGTCATTCTATGACGCTCTCACAAACATGAAGACAGGATGGGGTCTTATATACCGAAGGTTGTGGGAGGAATCTAGGGGTGGTCTAGGGGAGGAGTTTGGGAAGGGTCTTCAGGGGGAGTTAATGAGGTCAATGAGTGATTAAGGGTTGGAAGTTGCTGGAGGCCACCAGGAGACCACAGACATTGGTGGGCTAGGCCAGTTCAAGGGTGGATCTACACTTTGAGAGGCTCAAGGGTGGGAAGTCTAGTAACAGAGGCTTGGGCTCAGCCACAAAGCATGCAAAGGCCTCATCAAATGAGACGATTTAATCAGAGTTCAAGAGCCTGTACCTCAAGGACTCAAGGAGAGCTCAAGGGGGCTCCCAGAGCCCATAGCTCATCAATTTCCATCTCTAAATCTATAATTCTATGATTTATTTCCAGGGATCTCTGGAGTAGGATGTGAGGGAAAGAGGTCTGAACCTCTGATTCTCTTTATTATGGAAACTGTCTACCGATGAACATAATAATAAACAACTTACATTTAGACAACCTTATATAGCTGGGCACAGGACTAAGCACTTCACAATTATTTTCTCATTTAATCCTCCCAACAACCATGGGAAGTAGGCACTATTATTATCCTTATTTTATAAATGAAGAAAATGAGGCAGAATGACTCATTCTGACTCATAACTCAGGTTAAATGACTTTTCCAGTCATACAACTAGCCTAGTGCCCGATGCTGGATTTGAACTCAAGTCTTCCTGACTCTAGGTCCAATATTCTATCCACTAAACCACTCAAATGCTTGGAGCCAGCAGTTACTTGTAATTTCTTATAAGAGAGCTTTCTGGGAGCCCTGAAGGGCTCCTATGACTCAGCAGAGTCTTTTAGGGTCAGAGGCTGTACTTGAACTCAGGACTCCTTGATTCCCAGGTCAGCCCTCTATCTGCAATGCCCTGTTGACTCAGCTCTGACACTGGCAGAAGGAACTGAAGAATGTTTTTTTTGTTTGTTTGTTTGTTTGTTTTTCTGGTATCATTGAGGAGATGATACAAACTTTTTTCTTCATCCTGAAAACTCTTCATTCTAATCTTTTTTTTGTTGTTAAGTTGGTTTAGCTGTGTCCAACTATTCATGATTCCATTTGGGGTTTTCTTGGCAAAGATACTGGAATGGCTTGCCATTTCCTTCTCCAGCTCATTGTAAATATAAGGAAACTGAGGCAAACAGAGTTAAGTGACTTGCCCAGGATCACAGAACTAGTAAGTGTCTGAAGCCAGATTTGAATTCAGGAAGATAAGTCTTACTTTCTCTCTACTGCTCCACCTAGCCACCTAATCATTAGCTAGTACAGAAAAGGACTGTTTGTATCTTCAGAAGTTGAAGAAGGCAGGAGAGACAAGCAGTAAAGAGAAGGAATAGGTAGTTAGGATCTTAATTCTTACCCCAGACATTCTTTAGAATCATTGAAAACACCTGGTTAGCGTGCTGGACCTCTCTTTCTCTGGACAGCATCCAGGCTGAAGGATGAAAAATTAATGTTACACACAGAGGGCAATGAAGAAGGGCATCATGGGTGTGAGCAAGCTACTACTTATAACAAACCAGCAACTTCAAAGAGGAATAGTCATAAAGTCTGTGTGATAAAAGGGAAATATGTGAGAGAAGGCAAGGTCAAGGGAAGATCGGTAAAGATATCAGAAGAAAGCAAGGAAGACCATAAGCACATTGGGTGCACCCTCCCTGCTTCCTTCCCCCTGGGGAATTTATAGGAGTACACAGATAATAGTCAAATGAGATGGTCAAGCATGAATGAGTGATGATGTACATAGTTGGAACAAACAACTAAATCAATGAACTAAATGGGATGTCTAAAGGAGTGAGAATAGAGGAGCTAGCTCAATACTAAGTTCATTTCTAAATGAAATTCTTATATAAATTATCTATAAATACATCTCACCACCAGCACCCCTAGCAGAATATAAACCCTTCGAGGGTAGGAACTATCTCCTTTTATTTATTTCTGTCTCCAGATTCTAGCATAGTGTTATACATAATATACACTTAGTAAATTCTTGTTTTTTGAGTGACTGGCATTTGGTGACTCAGCTCCTCTGGATTTCATCTATAATATTATGGGTCAGATAAGACAATTTCCAAAATCTTGTCCAATTCTAAATCTATGATTCTATGTCTCCTCCATCCTCTTCAAATTGGCATCTGGTTGTCCTATGGTGTCCCCACCTAGGCCTACTCTCCCCAGTGACTCTCCCACATCACCTCTCACTCCTCCTTACCACTGCCATTCCTGTTCTCTTCAAGACACAGTGGTTATTGGCTGAACTGAGATTGTGGTAGAGGATGAGATGCTAGGGCCATTTGGACTAAGAGCATCATCCCATAGCCTGTTAGGATTGTAAAATCCCCGTACAACCCAGGAGGAAAACAGAGCTGAGAAAAATCCTACTCATTATAGCTTCAGTGAATACCCAGCTCATACTGTGAATTCTAAGTTCAAAACTAAAGGAATTATGAACAAGGTCATGGAAAACTCTGCCAAGATGTTGGCTTTGTATTATATATATTTAAAGGGAACCACTAATGTAAAGGAAGATATATAAGACTGGTGTGTTTTTTGTGTTTTGGGTTTTTTTTTCCCTTACACATCTTGCCGCTGTCTGGGGGCAATGCTCGAGTGACTACTGAAATATAATAGCTGCTTTCTCTCTCAGTACACAATTTGACAGCATTTATTCTTTCCTTCAGTGAACATAATTACTTCACATATGGAACCTGTGATAGCCTACAGGCATCTGAGAGAAGCCAGAATCATACAATCTGTCCCCTTGGTGAGCTTAATTTACATTCACAAGTGTCATTTTAATAGCCCCAGCAACATGTAGGATAAAAATTACAGGTCAGCTCCAGCGTGTCACAGGGAGCTGAGCTTAAGTCAATAATGTGGTATTATTACATTCTGGATAATTTTACAAGGGAGAACTCACAGGAGGAAGCTGACCCTTCTTTCTTAGTTTCCCAGCCTCGCCATTACCCCCACAAGGTAATTCATTTAGAAATGAGCTTTGTAGCCCTTGCTCAGCAATGAACAGTGAGTCAGCTACAAATATTTGTACTATGTGTCATCCCCTTCAGTGGAACCCAGTGACATCACTTACCACCCTAATAGAGCTGGAGGGTTTCAGGATTTTCCTTGTTAACCATTTAAAGCACCCTGGCCCCAATGCCTTGAATGGAAAAATCCTAAGTCAGAAGCACCTACCTTTCTATTTAGTGAAGTTAATCGTGGAACTTAAGAAAATCCCCAAATGTTTTCTTTCTATCTAAGGGAAAGTAACCCTGCACCTTTTAATAGCTATTTCACAAGACCAGATGCTACAGGGGCAAATAGGTGGCCTGAGGACGATCTGGGGTTGTTTTTCTGTTTGGTTGGTGAAGTTGGCCTGAGTTGACCCATTTAGCTCATTTATTTGTTGGAGCTGATGAAAGCTATTTTTGAAAAACGAATTAAGAATTGTCTATGAAGCTTGAAATATGATTTCATATGAGTATTTCCTTTCTTGTGGCAGGACATGTTGACCTAGTGATACAGAGTCATGGTCAGAATGATCACTGGTCAGCTTTGCCAAACTTTCCCTTTCTTCTAGCCAGGGGCAGGAGTTTCAATTCAGGACCTCTAATGAATGAGCCTGGAAATGCCCTGGGCATTAACCCTGAGTAGGGATGATGGGTTCTTTACATTCTTGCAGCTCTCAAGCACACACACACGTACACTTCAATCAGCTTGTGAGAAGCTATAGGACCAGTAAGCTCGGCTTCTCTGACTCTCTCCCTCAACTCTTTTCCCATTTCAATCACAGCTCTACTAGCTTCTCCTAATATACTAAATCAAGACAGCCACTGTACCTCCGTACTAGGCCTCCTCTCTCACTCCAATCTTCCTAACCTAAGTGTGGACAAACCTCTTTTCCCTTTAGTTCAGTGAAAACCAGGTTGGAATTTTTCAAAAGGAACTTTAAAGATAAATATAGAAGAGAAAGAAAATGAATGGGAGAATGGATAAAACTCTGGATTTAGGATTAAAAATATTGGCTTCAAATTGTTTCTCAGACACTTTACTTACAAGTTGTGTGCCCCTGAACAAATTGACTTAACCTCTTAGGCCTCAGTTTCCTTATCTGTAAAATGAGAGAGGTGGACTAAATTACCTCAAAGGTCCCTTCCAACTCTAAATCTATGGTCCTATGGATAAACAAAGGATAGAAACAGGTGAGTCTTCAAAACACAATCATCTTATACTAAGCAGCTTTTAAAGTCTTGGCACAGACTGACTCGACAAGTGCAGCTTGCAATCCTTTCCACAGAGAGGTTTTTCGTTAACCACTGGGAGAATCATTGCTTTCCAGATAATGATCTCCTCAAGGTGAGTTGGAAAGATTTCATGCAACCTTAGAGTTACTGAGTAATGTTGTGAGGATGAAACATGAGTAAAGAACATTATAAACCTTAGAGTGCAATGTAAATGTCAATTATTATTGTTAGCTCACTGCTTTTGATTTCAAAACTCATCTCGAGCATCACCTCCTAGTATACATGAGATCTTTCCTGAATCCCCCAGCTGCTAGTGCATGCCCTGATTTCCTTATATTGATTTTGTACATACTTCGTATTTGCATAGGCATGTCTATACAGATGCATTGTGTAACACTGCAACTGTGCCTCATACCTGGGCCATGTAGGCTGGTACATCTGGACACACTCAGATACGACCGATGGCCTGCCTCTTTTTGTCTAGCGTCTAACATAGGCAGGGATGAAATGAGTAAAATCAGCCAATCAACCATTTAAAACGTCCCAGGCACTATGAGGTGCTGAGGGCACAAAGACAAAATGAAAGAGTCCCTGCCTTTGAAGAGCTTAGAAGATAAGATTTGGATAGGGGAAATTACTCATGTGCATATTATACATACATGTTTATATATACACATATATAAGTTCATGTGCATGATATATTAATGTATCATCATATGAAGGTACACAAATAGACAAAGGTATATACACATACCTATATATAAATATATGTGTAAATGTATATCTGTATTTTTTTCCTCCAGAAGAGAAAGGCCCTGAGAACTTACTCCAGAGGTATACATACATATACATGCATATATGTATTTATACTTACATGCATATATATGTATACTTACATGCATATATGTTGTATTCATGTATACAACATATATATATGTATACTTACATGCTTATATGTTGTATTCACGTATACAACAAAGCAGCAAAACCTTTCCATTCTTGCTCAGGTATTTAATCTGTCTTTGAATTTACTGATTTCTACTAGGAGGATCCATGTCTTTATCCTAATCAATCTATCTGATTTGTGGTTAAAAAAAGCATTATAAGAGGAGGTGCCAAGATGACAGAGTAAAGGAAGGGATTTGTCTGAGCTCTCCCAAATTTTCCTTCAAACAACTTTGAAATAATGCCTCAAAATTAATTCTGTGGTGGCAGAATAAACAAAAGGACAGGATGAAACAATTTTCTAGTACAAGACAACTAAGAAAATCAGCAGGAAAAGTCTGTCTCCCTGGTGTGAGAGTGGAGCACAGTACAGCCCTGGCGTTGCACTGGCAAACCAACATTAGGCTTTGGGGACTACTGAATTGTGGTAGCAACTTCCAATTTCCAGAACACTCAGCCCACAAACAGTAAGGGGATCATACAACTGGTCAGAAGGAGAGTGCAGGGGATGTTTTGCTGGCATTATGTGCAGGACTCTGTTGCATGACTATATGGACAGAGTTCCAGGTCACAGTTCCAGAGCAAGGAGGAGGTCATTAATGCTTGTGGCCCCAGGGAAGCAAGGACCCTGGTCATAGTTCCATGGTGGGAAAAAATGCTTAAGGTCTTTCACAGACCAGAGTACAGGCCAAGAGAGCAATTATCACACCCTTTCCTTAGATCATACCACCTTGAAAAAAAAACTGAAAACGTATAAACCCCGAGAACTAACTATAAAAACAACAGCGCAAAAAATCTGAAGCTTTGGACAACGTCCCCAGGAGCAGAGCCCAACTTTAATATAAAGTTAAGAAAGAGGCTGGGAAAAATTAGTAAGCAACAACCACAACAAAAAGAACCTGACCATATATAGTTACTATGGTGACAGGGAAGCTCAAAATGTAAACTCAGAAGAAGTTACCAATGTCAGAACAACTATATCCAAAGACTCAAAGAAAAATGTGAATTGAAATAGGCCCCCAAAATATTTTTTTCAAAGAACTCAAAAAGGCTTTTTAAAGTCAAGTGACAAGTAGAGGCAAAAATTGGGAAATGAAATGAGAGTGATAAGAAAATTATGGGGATAAGAGTCAACAACTTGGTAAAGGAGGCACAAAAAATATTGAAGAAAATAACACCTTAAAAATGAAAATAGGCCAAATGGTAAAGGAAACACAAAAGTTCACTGAAGAGTGAACCCAGAAACTCCATGTATTTGAGACATGTATATGTTGCTATCCTTTCAAACAGCCTGGCTCCCCAGTTCATTAACCTTATCAAGTGTCATGACCTTCCATGTCATTCCACATCAACTACACATGGGGATGGTTATATACTTGACCTCAATACCACCCACACATAATTCCCAATTTATCTCATCTCTAAATGATGTTCCCAGTAAACCAGAACTGTTTTTCTGGTTGAGGGATAACAAAAACAACAACAAAACACAGAAAGGTAATATGATACAGTAGAAAGAAAATGGGATTTGGAGTCAGAGGACTTGGAGTCAAGTCCTGGCTTCACACACTTACTACATTTGGGTAAATCGCTTAACTACTCTTAGCTTTAGTTTTCTCATCCTTAAAATTAGGGAGTTGACCTAGAATACATCTAGGGTTCCTTCTCACTCCAAGTCTATGCACCTGTGAATGGGAGAACAAAAAAGTAAGTATAGATTTTTAGAACAATTGGACAGTTTATGTACTTTATTCAATATTTATCAGGTAGCATCAAAGATTTCTCCAGTAAATTAATCAATTAACATAGTCTTCTCAATCTTCATCCTCATCCTCCTTGAACTTTCTAGAGAATTTGACACTGGTGATTGCCTTCACCTCCTTAATACTGTCTCCTCATTTGGGTTTTTTTTGTAACATTTCTTTATCCTAGTTCTCCTACCCATATGACTTCTCAGTCTCCTTTGCTGGTTCATCAGCCATATTATGCTCCTTAACTTTGGCTATGTCCCAACATTCTGTCTTCTCTCTATACCCTCTCAATCAGGCACCCCATCATTTATGATGAGCTTAATTATTATCTCTGTAAAGATCACTTCCAGATCTATATATCCACTCCTAACCTCTTTCCTAAACTCTAGTCACATGTCCAAAGGAGAACTCATTATCTTCCCCTAAAACCAACTCTTTTTGCAAACTTCCCTAATGATGTCAAGAATACCACCCTTCAAGTATCCCGTGTTCTCCTCATCTCTCACTGCTCAGCTTCTCTCTCACTCCATATGTCCAATCAGTTAAAAATGTTCTTGTTCCTCCTTCTCCAACATTTCTTGTACTATATTTTCTCACTCTACAGTCACCTCCCAAGTTCAGGCCTTGTTTGTAATATTGAATTAGCCTTCTAATTGTTTTCCTTTCCCTTAGCCTTTATTCAATTCATTCTCCACAAAACTGAAAAAAACCAATTTATCTAAAATATATGAAGGAAGGAAATAAGCATGTATTAAGGGCCTATTATATGCCAGGTACTAAACTATTATCTCATTTGGTCCTCATAACAATCCCACAAGGTAGATATTATTTTAATCCCCATTTTACCCCTAACAAGACTAAGGAAGGCAGAAATTAAAGGGACTTACTTAGAGTCACACAGCTAGTAAGTCCCTTAGGGTGCATTTGAGCACAGATCTTCCTGACTCCATTCCCAGAGCTCTATTTATCTCATTGCCTCTCTGACCATGTTACTCCCATTCTCAAAATCCCAAGGGTTTCATACCCCCTAGGACCAAGTACAAACTCCTATGTTTGGTATTTAAAACCCTTTAAAGGGTCAGATCCATTGACCTTTTCAGCTTTATTATACATTAAGTCTATCCTTGTGCTTTATGCTTCAACCAAAGTGGCTCTCTTATTACTCCTCACACAAAACATGAAATCTTCCATCTCTATACTCTTTTTGCAGAGGCAGAGAATTGTAAACTGAAGTGATACCCATCAATTGGGGAATAATTGTGATGAAATATACAATATAAGAAATGGCAGGGGTGGCTAGGTGGCGCAGTGAATAAAGCACCAGCCCTGGAGTCAGAAGGACCTGAGTTCAGATCCGGCCTCAGACACTTAACCCACACAAACAAAAACCTAGCCGTGTAACCTTGGGCGAGTTACTTAACCCCAATTGCCCTAAAGGGGTGGCTAGGTGGCGCAGTGAGTAAGAGCGCCGGCCTCGGAGTTGGGATGACCCGAGATCAAATCCGGCCTCAGAAAATGAGCACCTACGCATAAATAATGACTAGCCCTGTAACCTTGAGCAAGTTACTTAACCCCAATTGCTTTATAAAAAAAAAAAAGAAAAAGAAATGGCAGCAGGACGATTCAGAAAAACCTAGAAAGAATTATATGAACTGATGCAAAGTGAATCCCTCTCCCAATGCAAATCAATAGCTACTTTAAAACTGATGCTTTTGGAAACTTTTGTGGGTCCCTGGAAAGTAAATGATTTGCCCAGCATCACACAACCAGTATATGTCAGAATCAGCATTTGAACTCATTTTCCTGACCCTGAATGAGGCCTGCTTTCTATATACCTCTAATGCTCCTTCCAGTTCTAAATCAAAGATCCTCTTATTCTCTGACTTTTTGCCTGCTTACTGAATGAAATTCATAATTCAACCATTTTTTTTCCATGTATTATATACCCACTACATGCAAAGTGTTATAATACTCACTGGAGGAGACACAAGGATGATGATTTATCATTGTTAAAATAAATAAGGGGAAGAGGAATTTAGTAGTTTGTGAAGAAAACATATCTCTAAAATGATTGTCTTTTTAACTTTCTCAGCTCAAAGTATTTCATTATTCTTGGTCATTATTAAGGTATAACATCACAAGTCTGCCTTGACTCTCTTTCTTCTGTGGGGCAATTTTATGGTGCTTGCTTTCATCCACGTGTCCTTGAAAAGTCCAGATACCAGTCACCTTAGAGATTGCATCTCACCCTCCAGCAGCAATTTCCAGTCAGAGTTTCTTTACTAATAACCCTATGTTGTAAGAATACAGAGACCTGGTATCCAGTCACTGCTTTAGGGCAGGCCCTTAGTGGGAGGATAGCCTCAGTTTCTTATTCTAACAAAGTCTAGGTTAATTACCTCTCAGAGCATATTGGAAAACATTGTTAAGATTTGGCCTCTACCTCGTTATTTGGAAAAGCCTTTTTTAACCTATCATTATTTTGTATTCTGTGCACTTGGAGACTGTTAGATGGATACAAGACTACATTTTTAAAGAGTATATTTTAAAAGAGCCTATATGGACAGTTATGAAAATAATATCTCTAGTTCACATGACTAGTCTTAAAGAAATCAGAATATGCAGGGCAGCTAGGTGGCGCAGTGAGTAAAGTGTTGGCCCCGGTGTCAGAAGGACCTGAGTTCGGATCTGGCCTCAGACACTTAACGCACACACAGATAAAAACCTAGCCGTGTGACCTTGGGCAAGTTACTTAACCCCAATTGCCCTCCAAAAAGCAAAAAAATAAAAATAAAAAAATAAATCAGAATATACCTAATAAATCACCAAGATTAAATAAAATATATAAACATTACTAATAATTAGCATTTATATGAGTTTTAAGGTTTGTAAAGTGCTTTATATGTTAACTCATTTGATTCTTACAACAACTCTGTAACGTACATGCTATTACTATACCTCTCTTACAGGTGGGAAAACTGAAGTATAGCATGGTGACATGACTTGCTCAAGATAATAAAGCCAGTAAGCGTCTAAGGCATCATCAGGATTTGAACTCATGTTTCTTACTCCAAGCCCTGAGTTCTATCCACCAATAGATCTATATCTGTCTAGATCTACATCTATATCTATATCTACATCTACATCTATACTTAATCTATATCTATACCTATATATATATATACTTATACAGATAGATAGATAGATAGATAGATAGATAGATAGATAGACAGAAAGACAGACAAACAGAGATGGATAGATTATCTGTACCTGAAATGCAGAACATTGTACTAGATAATCAGATTGGGGACATACAGTTTTGATACAATATAGGTCATGCCTCATGGGGCCCTAAAGTCTAATAGAGTGATGATAGTAACAAAAATAGTTATAATGCACAGTGGTACAAGATGAGTTCATTAGGCAATAAGAAGACAAAGTGCCATATGATGTCTGAAGGAAGAAGTTTTTTTAATCACCAAAGAAATGCAGAAGAGGAGTGAAAGGGGAATGTCAGGAAAGACTTCTAGGAAGAGGTGACATGAGTGGAGTTTTATTATTAGCCCGGCCTAGTGCCAATACTTATCAACAGCTGCTGTTTCCCAACTAACTTCCTGCTGTGCACAAATAGGCACTGACTAAATACCATCCTCCAAAGCACAAAAAGAAAGGACAGGCTCTACTTTTGTCCATATCTAAGGGAGTGATCCAGAGGAAGATAGACACCCCCACACAAATGACCAGGTGGAGCCAGTGTCTAAGAGCTTGGAGAAGGAGCTCCTTGGGATACAGGACTCCACAAGCACCACAGAATTAAACAAAAATTCTCTCTCTGCAATAACCTTTCCTAATGAGCTCTGAAAGTTACCTAATCAGAATATATCATTGGATAACTTCCCATTCCCTGCTGATTTTGCTCCCGGCTAACTCTCACTGGTGAGGGAAGCGTCTGCTGAAAAACTCTGTTCCTGTTGGGTCATTAGCAAGAAGACTTTCTGGTTACCCTATCCCCATACACTAGTTTCCTTGAGTCATTCAGTCCAAGCCTACAGTTGATTGGTGGCTTTGTCTCTGGATCACAGGACTGATTAAATCCTGCCCCAATTCTGTGTTTCCGTGAACTCAGGGTATCTCCCTTTTGGAAGCCAGGAGTCACTATGTTGCTAACACAAGATTGGTTTCTGAATCTTTAGAAATCCACTCTGTAAAATGGGGCACCATAAATAGGGCATTCTTGAAGTCCCAGTGGAATATGTGGGATCAATTGAATATCAACAAGACTTGGTTTTCTTTTAAGAAAATGCGAAGTCCTACACTGGAAAATTCTTCAAATTGTTTTTGAATCTATGGTGGCTTTTGGGAGGTGTGTGTGTGTGTGTGTGTGTGTGTGTGTGTGTGTGTGTGTGTGTGTGTGTGTGAATATATATGTATCTGTCCTTAATCTGAATAATATAACCCAGTGAATGAGGGAAGCAGGTCACAATGGAATGATTGTTAATACTAGAATTGTTATCTTCATTTTATGTATGAGAAAACCGAGACTCAGAAAGCTTAAGTAATTATTCCCTGGTCACACAGCTAGTAACAACCAAAGGTGAATGTGAAGCTGAGTGCTATGTTCCTCATTCCAAGTCCAGTCTTCTTGAGAATGAAAGACTGGTGGTGGTGGTGGGCAGAGTGGAGGGGACCTGCATGAGAACTGTCTTCAAACATTCGAAAGGCTTTCATGTTGATGTTGAGGAAGAATTGGGCTTGTTCCATTTGACCTTAGAGGACAGAGCCAAGAGCAGAGGGTTGGAGCTGCAAAGGACACATTCATCTTGATGTCAGGAAAAACTTACTAAGAATAAGAGTTGTCCCAAGGTAGAAAGTGCTGCCTAAAGATATGGTAGTTTTCTGAACTTTGAAGATCTTTAAACAGAGACAGAATGGCCATGTCAGGTGTGTTAAAATGGAGATTCCTTCTACGAAGGAGTTGAATTAAATGGCTGTGGGGTCCCTTCCAATTCTCAGATTCTGTTACTGATTCTGTAAAGATGGGATTCTTCAACCTTCTTGTTTACTGTGGATCCCTTTGGCAGCCTGGTGAAATTGATGGGCCGCTTCTCAGGGTGGTCTTTTTAAATACATGAGATAAAATACATAAGTTTCCAAAGGAAATCAATTAGATTGAAATAAAGATGCAATTTTTTCCTTTCCAGTTTCACAGATGAAAAAGCTATCCATGCCTCAGGTTAAGAACTTCTGCTCTAAGATTCTTATCTGACTGAGAAAACTCTTAACTGAGAAACAATTAAAGAACAAGAGGAAACATTCATAATAATGCTGATGGCTACACTAATAACCACATTCATACAGTACTTGAAGGTTTAAAGGGGCTGTCCTCACAGCAACTCTCTGACCTGGACAGCATAAATATCTCTATTTTATAGAGGAATAAATTTAGATACAAAGACATCAATTGACTTGCCCAAGGTCTTATAGCTTAGAAATGCTGGAACCATGAAATAATATACAATTGAGTTTTTATTTACAAGGGAAGAAGGAAGGCAACACAAAATAAAGAGTACAAATTTATTCTGCTTAGTTCTGAGGGGAGCTGGAGGTTATACTAAGACCAATAGTCAGTAGTTACAGAGAAGAGATGTAGTTAGGGGTTTCCTGGTCAAGTTTGGGATGGACCATAGAAGGCCTCTATAAGATTATGGAAAGAGACAAAATAGTTTGGGGAAAGATCCAGGGTATTTAAGAGAACATGGGCAGTATCTCTAGAGAGATCTCATCTCCGGAGGACAGTCCTAATTCTGGAGGAAAGGTCGCTTGGAGGGGGGTGTTGCAGTGGGCAATACTTCCAGAAGGGGGATGCATAAGTAATTTTGAGGACCTCAGAGAAGATACATTGACTAGCTTTCACTACAAGCAGATCTCTGTTTTCCCATTCTCTATCCCCTCACCTATTCCAGAACACTTCACATGAGGTAAGGAGCTTAGAACAATCCACCTGATTCAGTCAGGGCTACAGCTCAGGGCAGTAAAAGCACTCTTGAAAAGGTCAGTCTGCATTGAGCTACTAGCAGCTATGCAGTATAGTGGGTAAGATCTGAACTTGGAGTCAGAACTATCTGAGTTCAAATTCTGCATCAAATGCATCTTGGCTATGGGACTTAGGGCAAGGCACTTTACCTTCCTCAGCCTCAGTTTCCTAATCTATAAAACAGGGATCATAATACCACCTGTCTCACAGGAGTGCTGTAAGGATCAAATGAAAGTGCTTTGCAAAACTTTAAAGTGCTATGTAAATGCAAGCTATTTTCATCAGCATCATTTTCTTCTATAAATTGTTCCACAGCTTACCACTCTCATAATCATCCTAGGCCCTACCCTGGCTACTGCCCAAAGCTCCATCCCTTAATGACACTGTTGAGTGATTTGCTACTGACCCTCAACTCAGGGTGATTTGTAACTCACCTTAAACCTCTTTTCTTCTCCTTAATGCAGAGTAGAGGATCACACCACAACTCTCCAGGGCTTGGCAGACCTTTATAATTATTCAATTCACTTTCATGAGGCCCTGGGGTTCATTGTGCAAATTATGCACGCAAACAAAATAACTCTGTCCTCCTTCCCTAAATTGTGACTTACATAAGAGTTTGGGACACATCTCCATATCAGAATTCCAGCTTTATACAACTTTGGCTTGAATTTGTGAAGACCAATTCTACTTTTACTGATTATATATAATATGTGGGAATTATGCAGGGCTTCTGTGGGTGGTCTGGGTGCCATGACAACTCCACTAATGCTTAGAAACGTAAGATTGCTAAGAAAACTAACCAAAAAACATCCATGCTGTGTTTTAATCTTCAAAAATAATCAGTTCCTTTCTCAGCTGAGTAATGCATGGCACAAAGGAGAACCAGATACTTCCTGCTCTCAATTTTTTGAATAAACAATTGGATTACTTTGAAAACAATAGCCACAATAAATTTATACCATCTACCACAATAAATTCCAAATGGAAATGTGACCTAAATATAAAAGGTCACATCATAGCAAATAGAATGGATTAAAGTATCTTTCAAAACTATAAATGAGAGGAAAATTGTTGCCCCAACAAGGAATAAAAGAGAGCACAAATAATAAAATAAATGACTTTGATTGCAAGAAATTGAAAAACTTGCACAAAATTAATATAGCTCAGATAAAAGGACAACTATTGACTAAGAAAAAGAATCTGCGGAGATCCCATGAGAGGTGGTCCAATGCGAGGAGGGCCAGGACCTGGTCCTGGGCCATACCATCGAGGCCGAGGGGGTCGAGGCGGGAATGAACCTCCTCCGTTTTGAGGAGGCCGAGGTGGTCGCTCTGGGGGAGGCCCTCCTAATGGTCGAGGAGGCCCTGGTGGTGGAATGGGTGGAGGTGGTGGCCACCGTCCCCATGACGGCCCTGGTCATGGTGGACCCCATGGTCATCGGCCTCATGATGGCCCTGGTTATCGAGGCCATGACCACCGGGGTCCACCCCCACATGAGCATCGTGGCCATGATGGGCCTGGTCATGGAGGCCACAGAGGACATGATCCCCATGGCCATGGAGGAGATATGTCAAGCCGCCCTGTATGCTGACACTTCATGATGAAGGGCAGCTGCCGATATGAGAACAACTGTGCCTTCTACCACCCAGGTGTCAATGGGCCACCTTTGCCCTAGGGGCTACCCATCTGTGGTACCCTGTGGACTGCAACCTCCCTCCATCCTTGGTCCTTTTGTCCTGTTATGGCTTCTGTGAGGCCCACCTCTCCCTTTCCCCAGCTGATGAGCTGGACTCCCTTCCTCACCCCTGTTTAGGGTTTTGGGGATTTTCTAATCACTGGTGCGCATTGTTGTACATATTTTCCTCCAGTCAGGGGAGGAGAAAGACTGATAAAGCCTGTACCCCTGGACTGCTGAAGAGGAGACCTATTGGGCTTTGCCCTGTGAGGGGCTGTTACCTAGCCCTAACCTCCTTCCAGTATTATCCTGGACCCTGCATATACCTATGACTGGTTATCCTGAAGAAAGGGGAAGACCCCCCTACAACCAAGATAGAAAAGAAACCTTTTCTATCTTTGGTAACCCACATGAACAATCGCCTGATATGGTGTCTATTGCACTTATTGTGAAATCATCCTATAACCAAGCAGGTTCATTCATTCCTTATGGAGGGAGGGTGACATGATGAGGAGTGCCCTCTTATTTCATTGCACTGAGAGGGTTCATTCTAGGGAACTGAGAGACTGGGTGTGAATTATCTAACACACTCTATGCCCTGCCTTCCTCCCTTCTTTTCCTATATAATATATACATCAGGACCTGTCCTTTGCACTCTGAATACTTTTTAACAGTATGACACTGCAGCCTTGTATGAGCACCCAGACCAGCTTTATCAGTCCTTTATAACTTTTGACAAAATCATCCATATTCTTTGAACCCGATATTTTTTTCAGCTGGTGTAGGTGAGATCCCTGGTGTCAGTCTTCTTCCTTTCTACTAACTGGGAGATCTGTAAAACACTCTTAAGCAAGACCACTCTGTCAATATGTCAGTGATCCCAAGTCTGACGTAGTCAAACTACATGCACTGCCTTTTGAGAGTTTTTCAGCTCCAATCCCTCTTACCCCAAACCATGTCAGTGTGAGGCCTCTTCAGGCCCAACCCCATCAGTCACTTCTGTAATTCCCCACCTGGCTCTTTCCAGGGTGGATCCTGGACAGTATTGCTGCCCTTTCCCAATTTTCTCTTTTGTCCCATCCCGGCGTCAGTTGTTTTCTGTGAAAACGGCAATGGATGGATCAGGTTTTGTGCAGGGCCCCAGGTTTAGAGCCACAATGGATTGAGGATGATTATTTTCTTTTTGTTTTGTATATTTTGTACATTAATAATAAACAGTGGAAAGAGAAGCTTAAAAAAAAAGAAAAAGAATCTGCAATAGAAATCACAGATAAAAATATGGAACCCAAGATACATAGGAAATTAAGACAAATACAGAAGATCAAGAGTCATTCCCCAATATATGTGGTCAAAGAATCTGACAAATAGTTCTTGAAAGAATTGCAAACTTTTAACAACTATGTGAAAAACTGTTCTAAATTACTAACGATAAGAAAAAATGTAAATTAAAGTAACACTGAGGTTTGAATTCACACTCATCAAATTAGCAAAGATCATTATAAAGTGAAAAATAGTTGGTGTTAGAGGGACATTGGGAAAATTGCACACTAAGACACTGTTAGTGAAACTAAACTGGTAAAGTCAATTTCAGAAAAAAATGGAATTAGGATTTTAAATATGAAGCTAAAATATGGAAACCTTTTGACCTAGAGATTTCTTTGTTAGGCATATATTCCAATGAAGTTTAAAAACAAAACAAACAGAAAGGTCCTAGAAAGGTCTCTGTTCTCCCCACACTCTGTCTCTTTACAACTTCATTTACTGCCACTGCTCCAGCCACTGCACATATCACTTCTAAAACTATATCTTCGAAACAGCACTTCCAAGGTGCTCTGCCCCACACAACTTCCAAACAATGTAAAAGGGGACTCTGAACAACTTCTGGAGCCCCAGCACCCACAGAACTACACAGAGAAGCTAACCTCCTGCTGAAGACAGCCCAGCAGCCCTTCAGGGAGCAGCAAGCACAGGGCTCTGAGAGCAGGAAGCACAGCGTGCTGGGAATAGACAGTGCAGCACTCTGGGAGCTGAGCCCAGGCCTGCATGAGCCCCGGTTTTAGCCCTAGGGTGGCTGGGCCAGCAGCCGGCTGGAGGGACCCCAGAACACCAGCAGCTGTGGCGATTCCAGAATTATCAGCACAGATATGCCTAGGACAAATTGAGAGGTTAGTGCCCTATGGACTTTGGGGCCAATATTTGGGCAACGCGTCAGCTTCCTCCCCTGGGGGCAAAAAGCTGCCAAAGAAACGTGGCACAGAAGCCATTTTGCAGCATCACTGGTGGCTCTAGCTCCTGGTTTGCGAACTGTAGGGAGATCCAGCAATCAGTCTGGGGGTTAATCACTCTTGATTTAAACTGCCTGGATCTGGATTGTGGTCTGGGGCGGAGGTTTGGGGTGGGTATCCAATTTGCCAGAGTGGGTGGAGGCTTTACAGAGGCCACCCAACCAGTGGAAGTTGTGAAGACCCCACGTTTGGGACAGAAGCTCTCCTCTCTGGTGGCAGAGTCCTACTGTGGCAACAAGCCCCAAAATCAAGTAATTAAATGGCAACATGCCTAGGCAAAAGAAACAAAATAAACAGAAAAACTCAACATTGGACTCCTTTTTTAGGGGCAAAGAGGATCACAGCATGGAGAAGGACTGTGAGGTCAGAACTCCTGCCCCAAAAGCCCCAAATGAAAATACAAGCTGGCTACAGGCCATAGAGGACCTTAATAAGCAGATAAGAGAAGTGGGGGAAAAATTGGGAAGAGAAATGAGAAAGATGCAAGAAAAGTATGAAATGACAGTCAACAGCCTGACTGAGGAAAATAACACCTTAAAAAACAGACTACCCCAAATGGCAAAAGAGGCTCAGAAAGGCAATAAGGAGAAGAATGTCTTAAAAAGCCGAATTTGCTAGATGGAAAAAGAATCTCAAAAGCTCACTGAGGAGATTCATTCCTTCAGAGTTAGACTGGAGCAAATGGAAGCTAGTGACTTTATGAGAAATCAAGATGCTGTTAAGCAGATCCAAACAAATGAAAGATTAGAAGGCAATGTGAAATATCTCATGGGAAAAACCACTGACCTGGAAAATAGATCCAGGAGAGACAATTTAAAAATTATTGGACTACCTGAAAGCCATGATCAAAGAAAGAACATATAAATCACTCTTCAAGAAATTCTCAAGGAAAATTGCCCTGATGTTTTAGACCCAGAGGGCAAAATAGAGGTTGAAAGAATCCACCAATCACCTCCTGAAAAAGATCCCAAAAAGAAAACTCCCAGGAATATTATAGCCAGGTTCCAGAATCCCCAGATCAAGCAGAAAATACTACAAGCAGCCAGGAAGATAAAATTTCAATATTGTGGAAACACAATCAGAATAGCCCAGGACCTGGCAGATTCTACACTGAGGGATGGAAGGGCATGGAATATGATATTCCAGAGGGCAAAAGAGCTGGGATTGAAGCCAAGGGTCACCTACCCAGCAAAACTGAGTATCTTGTTTCAGGGGAAAATATGGTCATTCAATGGAATAGAGGACCTTCAAGAATTCTTGAGGAAAAAACCAGAATTGAATAGAAAATTTGACATTCAGACACAAGAAGCAAGAGATGCCTGAGAAGGTAATCAGGGAAAAGAAATCAAAAGGAACTTATCAAAGTTGAACTATTTACATTCCTACATGGAAAAACAATAACTGTGTCTGATGAAACCTTTCTCATTATGAAAATAATTGAAGAAGGGTATATGGTCATATGAATACATATGTGAATGTGTGTATATATATGTTTACAGTTATACATGGATAGAGGGCACAGGTTGAATTTGATGGGAAGGGATGATACTTAAGGGGTGAAGTTAAGAGCTGAGAGAGGAAAGTGGCAAGAGGAGATGGGGAGAGACAGGGTAGGGTAAACCATCTCATGTAGAAGAGGCAAGGGGAAGTAGTTGCAGGGGAGGGGAAGAACAGGAAGGCAAAAAGGCAAAACCATATTCTCATTGAACTTGGTTCAAGGAGAGAATCACATACATACTAAATGGGATATCTCACACCCTGCAGGAGAGTAGGGGAAAGGGGGATGAAAGAGGGGATGATGGAGGGGAGGGCATTCTAGGGGGAGGGGAGGTTGGAAGTACCCACTATCAAAGAGGAACAGGATCAAAGTAGGGAATGGACCAGGTAGGAGGTGAGATGGGTGGGCGGGAAATATAAGCAGTCTTTTACAATATATCTACTATGGTAATGTTTCCCATAGCTATACATGTACAACACATACTGAATTGCTTATCTTCTCAGAGGGAGTGGGTGACAAGAGTGGAAGGGAATGGTTCTGAAAATCAAAGTTTTAAATTTAATGTTTCAATTATATATAAATACTATTATTAATACTATTTTGCATGTAATTGGGAGGTAAGATGTGCAGGCTTTGGGGCACAGAGATTCACCTTGCCCTAATGGTAAAATCAAAGGGGGTATGGGAGAAGATATGGGAGAGAGCAGATGGGATGAAGGAATATCTTGTGCAACTGCTATTCTGGGGTGGTGGGTAGGGGAAAAATGGGGAAAAAATTGTAACTCAAAATCTGGTGGAAATGAATGATGTAAACCAGAAGTTAATAAAGCATTTGTTTAATGAAAAAACATTAAGAAAATAAAAAAATAAAACTATATCTTCATCTCTAATCTCACTTCTGAACTTTACACTTACATGTCCATCTGCCACCAGGGCAGTCTCCACTGGGTGTCCCATTAGCACATCAAAATCAATATGGTAATAGCCACATTTATTTTCTTCTCCTTTGGAATTCATTATGTCCATCATTTACCAACTTTCCAAGTTAAAAACATTACAATTACTTTTGACCCTCCCCCCACCATGTCCAGTCAGTTATTAAGTCCTACTTATTTCCCATCCACAAAATCTCCAATATCTATCCCCTTCTCTCTATTCCTGTTACCCTCAACTCCCTCAAGGAAGTGCTCATTATTACCTGGAATGACTCAGTAGAAAAAGCATGACACTCAAGGTCAGGATGACCTGAGTTTGAATCCAGGTTCAGATATTTACCAATTGTATCACCCTGGGCAATTCACTTATCATCTATCTACCTCAATTTTCTCATCTCTAAAATAAGGATAATAATAGCACACACTTCAGAGGGTTTAATATATGTATGTAAAGTGCTTTGCAAAACTTAAAGCACTATACACATTCTAGTTATTATTTTTTAATTATGCAGTTGTACTGTAGCAGTAGCTTCCTAACCTTTCTATTTGCATTCCCACTCTTCCCCCAATACCTCTTTCCCACTACTCCCCTTCAAATCCATCCATCATATGTCCAACTAACATCCCTTCTACACATTTGAATGGATCTGATCATATTGTCCCTTGGCTCAAAAACTTTCAGAGGCTTGCTATTGTCTAATAAGTAAAGTTCCCCTCATCTGTGTGGCTTTCAAGGCTCTCTTCAATCTCATAATATTTGACTTCTCCCAGCTATTATTCCATTACTCCTCTCCATGCACTCTGCTGTCTAGCCAAATTGGGATGCCCATCCCCATCCTGAACAAAACCTATGCTATCCCTTTTCTGTGCCTTCTCTTCCCTAAGATTAGAACATGCTCCCTCCCTAGCTTCACCCATTGAATTCCTAGCTATCTTTCAAAACCCAAGACTTTTCAGGGTGACATCCTCCATTGTCCATTTCCACATTCTCCATGGAGACTTTTTTCTTTTAATATTTCTTTTCTAATATTGAACTGAGCAACATAAGGTACATTGTATGATAGTGAACTGACTACCCCCAAGTCAGTAATGACCTTTTCTCATAGACTTCACATAGCACCCTCTTTTTTTTAACTTGTGACATAATATTTTATATTATAGTGGTCTGTGAATGTGACATGTCTTCCTGCTAGACATCAGGGACTTTATCCTGGCTAAATTATCTATCTTCCCCAGTGTCTAGAACACTGCACTATTATTAGCTAGAGACAGCTAGGTGTTACAGCTGATAGAGGACTGGGCTTGGAGTCAGGAAGACCCAAACTCAACTCTTCAGAACCTGTCACTCAGCTTTTAAGTCACTTAACTTCTACTTACCTCAGTTTCCTCATCTAGAAAATGAGGATCATCTATATCATCGGGTTGTCGTAAAGATAAAGTAATATTTATAAAGTGCTATGCTAAACTCAAAGTGCCATATAAATACTAGCTATTATTATTAGGTAGTAATATATAATACTTGTCTGTTAAAGTATGCTGAATCTCTCTACCCCTCCCTGAGAGTCTTCCCCACCAAGTTAGATATTTTTTCTTTTTTCTAATTAAAGGGGACATCCCTTGGTTCACTTCTTTTTTTTTGCCTTGGTTCACTTCTTAAAGAGGCCTATTCACTGAATGGGCATTAGTTACCTCACTCTAAGTGAGTACATGAAAAGACCTTAGCCTAAAAGGGCTAGAGTCTCCCATTGCATCCTGGGTCATCTCCAGTCATCTTGCTGAAATATATGGTCACTGGACCCACTTGGCTCTGGAGGAGAAAGTGAGGCTGGTGACCTTGCAGAGCACTCCCTCACTTAAATCAAAGTCAACTGCAAGTCATGTCATTTCCCTGATGCCATGGTTCTCTTTGAAAAAAAAAGGAAACACAATAGCAACCCCTCCCTCTCTCTCCTGTTCCCTTTCCTCCTCCATCCCTCTTCCCTTCCTTCCTTTTTTCTCTGTCTTTATCTCTCTTCTCCTCTCTCTCTCTCTCTCTCTCTCTCTCTCTCTCTCTCTCTCTCTCTCTCTCTCTCCCCCTTGAAGTCCTTAAACCTTTATCTCTCTCTTATTGTATTTCAACATTCTCCTTTGTCTTCTAGTTCTTTTTTGTATATCTTATTTTGTATATCTTCTTGAGGTCAATGCACCACATTCAATCGGTACATTTTTTCCTTTATTTGAGACATTTGTTTTCACATGGTGGTCAGTTTAGAACTTTCCCCCCCTCATCCCTCCCCAGCAAGTCATCCTTATAACAAGGAATTTTTTAAAAGAAGAAAAAAACAATATAATACAGAGAGAATAGAATCCTGGGCTTGGAGTCAGGGAAAGCTGGGTTCAAATATCAGCTCAGGCACTTAGTAGCTCTGTGACCCCTGGGCAAGTTATATAGCATCTCTCGGTCTCAGTTTCCTCATATGTAAAAAGAAGATAGCAAGAGCACATGATGCAGATGTGTGAGATTTAAATGAGATAAGAAATAACATAAAAGCACTTTGCAAACCTTAACGCTCTGAGTAAATAATTTTATAATATATTTATTGAAGAACTTTCATTTACATGGAATTTTAATATTTGCCAAACTCTTTCCTATTCCAACAAGATGAGATCAGTACTATATAATTCCCATTTTACAGAGGAAATGGGTCTTTGAGAGGCTAAGAGATTTTCCATTGGTCGCACAGCTAGGTGTCTGAGGCCAGGTTTAAGTCCATCTTGCATAAGCTAAGTCCAATGTTCTTTCCATCCCCGTGCAGCTTTCCAAACCCCTGCTGTGTGCAGAGCACCATCTCTGGCACTTGGAATCCCTCGCCTTGATTTGCATAGAAAAGACACTTAACATATATTTGTCAAAGAAATGAAAGGGGGAAGGAAAAAAAAAAACCTGCACAAAAGAAATATGTTTGTCCCACTTGTACAGGTCCCCAGGATGTCCCCAATTAATGTTCTTCATGTCACTCTGCATGTAATTTGATCCTGGCAACTAAAAAGTTGGCTGTCACTTTCCTGGTAAGGCAACAACTTCCTCTCAGGTACCTGCTGATTCCTAGCCTGTTCATAGAGTACTTCACATAGTTCATTGTTATTTATAGACTGAAGGACCTTGCTTATTACTTCTGGTGGAGAACAGAAGTCTCGGGCTATGCAGGACACAGCCTTATTGTGAGATGTTCTGTCAAGATAGGGTTTAAAAGAAAAAGAAAAAAAACCCTCTGGATTTCACAAAATATCTTTCAGAATAGACAATTTCCCTCAGGCTAGTGGCAGAATGCCCCCAGAGGTTACGTCTTTTATTGAAAGAACCAGAAGATTTGAAGGTCCTAAAGGAATAACTAATAAAATAATAATTACATATTTATATAGCCGATTTTATAACCCTTTAAGATTTGCAGAGTACTTTGTATATTTCATTTGATCCTCATGACAGCCTTATGAAGTAAGTCCTATTGCTATCCTTATTTTACAGGTGGGGAAACCGAGGCTGAATGGCTGTGTAACTTGTCCTGGGTCACACAGCTGGGAAATGGTTTAGGATTACACCATTCCCCTTGGTAGAAATGATCAGATGATCCACTGCAAATTGAGAATTCAGAGACTGATAGTACATATCAATACCAAGAAAGAAGGCAGCATACTTTAAGTAAAAAAAAAAAATATGAGTCACCTCTAAAATTGGAAAACATTGACAGGACTTCTCAGATTGGGCTAAGACTGAAAGATACAGACAGGTGCTAGCCAGCATTGATGGAGGGCACTTTTTCATCTAGTCTTCCCAACATCAAGGTCATTTAGCCATTCAGCCTCAGTTTCCTCATCTGTAAAATGAGAATAATAAAAGCCCCTCTTCCACAGGATATTGTGAGGATTGAGTGAAATAGCATTTACAATGCACTTGCAGACCTTAAATTGCTATATAAATGCCAGTTATTGTTCTGGGCTGTGGCTTGCATTAAAAAAGACCTTTTTGGAAGATAGTCTTTCTGATATAAATCATCTCTTTGGTGTTCAAAGCTTTTCATAACCTGTGCCCTCTCTACCCCCAACATACCGACTCATTTCCAGTCTTCTTATACTTTTCTTCTTCCCTCTCCCCACACTCTGCCATCCAATGACACTGACTTCCTTGCTGTTTTTTGAACAAGACACTCCATTTCCCAATTCTGGGAATTTTGTCAGGTTATCTCTCATACCTGAAATGTTTTCTCTCCTCATCTCTTCTCAGCTTCTCTGGCTTCCTTCAAGTCCCAGCTAAAATTCCACCTTCTGCAGGAAGCCTTTTCTGATCCTCCTTAAGTCCTAATTCAAATTAAATCAAATGAGATAATGTTTATAAAGAATTTAGCACAGTCCTTGGCACACAGTAGATCCTTAATAAATGCTTATTCCCTTCTCCTTCCCTACCACATTTCCCTTGGTAGATTATTTCCAGTTGATCCTGTCTATATCTTGTTTGTACATAGTAGTTTGCATTTTGTCCTTTCCATTAGATTGTGAGCTCTCTGAGGGCAGGGACTGTTTTTTTGTTTTGTTTTGTTTCTACCTTTCTTTGTATCCCTCTTTGTGCCTGGATCATAGTAGGAACCTAATAAATATTTATTGACTGCCTAATTGACCACTCAATTTTCATAGGTGACTCCTAACTATACCTATGTGCAGTCCTACTAATGCATTCATATTGTCACACTGAATCTTAAAAAAAGGGTAAGGTGGGAGGGGGGAACTCTAGAGACATAACCAATCCAGGATATTTCTACCCTAGCATCCTTCAATGATTTTCCCTTCCCAGAGTTGTAGCTTCCTGTGGTCTGAAATACTGCGCTGGAAGGATCACTTCATTTCAAATCTCTCCTCATAACCAGAATGATAAAATAGTAGAATTTTGAAGATTAAAGGGCACCTTAGAAATAAATAGCCCAACCCCTTTCCTCTTACTTTATAGGGAAGGAAACATCAGAACAATGGGCTTTGGAGTTCGAGGGGCCTGGGTTCACATTGTGCTTCTGATCCTTAATACCCATAGACCATGGTCATCTTTTTGATCTGGGCTTAAAATAAAAGAGTGGAATGAAATTATCTCCAAGGTTCCTTCTCATTGTAGACCTTCAGTCATATGATTTTGTGAAACTGAGGCTCAGAGAGATGTCTATTCCAGGGTTACACAGCTAATTAGTATCATATCTGAACTAGATAGATATTTAACCTATCTTTTAAAATATTTGTGGAAGAAGGCCTTAGTGCCTCCTTTTATAACAAGTTTCAATATTTATCAACCTTATCAAGAGGCTCTTCTCTCCAGTAATGATTTTGAGCTCACTTCTCTTGCCTTATACTGATTAAATATGTGGGAGGCAGTTAATTGGATACCCTTTCATCTACTTTTTAAGTAATAATAATCTCATGATGTCATTGTCCTTTTCAAGAACCAACCAGCCAACAATAACAATAATAATAACGTAAATAATAATAATAATAGCTAGTGTTTAAAAAGTATTTTAGGTTCTTAAAGCAAAGTGATTTAAAGTATTATCTTATTTGATTTTCAGAACTACTGGAGGTAGGTGCAATTATTATCCCCACTTTACAGGTGAGGAAACAGAAGCTGAGAGAAGTTGAGTGACATTCTGGGATCACATAGCTAGTAAATGTCTGAGGGATTTGAAATTTAGGTCAGCCTTTTTTTCAACAGATGAAATTCTCCAATTGTCTTCCTCCATATAGTATAGTACAATTTCACATGCTTTATGACTTGTGAGGGGTGTGTGGAGGCCTCTGGATTCTCTTGGCAAGAAGGCTAACTTGGTGAGTAGAAATTTATCTTGCTTACACTGCTACATGGTAATCTTGACAGAACAAAACTGGGGCATCTACATGGTACAGTGAATAGAGCACCGGTTCTGAAGTCAGGAGGACCTGAGTTCAAATCCAACCTCACTTAACACACTTACTAGCTATATGATCTTGGGCAAGTCACTTAACCCCAATTGCCTTGCCTTCCCTCTCCAAAAAAAATGAAAGAAATCCAATTTGACTTGCTTGTTAATTAACTTTTGTCAATAATTCATTCAACGTTCACTTATTATACTTTATGCAGACTATTAGGTACTGGATGGGGGAAGAGAATGATAAAAATTAAGTTAAATAAGACTCATCCCTGCTAGAACTTTCTGTCTTTAGTGGGCTTATAAAATACAATTAGCTTTAATCCATGATATTATGGGGCAGTGGATAGAGCACTGGGGTCTGGAATAAAGAAGACTCCTCTTGAACCCTGAGTTCAAATCTAGCCTCAAACACTTAACTAGCTTGTGACTCTGAGTAAGTCACTTAACCCTTCTTGACTCATTTCCTCATCTATAAAATGAACTGGAGAAGGAAACAACAAACCACTATAGTATCTCTGCCAAGAAAACCCCAAATGGGGGTCACAAAGAGTTGGACATGACCGAAATGACTCAATAGCAACAACAAAACACAATATTACATAAATGTATTAGAGTGTTGCCAAAGATGTCTGAGGGGAAAGATTATTCCTGACTGGGAAGATGTCATATAAAAGATGGGTAAAAATACAATCATCAAAGAGGAGAGAGGGCATTTCACGTTTCAGTGTGCAGTCATGAGATTAACCCTATAATAATTGCTTGGCTTTGAGGAAAAGACTCTTCTAGAAAGGGGTAGTCATTATAACTCTATCCCTCTCTCAAACTCTCCATCCACAGAAACAGATTTTTTACACTGAGATGCAATGGCTTTGTGGACTTTTTTTGTGGTTGGACCAGGTAGATTGGGGTGGGAGGTGGGGAGTGTCTTGAATTATAAAGCAAACAATCCCTGTAGTTATACTATCACCAGGCAGGAATGCCTGAAATATGACATAAATCACACATCTAGCTGTCCATTTTCTATAAAATTAAAGTGTCTATTAAAATAATAGCATGGATTTGTTCACTGCATGCTGCAAGAGGTAGATAAACACGAAGATAATACACCTGTAGCAAGATTTGAAAGAAATTGAGTACTTGATACTTAGACTGACTCTAAACTTGACTTGTGGTTATCAATTATAGGATAATGACAGGGAGAGCTGGAAGGAGCCTTGCAGACCATTCAATGCAACCCTCTCATTTTATAGCTGCAGAAACTGAGACCCAGGGAGCTTAAGTGATTTTCTCAATGTGACAGAGGCTGTAAATAGCAGAAATAGGGATTCAAACCCAGGTCCCCTGACTCCAGATGCAGACCTCTTTAATCAAAGCTTCTAGGAATCTTAGTGCCATTGGTGATTTTCTTCCCCTCTTTTTCTTTCAAGAAACTTTTCCATTTGTCTCATTTATAAACCTCTTAGGTGTTGAATGAATGCCATGGAATTTGGCCTGTCCTAGCTCTCTGGAAAATGCTGCTAGCTTTAGCATCAGACATCCTCCAGGTGTCTTATCAGAGCCAGGCCTTGCCATGGCCCGGAAGCTCTGTTAATGACATTTGCCTGAACAGTCTCACGTGGCAGCTTGGTGTTCTTGATGAATACAGAGGAGATCAACTCCAGTTGCTGGTTTCTTAAGCATTTCCTCTTTGCCTGTGTGGCTCCCCGACACAGCCACAAAATAGCATCATGCATCTTCTTGGAAGGACATTCTCCCAAAAGGATGGTTTAGTTGCTACACTGTCATAAAAGGCAGCTAGATGATGCAGTAGAAAGAACTCTGGGACTGAAGTCAATCTCAGATATTTAACAGCTGTGTGACCCTGAGTAAGTCATTTAATCTCTGCATTCCTCAATCTCCTCATCTGTAAAGTGGAGAGGATAATAGCATGGACCTCCCAGCATCGTTATGAACCTAAAATGAGATATTATTTGTAAAAGAGTTTTGTAAACCTTAACTCCATATAGAAATGTTAGCTATTGTTTGCTACAAAAGATAGCAGTTCCCGGATTTCAAGCCTTTTCTGATCCCCCAAACTAGGAGTGATTCCTTCCTCCTCTGAACACTCTACTTGAACCTCACTTTAGACCTTTATCTTGTCTTGCCTTGAAGTAATTATTTTTCTGTGGTCAAATGTTGGTGAAGAGAACAGTGCAGAATAGAAAGGATTATAGATTATAAAATGTACTATATTATAATTTATTTTAAAATTATATAAAAATTTATAATTGTATACAATATGTTTAAATATGTTAATATATAATCATGATGTAATTTATATGTTTGTAAAATTTATATAATTTTATTATAAAATGAACTCAATTAGAATTAAAATTTTAAAAGCAAATTTTTGTTGTTGTTGAGTTATTTTCAGTTATATCTGACTCTTGGTTTTTTTTTTTTTTTAGCAAAGATACTGGAACTCTCATTCTACAGGTGAGGAAATTGAGTCAAACAGGATTAAGTGACTTGCTGGTAAGTGTCTGAGGTTGGATTTGAATTCACAAAGTTGAGTCTTCCTGACGCCAGCCAGGGTCGACACTGAGCCACTTAGCTGCATGTAGGGGACTAATATCATTAGGAAGAGGCATTTAACTTATTCTGACTGGTTCAAAAAAGTAAAACTGGTGGCCAATGGGTGAAAGTTTAAGAGGCATGTTTTGATTCAATGTAAGATAAACTTCTTAACAATTAGAGCAGTTCAAAATTGGAATGGGCTGCCTTGGAGAACAATAGGTTTTCATCACCAGAGTTTCATTATTTTTTCTTGGAATTCGGAATTCAAATCAGTCTTCAGACATTTACTAGTTGTGTGACCCTGGGCAAGTCACTTATCCTTTGCCTCAGTTTCCTCAACTGTAAAATTGGAATAATAATAGCACCTACCCTCACAGGCTTGTGAGACTCAAAAGGTAATATGTGTAAAGTGCTCAGCATAGCAACTGGGCACATAGCAGGCACTTGTCATAAATATTTTTCCCTTCTATTAGAAGTTGGATGATCACTTATCATGGATGTTATAAGGGAAACTCTTTTCTGAGTATGAGTTAAATTAGATGACTTCTGAGGTCCATTCTAATTCTCAGGTTCTGTGAATTTGTATTTATCTCTGTAATCCCCATAGCACCTGGCACAATGTGCTGCTTATCATACTGTAGTCTGAGTGAAGAAATGTCACTAAGAAACTGGAAATCATTTCTGCAACTGAATCGGAAGATCTTCTTTCTTAAGAGATATCTCTTGCCTTTCTTTTCCTCTTTCTCAACTATCTCTCTTCCTTTCTTTCCCCTTCCCCCCTCTTCTCCGCCCTTTCTTCTTCCTTCCTCTTCCCTCCCCTCTGTCCCTTTCTTCTCCCCTCCTCTCCTCTCCCCTTCCCTTCCCTCCTCTCTGGTCCTCTCCTCTTCTCTTCTCTCCCGTCCCTTATCTTCCTCCCCCTTTCTCCCTTCCCCTCCCCTCCTTTTTTCTTCCCTCCTCCCCTTTCCTCTCATCTCCTTTTCCCTTGGCTACTTTTCCCTTCTACCTTCCCCTCCTTTTACCTCCACTTCCTTTCCCTTTTCTCCTCTCTGTACTTCACCACTCTTCTCCTCTCCTCCCTTGTCTTCTTCACCAGTTGAGTATAAGCTCCTTAAAGACTATTTGAAGAATTTTAATATACCTCCCCCAACACCCTTGGTTACATGCTAGCAAAGACCCCTTCCTTTAAACAACCCAGCACAGACTTAACTCCCATCGTTTCTGTGACAGCTAGGTGGTTCGGTGAATTGAGTACTAGGCATGCAGTTGGGAAGATCTGAATTCAAATTCAGCCTCAGACAACTTACTAGCTGTGTGAACCTGGGCATGTCACTTAATCTCTGTTTCTTTTAATCCACTGGAAAGGAGATGGCAAACCACTCCAGAATTCCTGCCAAGAAAACCTTATTGATATTATGGTCCACATTGTCATGGAGGGAAGGACATGCCTGAATGATTGAACAACAATAACGACAAAAAATGTCTGGGGCATAGTCAGGAACTAAGCAGAGAGAATGGAACTGCTGAACGGCACTGCCTCTGCAGCCCCACCAAACCTTTGACAATCTCCAACAATAAATAAGCAGTTTTGAATCCAGAAGGTCTTGAAGATAATCATACCAACTCCAAGTAGAGAAAGGACAGAGCTTAAAGGAACCTGGACACACAACTGTTCTACTAATTGTATACATGATTTACTTAAGCATCCACCAAGGCAGGATATCAGATGAAGACCCAGCAACTGTGGATCTAGAACTCAGGACACAAGGACTGGAGATGAGAATCCATAGTACATGGGTCCTCCTTTCTTTAATCCATGGAAATGGACATTGGTGAAGAAGAGACTCCCCCACAGCTGGTGATTTTCTCATTCTCAGACATGCTGCACTGACAAAGATATCCAGCTTCTTCCTACAGCTTTCTTATCCCTTATGGAATGAAGCTAGTGGATCCATTGTCTTTGTGGCAAGAACTCTGCTGCCACAGGGCCAAAGGGGTACCCTTCTCTGGCGTGGATCATGGCCCCTTTTGCTACAGCTATGTTCTGTTACTTTCTATGACCAGCATTCAGTTTGTGCATTAGTGAGGGGCAGAGAGAAGAGAAGGGGAATCATACTGGTTTCAAAACTCACACTTCATCTACCCCTAGCCCCAAATGAGTTCCAGATTCTACTATTTGTATATCCCTTATATACATTCCCTATGTACAGCCTTCTCAGCCCAACTGCCCATAACCATAGGGTCTAATTATTATTATTTTTTTTTTTGCTTTTTGGAGCAGGGAGGGCAGGGCATTTGGGGTTGTGACTTGCCCAAGGTCACAGGGCTAGTAAGTGTTAAATGTCTGAGGCTGGATTTGAACTGAGGTTCTCCTGACTCCAGGGCTGGTGCTATATTTACTGTACCACCTAGCTGCCCCTCTAATTAATATTTCATACCTTTCTTGGGCAACTGGTGGTTCCATACACTTCTCTAGGTTTGCAGATGACTAAGTCATTCAACAGTTGACTCCTGTCCTAAAAGTGATTTATAGAAACCCATATTATAGTCCTACATTATTCCAATATTTCACACACACAATAATAATGACACAATTGCCACCCATTACAGATGATCACTTCATCATAAGTCTTCAATAAATATTTGCTGAAATAATGAATGAATGTCATTCAGGCTCCCAAGTTTTATCCTTCACTTACAATGAATAGATCTCTAGCATTCAATGAAGTTTTCAGGACTACAACGAATGACACAATGGACAGAGCCCTGCACCTAGAGTCAGGAAGACCTGAGTTCAAATTCAGCTTTAGAAGTTTACTAACTTTGAGATCAGCCTCAGTCTTCTCATCTGTAAAATAGGGGTGACAACAATAATCATGATGATTGTATCTACCTCATAAAGTTATTGTGGGGATCAAATGAGATGATATTTGTAAAGTGCTTCACAAACCTTAAAGTGCTACATAACAGTTACTTTTATTACTATTATTATTTATGATCATAGGTATTGTAACCTGAGGAAGTTCTCTAATTAAAGGGACATATCTTAAAGGGGCTGGGTTTTCCCCTATCTGAACCTCATAATTATATTTTAATGGAAGAGTGGATGTTTAACTATTTCACGTACTGCCAAATTATCAAAAAGATCACTAGATTCAATTAAATTTTCAATATTTTAGTTGGTTAGTCAATACGCATTTATTAAGCACCTATTATATGCCAGGCACTGAGTTAAGTATTAAGGATACCCCCAAAAAGACAAAGAACAGCCTCTGCTCTCAAGGAATTCACAATCTAATGGGGGAGAAAGTATGAAAACAACTATGTACATACAAGACATACACAGAGCCAACTGGAGCTACTCAGCAAAGGGGAGGCATTATTATTATGGGGAATTGAGAAAGGCTTCTTGTAGCAGGCAGGATTTTCACTGGGACTCTTCAGTAGTCCTGGTGTTGATTTTCCAATTTATGGATTATATAGACCCTTTGATCTACTGCCTTGACCTTCTTTCTGCCTGTCTCTTGTCAATTTTAGTGTTTTCAATTGCCTCGACGAAAGATGGACTGGGGCAAATGGCCAATGACATGCAAACAAATCCAATGCCAACATCTTCAGTACTTCTGTCAAAGGTGAATAAAGTTAGCTAAAGTGAAATTCAGGGTTATTTGTGTACCATGTCTGCTATTCTCTTTCCCCAGTAGTTGGTGGTTGACTCATTTGGCAATGATATTTTAATTCTTTTAAATAAAAATAACAGGCAGCATATCATAATGGATGAGAGCTGGACTGAAAGGCAGGAGGATTTGGATTCTAGTCCTATCTCTGAAATAGGAGATTCATGATCCTGGCCAAGACTAAGAGGTCTAGGCCAGAGAATGGCCACACATCACTCCCAACTATTGCCAAGGCTGATTAAAAGTTAATTTGGAAATAATATTTAGCAAAATAGATGAAAATATAATAGAACATAGACAGGTTAGTATGCAGTCTACAGGAGTCTTTACATACAGTTAAATGCCCACCATTTCTATTTGAGTTTGACACTACTGCCATAGGCACCTTTAATCTCTAAATTGAAGAGAAGGTGTCTGTTTGCACTGGTAAAAGGTGTTTCATTTGTAAGTCTCATGAATAGATGAAATCATAGGTCCAGTCCCTCTCCTTATCATCCCCTTAAATAAGAATACCTATTCCTCAACAGAAATTTAATTTTTACTCATTCCAGGGGCTCAGACTTATAATGGATTCCTTTTTACCTAGATGGCCTCATGTTACATATTTAAAGTTAAAATCATGACAATGTAAGCTACAGCTAAATACATAAATTATTTGATTTGATATAGGAAAGGAGGTATGTTCTGGTAAATGGATTACTAGATTTGGAAGGGAAAAATGGGGATTCGAGTATTAGCTTTGTACTTATTAGCTGTGTGATCAAATAATTTCATCTTTCTGTGCCTCAGTTTTCTCAGCTGTAAAATGAGAGATTGAACCAGACTTGTAAGGTCCCTTCCATTTTCAGTATTTTGTGATTCTGTAAAATAAAAATCTGCTGAGGAGGGTTTACTGGAGTGTGGTATAATCTTATTTAATCCAGTTCTATTATTTAGAGAAGGAAATAGCAAAACACTCCAGTATCTTTGCCAAGAAAATCCCAAATGGGGTCACGAAGTGTCAGACACAACTGAACAACAACTTATTTATTCACAGTGGTTTATCAAGAATTTATATAATGGGACTCCCACAATCCCTTCCCTCTTCTATATGTGTATGTGTGTGTATACATATATATGTGTGTGTGTGTGTGTGTGTGTGTGTGTGTACATATATATGTGATTATCTTTCTCTTTCTTATGTGTATCCTCAGTACTTAGTACAATGTTTATATAGACATACACACACACACACACATATATATATATGTGTGTATATACACACACACGTATGTCCATATGCATGGATATAGAAATTAGGAAGCTACATATACATACATACATATGCATGTATGTTCATGTGTATGTGTATGTACACACACTTAAATACAGACCAAAGTCATAAGATATTTACTGTGGCTGTCCATGTAAAAACCATGGGAGAGGAGTTGAAGGAGTCCCACCTTAGTATCTTAACTATTGAAGTTCTCAGATGTTGTATACCATGTATCAATATGTGGAAGAAGGCTCTCTAGATTCTGTGCTGGTCAGGATTCTTTAAAGCACTAACATAACTCTTCTCAGATGACTAAGGATACAAGGATGCACCATACTATTTTCTGACCTCATATTAACATATTTGTGATTGTTGCTATTGTTCAGTTGTGTCCAATTTTTCATGGCCCCCTTTGGGGTTTTCTCTTCAAAGATACCAGAGCGGTTTGTCATTTTCTTCTCTATGAGGAAATGGAGGCAAACAGTGTTAAGTGACTTGCCCAGGGTCACACAGCTAAGAAGTGTCTGAAGTTAGATTTGAACTTAGGAAGATAATTCTTCCTGACTCCAAGCCTAGCACTCTATCTACTGTGTCACTAAGCTACCTCATGCTAGTATATCAGAATCTAAATTCATCAAAATATGTACAAAAATAACAACATGCTGGACAAGAAAATAGGCTTATTGAGATAACTGATCTTGCTGCCATTTCTGTGTCTGTCTCTATATATGTTGATTTCTTTCTCTCTCACTTGCACAGGGGTTAAGGTGCAATGAAAAAGGAGACTGGCTTGGCAGTCAGCCAATTCTGATTTTAGTCCTGGCTCTGCCTCGAACTAGCTGTGTAATTTTTGGCAATCTACGGAAACTGTCTTGTGGCTTTAGCAGGGTTGTAAGACAGAGGACCTTAGTTCATATCCTACTTTTCTGCCATACCACAAAAGTACACAAAATCTGTGTGACATTGGGTAAGTCACTAAACTTTTGTGGTTCTCCTTTTTGTCATCTGAAAAGTGAGATGGTTGGAATGAGGAAGGCAATGCTTCTTAAACTTTTTCCACCTGTTTTTCACAGTTAATTGGAGTTGTCTGGCCTGATGGCATGCACTAAGCAAAGTGCAACTGCTTTGTGTTCCCAACCAAGACTGCAGTGAAGTTGCATGATGCAACATGGGCAAATGCTGCCAGAAACACCTATGAATTGATTAAGCATTTGATTTTTAATTAATTTTTGTTCATTGAACATTCAGAAACCTTTACTTGTTGCCAAATTTTTCATGACCCCACATGGGGTCATGACCCACAGTTTAAGAAGTTGTTAGACTAAAGGACCTCTGTGGTATCCCCTTATGTCTAAATCATCCTAAGATCCTTCCTTGCCTTCAAAAGGGAGGCATTGCTGGGGAAAATCTCTAAGAACCCTTTTCTGTGTTTATAATTTGAAGAACTTGCATAATAATTCTTTGTGTGCATATTCTGGGTCAGACAGACAATTCGAACCCATCCTTTTCTTAAAACTTTCAAGCACTGGGCTATCTGTTGCTCAGATTTTGCTGGTCTCTTAATCAGAATTCTATCTTGAAATGTTTTGCAGAGGCTATTATTCCTACATCTTCTTGGTTTGATTATCATGCTATGAATGAATCTATTGACTAACCTATCTTGGTACTAACCATTCATGTATAGTCCAAACTGTATTATTACATATGTTAACCTATCCACAGTGGCTAGGGGGTTATCTATGCCTCCAATTATCTGCTTTAGTTTTTCATTATCCTCTACCAATCATTGAACAAAGCTTCTTTCATTATGTACTTGTGATTATTTTTAGTTACCCCAGAATAATGTTAATAATGATAATCTGTCAAACCCTTACAGAGAATAGTAACTATGTTTTAAGCTTAATTCTCCTCCCTACGATTTTTTATCTTTCTTTATTGCTATACTTCATGAGGGGAAGCTCACACATGTAAAGTTTTATGAGTCTTTTTCAGCAGACTTGCATCTCATAACATGTTGCTGGTGTACCACTACCCCCAGAAAATGATGCAGTATTGGCTTCAATTCTTTTAATATAAAAATCAATAAAAAATTAAATAGGAGGGGGGAAAATTCCCTTTATAGCCTAGGATGTGGTGAAACAGGAAGGAAAGTCAAATAAACAGAAGCCAGACTACTCTGTCTTTCTCAAACATCATCAGTTAACCTCGTTTCCCCTTTCTGCAATCCCCACAAAAATGTTTGCTGTCTGGCTCATTTGTAAATAGAGAATGAGACACTAACCATATGTCTGGGATGCACAGCTATGTCAGGGCAGGCATCGCTACTGATCCATCTATAAACTAGGCCACATTATTTTTACCATTTTTACACAGTGTGAGTTAGGAAAAGGGATCCATTAGAGGGCTAGAGGGCAAGAGAGCCTATGGCATCATTAAGGACCACTATTCTCATCCCACTGCTCTCCATTATCTCTATTTCTCCTGCTGCCCTACATTTTTCTCCTTCCTGAAATGGCAGTAGTGCTCAGTCTTGGTGAGAAAATGATACTTCTTCTGACCCCCAGGTGATGGGTGAAATTCCTCTTTGAGGTCCATGAATGTAATGTAACCAAGCAAGGAACTGATCCCATTCAGATTCAGGTCACAATGAGGATAATAAAACACAGACACCAAAGTCATAGTTTGACTGTTAGTTGCATTCCTTTGCAAAGCTGGGTGCTGTTTGTTGGTGACTAGGTCTCACTCCTCAAGATTTATCTCCTTTTCTCTGAGATTTTTTACTTTATAAACACAGCCAGAGCCTACAATCAGTTTTAAGTTTATTTGTTGATTGAATGGTCAATCAGCAAGTATTTATTAACTATTTACTATGTGCCAGGCTGAGGTGGGAGTCAGGTATATATATATTTCTTACCTTTGATTAAAAAACCTCCTGACTAGTTGTCAGGCATGAGCCCTCCCCCCTTGTTTTAAAGTAGCCTTCTTCTCCTTTCCTTCCTTCCTTCTTTCCTTCCTTCCTTCCTTCCCTCCCTACCTCCTTCCTCCTTTCATCAAAAAAAAAATTTATAAAGCATCTTCTAACATGCAAAACCCTGTGGTAGGTATGACTGAAACAAAAATGAATCTGAAAGAGACCCTCTTATAATTTGTGGGGAAATGAGCAATGGTAAATGGAATACAAAGGAAAAATACTATTAAAAAATTCAAGGATAAGGGCGGCTAGGTGGTGCAGTGAGTAGAGCGCTGGCCCTGGAGTCAGAAAGACCTGAGTTCGGATCTGGCCTCAGACACTTAAAGCACACACAAACAAAAACCTAGCCATGTAACCTTGGGCAAGTTACTTAACTTAATTGCCCTCCAAAAAGAAAAAAAAATTCAAGGATAGATGTCACCATAACCTAGGGGATAAAATGAAGATGGAACTCAAAGAATCAGAGCTGTAACTAAGCTGGGATGATTTGGGCCCTGCCCCTAGAATGCCCAAATTTAGAAGG